>CM048749.1:88642787-88990287 GCA_026315105.1 Locusta migratoria | reverse complement strand
CACACTGCAAGTACACAAGACCGCGTGCACGCGCGCGCGCGCACACACACACACACACACACACACACACACACACACACACACACACACACATTTTATTTCATTTTTATCTGTTTTATTTTTCTCCTCACTCCATTCCTAAGCTGCATCTCGTTATTCCCATCTAACCCATCCCCACCTCCGCGACATAACCTTCCTATCCCCTCACGTCACAGCGGTAGTGGCTCGTACTTGCGTGGTGCCATCTAACCACCTAGAATTTTGTAGCGCACTCTATTCTGCATTGTTAGCAGCGCCATCTCTCGCAGCAGGCAGTTATCTGCGGGAATTACTAAAGGTTCTGGGAGCCAACCTTGATTCTGTCATCAGGGAGGCGATTGAAATCAGATTGTGCGATAATAATATCAATAGTGACTCCGGATATGCACTCAGCAATGCATGGAAGCGAGCACTGGAGGAGGAGAAGGAACAGAGGTTGGCTCCCAGAACCTTTAGTACTTTCTGCAGATTACCGCCTGCTGCGAGAGATGGCGCTGCTAACAACATGGAATAGAGTGCGCTAGAAAATTCTAGGTGGTTAGTTGGCACCACACAAGTACGAGCCATTACCGCTGTAATGTAAGCTAGTCAATGAGAAGCCATCTCCTGGTTATATAAGCAGAAGCCTCCAGTTCACGGCAGTCAGTTTTACCCCTGACGACGACTATGGAGGATATAGTCAAAAGCTTGGGCTCTTACCCATATTTGACACGGCAAGAACACTGAGAGTATTTTACACAAGAACTACATCGTGAAAGACTGCATACTAAAATTCATCAGGTAGTATACCAATTCCACTGCCAAAAAATTGTTGCCCAGTTTATAAGCTGTTCGTAGGTCCAGTAGCACCATTTGTATAGTTGAAGTTCATGTCTTGTCATGCCACATGAGTGCTACTTTCAAGGATCAATGTCAGCATTCAACCATGCCATATCTAGCGGGATGGTAGTTGGTCTTTTATGGCATACATACCAACAAAACTTGGCAAGCTGAGCGAACAGATTTGACTTACAAAATGTTGTCCACAATTGGTGGTAATATGCTGTGGGCAGAGGCTAACATTTTAGCAATTGTATTGTCAGTTGGTACTGCCTCTGGCCAGCAGGTAAAACAGTCTTATCACATTTAAAGGGTAGCATTGACTCTTTGAGGTAGGAAAATGTTCCACAATGTCCAAATTAATGTGGATGAAACATACAGTTGTCTTGAAAGTCACAAATAGGGACATACACATGGCTACACACTTAACATTTTTGGCACTGCAAACATGTCCTTGCCCACTATTTAGTCTTTTTGCATGCCTGTCCGCATGAAACGTTGGGACACAAGTTGAAAATTGAATAACCTAATTGGTAGAGAGGAAAATTCTCTACAACTTCTCTCTATTATGTTTTTTTCATATCTTGCATCGTTGCAGAGATATTTACAAAAATAACGGTGATTGGACGATGTCTGTCTGGTTGTAACGTGTTCCCACTTTTTAGGCCGAACCGTTCAACCAATTGGCACCAAATTTTACAGACATAAATGTTGGCTACCAGAGACCAGAACCTCGCTTTTTCAAATATTACCGACAAGAAATACTTTAGTAATATCAAAGAAAGGTCATTTGTAATGTAATTTTAATTGCATATGAACCATTCATCTAAAATTGAAGAACCGAATTTGTAGAGGAGAAGATTCTCTACAGCTTTGTTCCCTTATGTCTTTTGCATATCTCATATTGTTTGAGAGATATTTGCAAAAATAAATTTTGACACCCTCCACTGAATTAACGAAAACCAGCCGATCGCAGATGTCACGTGGCATTCCTCGCCCAGAACTCTTTCTGGCATAAGCCATCTTGCTTTGCGTATTTGATGATTTTCTTATTTTAACTTACACGTTTTCATTCCAAAGCAATGGCGCACTGAAGAATTAACAAAAACACGTCGTTCTTCGTACGATAAATGATAATCTAGTGTCTACAAATGCCATATTAGCATCAGTTAATAACAGCCATCAATAGTATGAGATTGAAGGATGTGGCTTTTAAGTGTTGGATGTAGCATGGCAATGCGTTGGACTGTGACGCTGAAGGTCATTGGTTCAAAACCCGCCACTACCTAAAAATTGTTGTTTTCTTAAAAGGGTTTCAGACGTTCTTATTAATTAATTTTTTGTTGTTTACATTATTATTTTGGTCCAAAATGTTTGCTAAAACTTATAAAACTACAAATCTAAAGTGGGCCCTAAAACACGTCAGTGCAATTTTTTTTCACGATATTTTTTGTGGGGGATTTTGAATCAAACTAAATATGTTTTCTGTACTCAGTGTTGTAATTATTATTTTGATATTATGTGTGACAAAAATAGTAGTGAGCTGAAAGCAATGAATATTGCTGAAAAGTGGAAATAAAATTTAGTGAAATTATTGACAAAATGGAATAAAAACCATGAAAAATGTACTGCAATACCTTTTTAAAAGCGATAAAATGAGGCAAAAATTTTCACCACAAACGGGTGCCTCTAAGTATCTGCAACTACATTAACAGGTGCCTCTACATATGCACAACTACTTTACTTGGCCAGACTTCAAGTCCCCTGGAGTGACAATGAGCAAAGTAGACCATTAAGCCTGTGAAAGAACTTGCTTTTTTGTTTCTTGAGATTGGAGCTATAGTGAAAATATCTTGCAAAAAGAAAGTAATTAATTTTATTCTGTGGTATTCACTTTCTCTGATTGTTGCTGTACTGCCTTTCCCAAATTCTGTGCTACTGTATTACATGTCTCTATATTGTCACTTTTTTAACTGGTGGCCATGTGAATAATTTTAATAATAGTTCCCATTAAATTTATTGTTTAACACCTCTACAGGAGACAACTCAGTGGATAGATGAGGTAATTCGTTTAATATTGTTTGAAATACAGGTATTCATTTGGTCCATGGAGTATGCTTTTCAGCACTATATGTCTTACATAGCTTAGTAATTTCTTTCATTGTTCTTTTACATGGGTTTGATTGTGTATGATATTTTGAAATAGCTACGTGTTTGATAGTTTCTCGTACTAAAAATGTTTTAAAATCATTACTATCAGATTGTTGACTATTATTTTTTTTTCTTTTTTAACAGTATCTTTTGAGCTTATGGGTATTGAATGTGGTAAAGAAAAAAAAGTCAAGGAAAAATACTCTGTATCTTTCAGTTTAAACATACACAAATCACCTAACATTCTCAGGTTGTCGGAGAATAAGGAAATATCAAGGTTTAAAATTTTAGTTTGTTCCTCCTCCTGTTTAATGGACACGAGAGGGTATTCATAAGTTTTTGTCATTAATGAATCTTTCCTCTGGTTTCAAAGGTAAACAAAAGATATGCTGAACTGAAGGAAAGGTTACTCATAATCTAGGGAATGAGGTTATGCTGGGTTGTGAGTAACCTTTCCCTTCTCTTTCGTGTTTCCTTTTCCTTCCCTCCTCTCCTGCCTGATGAAGGGACACAGTTCTGAAAGTTAGTATCCTTTTGTTTTTCTCATCTCCATTTGTGTTTTTGTTTGACTAACGGTAATAGTGAACTGAGGTATGTACTGGCCAGCTAATCTATCTCTTTTGAATAATATTTTAGCACCTCACTGTCTACTTTTTGATGAACAATCCTCATTATACCTTTATAATGTTACTCTGTGACTTTCATTAATTAACTTGTGTTTAATGACTCTAACCCATCAGCCACCGAAAAGTAAACTCGAACCATGCTAAAAAAAAAAAAAAAAAAGTAGTTTTCAAAGAGCAAGTGACCAGTTTAACATCCATTTTGGCAGAGTTGTGAGTCCCCAAGCTGGAGTTATACATTATGTGATGGTACTCTGATAACGTAATACAGCAGCATTCCCTTCAACAACAAACAGAATCATTGTTTCAGGATCATTCCATACTTCTTTAATAAAAGCTCTGTCTGCTTTTGTGTTTGCCTTCAGTGGAATGGCTATGAAGAGTGTATGGCACATTTCTTGACATCTTTTCCACATCATCTGTGGGAAAGATGGAATAGGTATGCTGTCAGAGTTAATGAGAAAGATGGTAGGAACTCATTGTAAAAACTATTGCGGAGCCACAGACAGGCACTTAAAATAGGCAATCACATCCACACAACTTAAATTTTCATTCATAGCTTTCCTTTAAAAATAAATAAATAAAATAAAATAAAAATATACATACATTCAGGCAGTCACTCAGGGTGTGTGTGTGTGTGTGTGTGTGTGTGTGTGTGTGTGTGTGTGTGTGTGTGTGTAGAAAAAGTAAAAAGATAAAAATAAAGGAAAAATATATATGACTCTGAATGTGGCTCTCCAGCAAGGATACGACTTCTTTGAATCCTGCCCCGAAATGAGATCCATCCTTCATGACATCCTTCCCACTCCACCGAGAGTGTCTTTCCGCTGCCCACCTAACCTTCGTAACCTCCTAGTCCATCCCTATGAAATCCCCTAACCACCTTCCCTACCCTCTGGCTCCTACCCATGTAACCGCCCCCGGTGTAAAACCTGCCCTATGCATCCTCCCATCACCTCTTATTCCAGTCCCGTAACCCAGAAGGTGTACACAATTCAGGGCAGAGCCACTTGTGACAGCACCCACAGCATTTACCAACTGACATCCGTGCTCTGTGAAGCGTTCTATGTGGGAATGACCAGCAACAAACTGTCCATTCACATGAATGGTCACAGGCAGACAGTGTTTGTTGGTAATGAGGATCACCCTGTGGCTAAGCATGCCTTGGTGCACGGCCAGCACATCTTGGCGCAGTGTTACACCATCCAGGTTATCTGGATACTTCCCACCAACACCAGTCTTTCAAAACTCCGGAGATGGGAACTTGCCCTTCAGAATATTCTCTTTTCTCGTTGCCCACCTGGTCTCGACCTCCACTAAATTCAAATTCCCGCCCACCATCTTTAACATCTTTACCTCAGTTCTCTGGACAGAGCCTCTGCCTCAAGTGGTATCTCTGTCCAACTTCTTTGCATTTTGTATATGTCTGCCTTTGTGTGGGTGTGGGTGTGTTTGTTTACCTATCTTTCTTCCCCAGAGGTAAGTCTTTCCTCTCCCGGGTTTGGAATGACTCCTCACCCGCTCCTTTAAACCCACATCCTTTCCTTTTCCCCCTCTTCCCTACTCTTTGCCTGAGGAAGCAACAGATGGTTGTGAAAGCTTGCTTTTGTGTGTGTATGTATGTATGTATGTATGTATGTGTGTGTGTGTGTGTGTGTGTGTGTGTGTTTTATTTATGTTGCTGTCACGTACCTGTGCTCCTTCATCTAGTAAGTAAACTTCATCTACTTTACTCAAAAAATACAAAATAGGTGGTACACTGTTGGAAGAGAGACATCCTTGGCATTGAAGCAATGAGGCCATGGTAGATCCCTGGAGTGAGTTAGCATCGCATTTCTTTATGTTCATCATATTGTGTTGTCAGTAGGCAAGCTGTCACAACAGAACATGTCAGTCTATGGAGAGCTCAATGACTTTGATTACCTGAGTAATCAATCCACCAGGGACGTTTCAACCCTTCTAAAGTACTTCGTTTGCTTTGTACAACATTACAAAAATGAAAATTGAAAATGTAAAGGGCAAAGTGTGAATTATTACTTCTAGTCACATACCAACTGTTTCCTCAGGTTTCAGATAGGGGTATTCTTACCAGGTATGGTGGGTACTGGGGAAATAAAGTGCCCAGCGTGGACCAAAAGTAGTACCAAGGACACAGCAGTGGCGGTACCCCAACAGCATCCGTTCCTCATGTTAGTGGCAGCTGATAAAATGTGCTTCAGGGCTATTAACTTTGAGATTTACACTAGTTGGACTCAACATGAAGAGAAATATCAACAGAAATAATACCCCATGTGCTAACCAATCTGCCCCCAGTCAAGATGGGGCAAGCAGGTCATTGGAGCCTGCACCTTCATATACTCTACAACTACTGCCTTCACATAAGAAGAGAAAAAGAAAAGGTACATTACTTACCTAGCAACAGTGAACATAAACTCCCTGTTAAAGGTTAGTAAACCCAAACCAACCCTTGATGTGTTAGAGAAGTATAACATAAAGATAGCGGCATAATAAGAGACTCACTTTCCAGATAAGAACACAATAGAAAAAAACCAGGTGAAAGAGTGAAGAAGACAGTTTTACACCTAGGTATTGGCTTTGCTGTACATTGTAGAATGGTCGACCACATTTTAGAATTCATACCCCAATGGCAGAACCACCACCTCACGAGGTTCTGCAGTACAGCATACACAATAGTTGACTTCCATGAACCTACAAATGACACCAACAGGCAAGACCTGGAAGCAGTAGAATACTGCTTGAACACCCTAGAAGAGACCCTAGACAAGATCCCAAAAATCATACTGAGGGGACCAAACCTCGATTCTGACTACTATCTCTCCCTAGTTAAGACCAACCTGCCGTGCTTGAGAAGGGCACCCAATACCAAAAAGGTCTTGAGATAAGGATAGCGGCTTCTAAACCATCCTCAAGAACAACACACACAAACAAGGGTGGCCTACTCTTCAGAAGGCTCTACTGCATGCAACTCATGAAACTGTGCCTGTTTCATCAAAGGCAAGCACCACTGCTGGACCATAGAATGTGATGAAGCTATAGATGAATGGCGCAGAGCTTGGATCAATTGGAATCAGTGCAAATATGAGGCCAACTATTAGGCATCATGGTGCAAAGAAAAAAAGACAGTGTGTGCCATCTGTAAAGCCAAGAGGAACTACAACAGGTCTCAAATACTAGAGACAGAAGATGACTTCAAGAAAAACAATTCAAGAGATCTCTACAAAGGACTCAAGAAACAGACTACTTCAAACACGGTCATAACCTTACAACTCAGGGCGCTACATGGGAAGCTCCAAATAAATAAGTGACTGCACAAACAACTTTGCAGAATACTTCCATAAACTATTCAATGCAGAACAATAAAAAATGAGACTTGCTTTTGCGGAACCCGCTGTCTGGAACCAGAACTCTGCACCATTCAGCACGGAAGAAATAGAGAAGATTATCAAAGACCTTAAGAACAACAAGGCCCCAGGTGAAAATGGCATTCTTGCGGAAATGTGGAAGAGCATAGATGACCAGTCCTAGCAGAGTATCACTCAGATTATTCAGAACATTTGGACAATGGAGGTCTTGCCAGAAGAATGGACATCAGCTGTGATCCATCCATTACACAAGAAGGAAGTAAGACCAACCTCAACAACTACAGAGGCATTTCCTTGTTGCTTATTACCTATAAGATCTTCTCTGAAGTCCTGCAATCTAGTCACCAAACAGCTAGACTCCCAACGAGGTGAATACCAGTCTGGTTTGAACCATGGTGAATATGCCCTGCCCTGAACAGATTAAAAACCTCAAGATATTACTCTCATATAGGAGCTGAGGGGACAATGCTGGGTAGCCATTATGGTAGACTTCCAAAAGGCATAAGACTCAATAAATTGACAGACCCTCTTCTATAACTTGTGGGGACTGGGCCTACCAGACTGGTCCAATCTGTGTTGAAGAACACACCTACAAAGCCAAGTCAGGCATGAACTCTCCGCAAGCTTTCTCATCCATACAGGAGGCAGACAGGGGAATGGCCTCTTTTTACCTAGAACAACTACTGAAGCTTGGGTATCACCAGAAAGACGACCTCAGAGTACCTTGTCCAGCCTTTGCTGACAATCTCACCCTATTAGTCAATAGCATGGAGGAGGCTACTCATCAACTACAGAGCCTCACAATGTTGTAGCAAAAACTGACTTGAAGATCAACATACAGAAGACTGATTTCATCACCAATATCAAGCAGGCTTGTTCTACAATCCCACTAGGAAATAATATCTGTAAAGTTCCTGTAGTCAAGTACTTGTGAGAATGGATTTCAGCAAGCGAGAGCAAAATGTTGGGCATAGATGCCAGGTGCACCAAATTAGAGAGGTCTGTTATTGCTGTAAGAACCCGTCTCTAATGACCAAGCTGTCGACGGGACGTTCAACCCTAAGCATCCATCCATCCTGTAAGAACATCTGTACCTCCAAGTACCTATCCAAAAAAAAGGTGAAGCACAACTACTGCCTCTGCAGGTTCTGGGATAAGAATAGGCCCGTAGTATTCCTGCCTGTTGTAAGAGGTGACTAAAGAGTCTACACATGTTTCGACCATTAAATTTTGGTCCCCCCCCCCCCCCATGGGTTTGACCTCCACAATTTCCATATTTTTCTGCAGTGCAAGCCATTTGGGGAAGGACTCCTTGCATGGTGCTCTATATATTTCCTGTTCAGTTCCAACTTAGGCACCCATTAGAGAATGGGCTTGTAACTGTGGACTCAGGCACCCATTAGAGAATGGGCTTGTAACTGTGGACTCTTTTAGCACCAGAAATCCAGCATGGTAGTCATTCCGTCATGGTGGGTACATCATGTACCCTTCTGGTTGTAGCCCCCTGACTACATAGAGATCACACTACCGATGCTAGAACTGGAAACTCCTCTTGAAGGCCAAGGAGTAGATGCTTGTCTCTGTGGAGCATCAGGACTTTTGGCAACGATCATCTTGTCAGGTGACCCTTGCTGTGGCTGGATGGTGCCCATGAGGAGAGACCCTGTTCAGAGTGGGTGGCATCGGGACAGTTGATTCACAGTGAAGCAAAAACAGTTGATTCACAATGAAGCAAAACAAATCTACACCTTAAAATCCTGGTAAAATGGGGGTCTCAAAGTGTGGTAAATTTAATGCTGCTATTTATGACTGCTCATTGTTCCCTCCCCCGACTTCCTCTTGGGGGGGGGGGGGGGGGGGGGGAGGGGGGATTGTGGAGCTACAAAGACTGAGCCTTATGTACCTAAATTTGTAGTTTATTCCAGGACAGATGGGGGATATTTCCAGACAACCAAGCCCATGTTTTTGTTAATCATATTGAGGACAAGTTCAGTGAGGAAGCGGGTCTATCCAAAATGTGTGAGGGATTGATTCTGATACAGGGGGAGTCCCCTGCACAATCGTGGGCTCTGCTCATATGCAATAAGCTCGGCGATGTTTCTGTATTCATAACACCTCTAAAGATCTTGAACCTGGTCCAGGGGGTTATTTTTCACCACGATCTTTTGCTGCATTCCAATGAGGAGATATGTGCAACAACATGACTTTCAATTTGTCTGCTGTGTCTTTCGGGGTCCAAAAGATAATATGGTGGCAACCGGACCCTTCATCTTTCTTTGACAGGGATGCCTTGCCAGAGAAGGTTAAGGTGATGATATACAGATGTGACGTCCGACCTTATATACCCCCGCCCATGCACTGCTTAAAGTGCTGGTGGTTTGGACACACGTCTTCCAATTGTGATGGGGCCCCAACTTGTTGGGAGATTACAGCCATCACGTACATCCGGACACCCCTTGTACCGTTATTCCTTTTTGTGTTAACTACAGTGATCACCATTCGCCTTCTTCACCAGACTGTCCCGTTTTCCACAAACAGTGGAAAATAGTAGAATACAAGACCATATATCACCTAAATTATTCCAAGGCCCAAAGAAAATATGAGAAATTTCATCCCATTTGTCTGGTATCCACATATGCTGCAGCCACAGCAGCGGCACCTCCATTGAGGGGTGCTGCCTGACCTACTCTAACTCCTTGTGTGGGCCCTTTGGGCCATCAATCAGTCGGCTCCCTCAGAAGCCTGGGAACACCTCTTCCTCTTCGGGGCCTTGGCGCCCCCCCCCCCCCCTCCATAATGGAGTCAGTGAACCCCGCCTCTCCACCAGAGAAGTGTCTCATTCAGGAAAGGAGCCTGATGCGCCCCTCCCATCACTTCCTACTGTACCTGCTGTCGCTGACAAAGTGGATGTAAGTCGATCTTCCCTCGCACGGAAAGGGTCTCTGGGGGGGATCCTTTCCACAGTTCCAGCTTTGAGACGGCCAAACATCAGGCAATGGCTAACAGTCTATGCACTCGCTGGTAGCCAGACATTCCTGTATGTGTCAACATCTGACATTTCTTTTGGGAAGGCCCCTCTGGTGTCAAAGCCCCAACCCAAGCGGGAGAAGAAGAAAAAGGAGGACGTGACGAAGGATAAAGAGCCAATGGTAACGGCAGCTTCCTTGCGGCCATTTGTTACCAGTTCTTCTACCGAGGATGAGGTAGAAATCCTTGCATCTTTAGAGGACCTTGCCTTCACTGACACCTTGGACACATTGGATATGAACACCACAGACCATCTATAGGTGGTGGCAGGTGACACTGAGGCACATCATGCTTCTTAGTCACTTTAATGCCTCTCCAGTCAATAGACAGCACTTTTCTCCAGTGGAATTGCAGCAGTTATTTTCAGCACCTGGCAGAGTTATGACACTTTAAGTATTTCACCTGTACTATGCATTGCCCTCCAGGAACCCTGGCTTCCGGAAATGTGAACCCCAGCCATTCATGGCTATCCGGGATGCTACAAGAATCATCTTGCTTGTGACAGAGCATCCGTTGGAGATGCTATTTGTGTCCTCAACTCTGTCTATAGTGAAGCTGTGCCTCTTTGAACACCTTTGTTGGCTGTGGCTGTTGGGATGAGGACACCACTGGCTATAACTGTCTGCAATGTGTATCTTCCTCCTGATGGTGATGTATCCTGCCATGTGTTAGCTGCACTGATTTCTCAACTCTCTCCACCTTTCCTACTCAAGATTTCAATGCTGTAACCCTTTGTGGGATGGAAACTTGATCACTGGCAGAGGTAGGGAAATTGAACACCTTATCATCCAGTATCTTAAATACAGGTGCTTCCAGACATTTCAGTGTGGCGCATGGCACCTACTCGGCCATTGATCTATCCATTTACAGCCCTGTGCTTCTACCATCTCTTCACTGGAAAGTGCATGATGACGTGTGTGGTAGTGACTACTTCCCGATCTTTTTGTCACTGCCCCAGTGTCATTACCTTAGCTGTTTGCCACATAGGGCCCTTAAAAAAGCTGACTGGGATGCATTCCAAACCACTGCCACCTGCCACTGTTGGATCTGATGGTACCATTGATGTGGTGGTTGAAAGCGTTACGCAAGTCATTGTTTCTGCAGCACATTCTGAAATCCCCTGCTCTTCAGGTTCCTCCCAGTGGAGGACTGTGCCCTGGTGGTTGCTGTAATCACTTGAGGCAATTAGGGAAGATAGGCGCCATAAACGGCACCTGTCTCTGGTGATACTCATCGCTTTCAAGCAACTTCATGCCAAGGCTGGACAATTAATAAACCGACGTAAACAGAATTGCTGGAAGAGGTGCGTTTTTACCTTAATTACTCGTTTCTCTCCATCCCAAGTGTGGACCAAGATCAGGTGCCTTTATGGCCACCAGACTTCTGTCAGAGTCCTTGATATATCTTAAATGGAGCTGTCTGTACGGACCTGAGTGTAATCGCTGAACATCTTACTCATTACTTTTCTCGGTGCTCTCCATCCACAAACTACTGTGCAGCGTTTCACTCCCACAAGGAGCGAGCGGATTGACTGCACCTCTACTTTTCAATGCGCTGTCATGAGCCTTACAATGCTTCATTCACTGAAAGGGAGCTCCTTACTGCCTTGGTCCATTGCCATAACATAGCTCCGGGTCTAGACCGTATCCATGCGCAGATGCTGAAACATCTTTCGAAGGATGATCAGTGTTGTGTCTGTGCCATTTTCAACCACATTTGGGGTGGAGTTGAGTTCCCATCCCAGTGGTAGTGCTGAAGCCTGGTAGGGACCACTGGAGGCCAACAGTTACCGCTCCATTTGCCTCATGAAGTTTATGTGCAAGTTGTTTGAACATATGGTGGCATGACGTTTGAATTGGGTCCTTGACTCACAGCACCATCTGGCACCGTTTCAGGGTGGGTTTCGTCAGGGCTGATCTACCACTGATAATCTGGTGTGCCTGGAGTCTGCAGTCAGTACAGCCTTTGCCTGTCAGCAGCACCTCATTGCAGTTTTCTTTGGCCTTCAAAAGGCCTATGCTACCACATGGCGGCAATACATCCTCGCCATACTGCATGAGTAGGGCCTTCAGGGGTCATTTTTATCCAAAACTTTCTCACACCCCACTTCTTTCAGGTCCAAGTCGGTGTTGCCCATAGTTCTCCTCACATCGAGGAAAATGGGGCCCCCACAGGGCTCTGTCCTGAGTGTCACCCTGTTTTAGGTGGCCTTTAATGGCCTGGCTGCAGCTGCCAATTATTTCTGCATCTCTTTTTGCTCCACCATGAGTGTTGCTGAACGCCGACTACAGGCATTCATCCACCACGTTCAGGTATGGGCCATGCACTATGGATTTCAGTTTTCCGCTTCCAAAACCCGTGTTATGCATTTCTTCTGGAGTTGGACATTCCACTCCCACACAAGTATATCGTGACGTCCAAGTACTTCCTGTAGTGGAAACCCAGTTCCTGGGACTGCTCTTTGATGCTCGTCTGACATGGCTCTCTCATATTCATCAGCTGAAGCAGGAGTGTTGATGCCATATCAACACTCTTCGCTGCCTGGGTCATACTACCTGGGGTGCTGACTGCTCCACCCTTTATTCCTGCTGTAAACAGCTTTGGTACAGTTCTGTTTAGATTTTGGGTGTCTTGGTTATGGCTCTGTATCGCCTCCAGCATTGCACTTGCTGGACCCTATCCATAACTGTGGGGAACCTTCAGTACCAGCCCCGTGACCAGTTTACTTGTGGAGGTCAGGGTCCCACATTTACAGGTCTAGTGCCAAAAACTGCTCACAGCCTATGCAGCCCATGTGTGTAGCTCACCAGGCCACCCAGACTACCTCTGTCTTTTCTTTTCTCTGATGTGGCCGTCTGTCTCCAACAACAGAGACCCAGGTCAGGACACACAATAGCTGCCCGCGTCTAGTCCTTTCTGTGAGAACTTGAGTCCTATCTTCTTCCACCTCCATTTCGGGCCCGTGTAGGTACACCTCTTGGGGCCTGCCATGGCCATGCCTTCGTCTAGGCTTGGCCCATGGGCCAAAGGACTCGGTTCCCCGTGAGGATCTCTGTTATCAGTTTTTTTGTGAGCTCCCCGACTATGACCTATACCTGGCGTCACATAAGAAGGTGCTTCCGCTCACAGAGGCGGAGCGATAGGAGAAGTGTGGAGGGGAGGAGCTATGGCTGAACTCCAACAGTTGTGCCTGCTGAAGAAACATTGTGTAGCCCCCAGCCAGCCACGCACCTACGGAATGAACGTTAGTGGCTGTCACTGTGGTAATGGAGGTGGATGCACAGAATGGCTGAAAACTGGGCCACCTTCGTAGATGATGCCGACTATAGTCTATACAGACGGTTCATTTGTTGTTGGTCACGTTGGCTTCGCCTTTGTTCATAGTGACCATGCTGAGCAGCAGTCTCTGCTGGATGGCTGTAGTGTTTATATTGCGGAGCTGGTGGCCATTTTCCGTATTCTCGAACATATGCGTCCCTGCTCAGGTGAGTCTTTCCTTCTCTGCAGCAACTCCCTGAGCAGCTTTCATGCTCTGGATCAGTGTTATGCAGTATCCTTTGGTGACGACTATCCAAAAGAATCATTTTGCCCTTGATCAGTCTGGTTGATCAGTGGTATTTCTTTGGTCTTTGGGACATGTCAGCATCCCTGACAACAAACTTACCAATAACCTTGCCAAACAAGCTGTCGGTACATCCGTTTTAGAGATCAGCCTCCCAGTTTCTGATCTCCAATCGGCGCTGCGACATAGAGATTGTGAACTTTTGGCTACTGATTGACATAGCCTTACCATGTCCGACAAATACAAGGAGATTATGGCTATGTGGCATTCCTCCATGCGGGTTACCAGTCGGGACTCTGTAGATCTGTCCTTGGCTAACCCATGACCATCACCTCCATGATGAGGGCCCAACTCAGTGTCACTGTGGCTCCCGCTTGAGGGTAGCCCACATCTTGCTGGACAGCCCTATTTTTAGTGGCCATATGGCGGGGTTTTAATTTTCCTGCAGTTTATCAGATGTTTTATTCATGCCAGCAGTTTTTATCATTTTCTGTAAAGCATTGCTTCAGTCCACCATCTATGTTCCCCCTTGTCTTGTGTCCTCTGATTGCGGTGGGGGGGGGGGGGGTGGTATGTGATTGACCCTCCTCTTTTTAATCTCGTTTTCGGTCAACCACAGCCATCAGCCTTGTTATTTTTCTTCCTTCCCTTGTTGGGTGTTTCTGTGTGTTTGTCTCAATTCTGGTTTTCTTTTGTTGAGATTTTACTTATTGAGTGAGAGTTTTCTCCCATTGCTATTTTAACCCGGGGGGGGGGGGGAACTTTTTTCTCTCCCCCCCCCCCCCAAAACATATTGCTGCTTTTCTTATGCTGCCCTGTGATGGAATGGGGAACTGATGACCTCCGCAGTTTTGTCCACCTAAAACACAAACTCAATCAACCACAACAACTTGGTAGTAAGACCCTCTGCACTCTTTGCCTCTGAGTGTCTGGCTTGATGAATCGAAAGGGCCCACTCAGGAAACTAGAACTTACAGAGAGGAAGAAGGTGAGGAGAATACGATGACCTATAAGAGAGGAAGACAGTACCTACAAAATCAGGCACAATAACAAGCTCTATGAACATCAGGAAGACTTAGCCACATGTATGACAAAAAGGCATCTGACCTTCTATGGGCACATGACCCGCCTGAATCACTCCAGGCTCACCAAGAGGACCTCACAGTGACAAGTGGGAGAAAGATGTCCAAAGCCAAGTGGTTCACCTCTGTTAGATCAGACTTAGAGGTACTGCAGGTACCATTACAGAACCCAATAACTGAACTCAGTACTGACAGGCCATCCTGCAGGGATTTTTCCTACTGTCTCTGATAAGTAAGAAGTGTACAGGTACCACCAGACCTAAATGTACACATGAGAGGAAGCAGGCTCACAGCCAGAAGACGAAGGCGGACTGGGCCGAAAAAAAGCAGAACGACCTAGCCTCATGGTCCCTAGTAGGCTGAAATGAACTGAAAATAAAGGGGAAAGTGTTAATTATTGTGGAAACTTAGCACTATTGTGAGCTATGATGCCACCAAAACCTTAATGCCTCAGAACATCTTAAAGATGAAGACAAAGTACTTCACAAACAGCAACAAAACCAATGCTGTTGAGTAATGTCTGTTATCCAGTCAGTCCTCTTGTGCCGTTCTATAAGTTTGCAACCTTTGTTGGAATGCCCATCTCTTGTGGAACATCATTTGTAAAACCTAGAAATTTTTGTTCTTTTGGTACCTTGGTCTATTCATTTTTTCCTCTGAACTCTGATGCATTTTGGTATTTCTTCAGATGTCAAGGTTAAATTAAAGCAATTTTTACATGTAATTAAAGCATATTTCTGAATTTTGTAGTACTTTTTCACAATTTTGATTATTGATTTTATTTCTTCCAGCTACAGATGAGGGTGGAGAATCTTGGAAATACAGTTTGAGGGTAAGCTTTCTTCCACCTGTATTTTTTGTTAATTGTATGAAGTCACATTATTATCTTTATACTCATACTTTCTCTCCCCTTCTGTAGTGGTTTGATTTAGAAATTGTACTTAATACACATTTTCTTTGTATTCATTTGTGTGTATGTGATTGTTGCACAGCTGACTTTCGCTGAAATTCTTTTGCAGCCATGCACAGAAGCACTTTTCCTGGCCTTATTTCATGAGTACAGAACAGTACTTACACCAGTGCTTCTAGACATGATAAGGAGTAATCATGCACTTGTTGATCCATCAGACTTGAATGCAATTCTGCGGAAGGATGCTGTATACAATGCGGTTGGAATTGCTGCTTTTGATTTGTATGATGAAGTGAGTATGATACAATAATGAGAGACAAACCTAAATTAATTAGTTAAGTATCATCTCTTGTTATTGTGAAGTACTTGTTACAGCTACCCAGCAAGTTGTTTCAGATGTCATTCCTAATGTTGTATCACATGCCTGATCTCCCCTCAAATGAGAAACTTTTTTATATATGATTAATTTGTTGAAAAATATCCAATGAGACACAAAACCAATTATTGAAAGAGATAGTGCAGCTGGCCAGTACTTACCTCAGCCCTAGGTTGTGAGCAACCCTTCCATTCTATCACTTTTTTTCCTCCGTCCTCTCAGCTACCTTAAAAGAAATAAACCTCCAAATAGCTCGTGTTATAAACACAACCTAACTAAAGTGTGTGTTACTAAAGTAACTGTGTGACTTATGTTAGGGCAAGTTTAGTAAGGGTCTGTTGCAGGCCAATTAGTTTCTTCTTGAACACCATGTGCTGCCTCTATTGACTGTTATATAGGTATGTGTAGAGCCTTGTCAAGTGTGGCTGGCCGCGGTGGAGTAGCCGAGCGGTCTAAAGCGTCTCGCTGCGGAGCGTGCGGTTGCTCGCCGTGGAGGTTCGAATCCTCCCTGGGGCATGGGTGTGCGTGTTGTCCTTAGGTTAGTTTACCTAGGTTTAAGTAGTTTGTAAGCTACGGACTGATGACCACACAGTTTGGTCCGATAATTTACAAACATTTGAACAATTGTCAACAGATGTTCGCACAATTGAGTTCTGTGTGGAAAATGGAATTCCAGTCAGTATACAACCACACCAGTTGATGATTTCAAGATACCTATCAAATGAGGTAATGTTTGCCAGGTAGTCCCATATCGATAGTCGCTATGTATTAGAAACCAAAAATGTATTGCAAAGAGCAGGGCAGGGTTCACCAAATGTGACTTTAGAGAGAGAGAGAGAGAGAGAGAGAGAGAGAGAGAGAGAGAGAGAGGACCATTGGTGGCTGTATGGTCATGTCAGTATCACCATAATACCCCCAGATGTTCCATAGTGTGGATAAGTGTGTGGTGAGCACAGATCCCCAAGACATTGCAGACTATCTTCTCTCTTGGGCTGCATTTTCTTTCCCAGTTACCTCTTCTTCCCAGGGATCCTAACTCCTTCCTCCTCAATCCTTCCCCTCTCTTGTTAATGTTTTCCTTTAAGATGACTTGGCTTTTCCCACAGATCTGAAAGTCTTCTAGCTTTTACTTTTCATTTTATCCCCCCCCCCCCCCATCTTATCTTTTCCTTCCTTTTTTGGCACAGCTTGGTCTCCCCTCAGGGTTTGGCCTTTTTTTCTAAATTTCTGTTTCATTGTGAGCCATTTGGGGAAGAACTCTTAACCAGCCTCTGGTTGCTGTCCCCGCCCTTTCTCCCTTCCCCTTCCCCTCTTTGCTGTACCTTCCTGCCTACACTAGGTCACTAGCATAGTAGGTGGTCTGTATGGTGGTTCCTTTGTACCCTCTTGGTTGATCCACCTGAAGATACAGGTATCACACTACTGGTACCTGAGATACTACCATCCCATGTATGCCCAAGAGCAGTTGCCTATATTTTTGGGGCATTGGAACTCACAGCAACTACCATCCTGCCAGGTGACTTCGCTGTGGATGGGTCGCACCTGTGGGGCAAGCTCCTGACCAGACTGGGTGGTACCAAGATGGATATTCTGCACATGAACCATATGAAGCTTGACACTTTTGATTGTTCTCTTGTGCCCAGACTCTCATTAGATAGGAGTGACATGAAGTCTATTATTTTTTCTCCACACCCATCCCCTCCCTGGGTGGAGGACCAGGCACACTGGCTTGGAGTGAAACTTTTTCGCACATTACTTGGTCTGCTCCAAAACAAATGAGGAGACTTTCGCCATCACCAATCCACTCTTCTTCTTAGAAAATATCAAGACTAAGTTTGACTATGTTGAGTCGCTCAGTAAGCTCAGGTATGGCTCTGTTTTGGTCAAAACATCTTTGGCCAGCCAGTCAGCTTCTCTTCGTACTGGTGAGAAGCTAGGGCACATCTGAGTGATTATTAGCTCTCACTAGTCATGATTCAGAGTATCATCTTCACAAAAACCTTCATTCCTATGAAGAAATTAGGGCTACACTGGAACAACACAGTGTTCATTTCTCCTGTGTCTAGAGAGGTCCTAAAGGCAATTGTCTGGACATGTGCTGCATTCAGCCTGGCTGTTGAAGATGATACCCTTCCAGAAAGATAGGAACTCATGATATGAAGATGTGACATAAACCTTTTGTTACACCTCTTATGCTGTCTATCTTACTCTGAGGACCGACAAAAATTTGACCAGTCTCCACTCTATACTTCTAACATTAGCATTTGCTTCTGTTGCATCCTCTTTTCCCTCTTCACCCTGCTTAATCCCATCCTGCCCTCCTCCCTGGAGATTCCTGTTCTGCCCCCTCCTGCTCTTTCCTCCCTTGCTCTGTTCCTCCCTTTGTCCTCAGCTGAAGAAGAAACCCTCTTAGACAGCACCTCCCTCTCAGGATCTCTCTCCCTAGTATTTCCACAAGCCTGGCACATTAAGTCTGTTAAGAGACTCATGTTCTGTGGGCCTCAATGCCACTCACTCTCAGCCATTGACATCAGTGCTACCTCCTCCCTTTCCAGCATCACCACCTCTCATTTACCAAAGCAGCAGCAGCAGGAGGAGGAGGAGGAGGAGAAAAAGAAGAAGAAGAAGAGTAATCAAAGGATGAAGAGCCCACAATATTCTAGAGGGTTTCGCCCTCTCCCACTCAGAGTCCAATCTTGATATTATGGATGTCACTTCATTCTTACTGGTAAAGACCACTGCTTCTGCAAAATAAACAATTCTAACCTATTTGCCATCCATCCAGATTGTAGCATTACTTTCCACCAGTGGAACAGCAATGGCTTCCAGTGTTGCTTTTCAGAATTGCAGTCTATTCTTTCATTCTAGTCAGTAGCCTGTATTGTAGTTCAACTGAAGGATGCTAAATGAACAGCTTTTGCCCAGTGCCAAGACCTTGTTTGTCTTTTTTGATCTGAATAAAGGTTGTGATACCGTACTGTTGCACAATATCCCATCCACTCTACACAAATGGACCTCTGCAACCTGCTACCAATTTTCCAGCAGAACTTTCTTTCATGTTACACTTTCCAGGGAAAGGCTGATGCCTCCCATAGCACCTTCTACCAACCAAAGAATGGGGTTCTGCAGGTTTCTGTACTGAGTGGTCATTTCTTTTAGCAGCTGTTAATGGTTTGGTAGCAGTTGTGGATTATTCGGTGTCCCCCTATCTGTATACCGATTTTTGTCTTCATCTTAGTTCATCCTTGATGAGCATAGCTGCATGCCATTTACAGGGAGCAATAAACCAAGTACAATCTTCGGTTCTCAATCATGGTAAACCAAGAAAAGCATAATGCATTTCTACCACCACCATGCAGCAGTTGTCCTTAACCGGAACTGAACCTTAATGGTCAGTCTCTTGAAGTGACTAATTCTCATCATTCTTGGGGACTGGTATTTGATTCCCAGTTAACAAGACTTCCTCGTCTTCATCAACTTGAACGAATATGCTTGTCCCAACTCAACACTTTTTTATGTCAGCAACACAGCGTGGGATGCGGTCTACTCTATTCTGGTGTGGTTGTACAAAACACTGGTCTAGTCCTGTCTAGTCTATGACTCAGCCTTTCCTTCAACACCTCAGATATTAGATTATGGTGTTTCCCTCATCCTCGGCAATGCCTCAATCTATCACAAGTCCCAAAAGAGTCGGTTCACCCTGAAGCCCTCATACACCATTTTTTCTCTTCCTCAATGCTTTCCATGGTTCAGAAGTAGTTTACACAAATGGCCAAATGGTATCTGGTTGTGATATTACAGATACAGGGGGGAAGCTGATTGTTTCCATGTGAAAGGCAGGTTTTGCCAGGCTGTTGGGTTCCCCAGCCGGCCGGCTAACAATTTTGACCTAGTGAATGGGATACAGATAGTCAGGGTTTCCCTAATGTGCTCCAAAACAGGAAGCGACTGTCTTGGATGAGCAAGTGTGGCTAACCCAGATTGCAACTAAATACAATATAGCCACTCACATTATTCTAAAAATCCATATAAAATCAGGGAATGATCATATGACCAATATAGTTATATGTATTAAGGAGACTTGGGTGAATCAAACGCTGTAATTACAATTTCAATATCCCTTACAGATAAAAAGCTGACAAATCTCAGTACTATAATAATAATATTATAAGACATATTTACAATTATTGATACATAGTGTTTATCAGTAACAGATTAAGAAGCAAATGGGCAGCATTGCACCACACTACCTATCTTAAAAGATGTACCACATTATGTCCGTATTCTTTCAATAAACTTTGTTTTACTCTCTTGTTCTGCTTTTTGTTGAGGTAATAATATTCTTGTGTCTGAACATAGATTCCACCACAGAAACACAAAACACGAACCCAGCAAAGTGCATCACATTTATATATGTATTTTATTATATTTAATATTATTCTTAGTAACATCTACCTTGTTGTGTTAGCGTGTGTAGGTGTGGGGGTGTGCACTTGTTTGCCTTTCCTTTTATCCCCTTAAGGTAAGTCCTTCCACTCCTGGGATTGGAATGACTCCTTTTCCACTTCCTTAAAACCCATATCCTTCCCTTTCTCCTCCCCTTTTTTCCTGAAGAAGATGCCAGTGGTGGCGAAAGCTTGTATGTGTGTTTGTGTGTGATTATTTGTGCCTATCAACGAGCCAGTCTTTTTGGTGAGTCATCTAATTTCTACTTTTTATGTTTGTTTATCCCACCAGGAGGGTTTCCTTCTGTAGTTTTCGTTTCATCAATTTGGTGTGTGTGTGTGTGTGTGTGTGTGTGTGTGTGTGTGTGTGTGTGTGTCTAAAATACAAATTGGATAACTTACCCAAAGCACAGACTCATCGACAGATACAAATAAAAAAAAAAAAAAAAAAATAAATAAAATAAAAAAACACACACACACAGGCTTTTGTAACCGTTGGTCGCTTCTTCAGGAAAAGAGGAAGGAACGAGGGGAGAAAGGGAAGGATACGGGTTTTAAGGAACTGAAAAAGAAGTCATTCCAATCCCAGGATTGGAAGGACTTACCTTAAGGGGAAAAAAGGAAAGGTAAAAAAAGTGCACACACACCCACACACGTACACACTCAAACACAACAAGGTAGACATTTGTAGAAAACAAAGAGAGAGACTATATATGCTTGTTCATTCTTCCTTTTGTATAATTATTCTTCCAATGTTCAGTGTTAGTCTGTGCCAATATAAGTAGACACATAAATGCTTTTCTTTGATATCACAAAGCTTTATACCAGTTAAGTATGGTAAAACATTTGTTCTTGATATTATACACATACTCGCATAGAAATAACATATTGAGGGACATAGTCAATATCAAGTAAATTGTCAGTTTTTCATTTTTGTTGTCTCTGAAAATGTATAAACTAAGCCATATGATAAAATAGTAACCATATTTACAGGTTAACTTCGACCAGTGGTTCTCGACAACCCTTACACAAGAACTCGGAGTTCGTGATGGAAACTACCGTATCATTAGACGTCGAGTGGTATGGTTGATCGGTCAGTGGCTTAGTGTGAAACTATCACCAGAGCTGCGGCCTGCCCTGTATGCCAACACATTACCCCTATTGCAAGCTGGGGAGGACATAGCTGTGAGGCTAGCTGCTTCCAACACTTTGAAGCTTGCCATAGATGACTTTGAATTCATTTCTGAACAGTTCCTGCCTTTTCTTGAGCCAGCCTTCTCGCTGTTGTTTGCATTGCTCAAGGAAGTCCACGAGTGTGATACAAAGGTTAGCAGATACCTTTATCTTGATTGCTTGTAATTAATTGTTACACTATTCTCTTTATGAGCTAGCATTCCGTGCAATACTGGCAGTTTTTCTACAGTTAAAAATTAAACATCTGTAGTTCTCATAATTGCACGAGCAAGTATACATTATTAATATTGTATTATGAATAGATATGTTGTTGAAGCATATTTTTTTAAGAAATTTGGAAACAATATGGAATGTGACTCTGTAACACCATGACATAATTATACCATATGATTGTCTGTTAACTTACTGAGACTGGATGTGAATTTAACAAAATTGATGTGGTTAGATGTTTTTGAAACTTCAAATTTATTTATATTCAGAGAGTATAAATTAATTACTTTAAAACGTGTATACGTAACATTATCTTGTTGTAGAGAAGAGAGAAAATTACACAACCAGAAAAGGCAAAGAAGATGACTAGATCAGGGAAAGAGTACAGATAAGTCTGCTGAAAATCATTAACCATGGGATTACGTTGAACATATAACATAATGTTTACTTATAAGCACGTCAAACAAAATCTGGGACTGGCATTAAAACCATACAAGTATTTCACACTCTCAGTGCCAAACCCATAGATTCTATGTGCCGAGCACCTTTCCTAAAGTACCAAGCCCTTATGTTCTACGGGCCAGCGTATTTTGTTGAATATAAAGTCCTGTGCACTGTTTTCACACCTCCAGCTAGAGATAAATGATTTTATATTGTTAATTACACTGATAGACAGCTAGACAGCTCCCTCGCTCCCTCCCCTCCCTCCCTCGCTCCCTCCCCTCCCTCCCTCGCTCCCTCCCCTCCCTCCCTCGCTCCCTCCCCTCCCTCCCTCGCTCCCTCCCCTCCCTCCCTCGCTCCCCTCCCTCGCTCCTTCCCCTCCCTCGCTCCTTCCCCTCCCTCGCTCTCCCTCCCCCTCCCCTCACTCGCTCTCCCTCCCCCTCCCCTCACTCGCTCTCCCTCCCTCTCTCCCTGCCCCTTCCCTCTCTCCCTCCCCCTCCCTCGCTCTCCCTCCCTCTCTCCCTGCCCCTTCCCTCTCTCCCTCTCTCCCTGCCCCTTCCCTCCCTCCCCCTTCCCTCCCTCCCCCTTCCCTCCCTCCCCCTTCCCTCCCTCCCCCTTCCCTCCCTCCCCCTTCCCTCCCTCCCCCTTCCCTCCCTCCCCCTTCCCTCCCTCCCCCTTCCCTCCCTCCCCCTTCCCTCTCTCCCTCCCCCTTCCCTCTCTCCCTCCCCCTTCCCTCTCTCCCTCCCCCTTCCCTCTCTCCCTCCCCCTTCCCTCTCTCCCTCCCCCTTCCCTCTCTCCCTCCCCCTTCCCTCTCTCCCTCCCCCTTCCCTCTCTCTAACCCTCCCCCTTCCCTCTCTCTAACCCTCCCCCTTCCCTCTCTCTAACCCTCCCCCTTCCCTCTCTCTAACCCTCCCCCTTCCCTCTCTCTAACCCTCCCCCTTCCCTCGCTCTAACCCTCCCCCTTCCCTCGCTCTAACCCTCCCCCTTCCCTCGCTCTAACCCTCCCCCTTCCCTCGCTCTAACCCTCCCCCTTCCCTCGCTCTAACCCTCCCCCTTCCCTCGCTCTAACCCTCCCCCTTCCCTCGCTCTAACCCTCCCCCTTCCCTCGCTCTAACCCTCCCCCTTCCCTCGCTCTAACCCTCCCCCTTCCCTCGCTCTAACCCTCCCCCTTCCCTCGCTCTAACCCTCCCCCTTCTCTCCCTCTAACCCTCACACACTCTGTGCCAAACCCATAGATTCTATGTGCCGAGCACCTTTCCTAAAGTACCAAGCCCTTACGTTCTACGGGCCAGTGTATTTTGTTGAATATAAAGTCCTGTGCACTGTTTTCACACCTCCAGCTAGAGATAAATGATTTTATATTGTTAATTACACTGATAGACAGCTCCCTCGCTCCCTCCCCTCCCTCCCTCGCTCCCTCCCCTCGCTCCCTCCCCTCCCTCCCTCGCTCCCTCCCCTCCCTCCCTCGCTCCCTCCCCTCCCTCGCTCTCCCTCCCCCTCCCCTCACTCGCTCTCCCTCCCCCTCCCCTCACTCGCTCTCCCCCCCCTCCCCCTCCCTCGCTCTCCCTCCCCTCGCCCTCCCCTCACTCGCTCTCCCTCCCCTCCCCTCCCCTCACTCGATCTCCCTCCCCTCCCCCTCCCCTCACTCGCTCTCCCTCCCCTCCCCTCACTCGCTCTCCCTCCCTCTCTCCCTGCCCCCTCCCTCCCCCTCCCTCCCCTCCCTCGCTCTCCCTCCCCTCCCTCGCTCTCCCTCCCTCTCTCCCTGCCCCTTCCCTCTCTCCCTCTTCCCTCCCTCCCCCTTCCCACCCTCCCTCGCTCCCTCCCCCTTCCCTCTCTCCCCCTTCCCTCTCTCCCTCTCTCCCCCTTCCCTCGCGCCCTCCCCCCTTCCCACCTTCCCTCGCTCCCTCCCCCTTCCCTCCCTCCCCCTTCCCTCCCTCCCTCGCTCCCTCCCCCTTCCCTCCCTCCCCCTTCCCTCCCTCCCCCTTCCCTCCCTCCCTCGCTCCCTCCCCCTTCCCTCCCTCCCCCTTCCCTCCCTCCCCCTTCCCTCCCTCCCCCTTCCCACCCTCCCTCCCTCGCTCTCCCCCTTCCCTCCCTCCCTCCCTCGCTCTCCCCCTTCCCTCCCTCCCTCCCTCGCTCTCCCCCTTCCCTCCCTCCCTCGCTCTCCCCCTTCCCTCCCTCCCTCGCTCCCTCCCCCTTCCATCCCTCCCTCGCTCTCTCGCTCTAACCCTCCCCCTTCTCTCCGTCTAACCCTCACACACTCTGTGCCAAACCCATAGATTCTATGTGCCGAGCACCTTTCCTAAAGTACCAAGCCCTTATGTTCCTAAGGCCAGCGTATTTTGTTGAATATAAAGTCCTGTGCACTGTTTTCACACCTCCAGCTAGAGATAAATGATTTTATATTGTTAATTACACCGATAGACAGCTAGACAGCTCCCTCATCCCTCCTCCTCCCCTCCCTCGCTCGCTCCTCCTCCCCTCCCTCGCTCGCTCCCCCTCCCCTCCCTTCCCTCGCTCCCTGACCCTCCCCTCCCTCGCTCCCTGACCCTCCCCTCCCTCGCTCCCTGCCCCTCCCCTCCCCTCCCTCGCTCCCTGCCCTTCCCTCGCTCCCTGCCCCTCCCCTCCCTCGCTCCCTGACCCTCCCCTCCCTCGCTCCCTGCCCCTCCCCTCCCCTCCCTCGCTCCCTGCCCCTCCCTCGCTCCCTGCCCCTCCCCTCCCCTCCCTCGCTCCCTGCCCCTCCCCTCCCCTCCCTCGCTCCCTGCCCCTCCCCTCCCTCGCTCCCTGCCGCTCCCCTACCCTCACTCGCTCCCTCCCCTCCCCTACCCTCACTCGCTCCCTCCCCTCCCCTCCCTCGCTCCCTCCCCTCCCTCGCTCCCTCCCCTCCCTCGCTCCCTCCCCTCCCTCGCTCCCACCCCTCCCTCGCTCCCACCCCTCCCTCGCTCCCTCCCCTCCCCTCCCTCGCTCCCTCCCCTCCCCTCCCCTCCCTCGCTCCCTCCCCTCCCTCGCTCCCTCCCCTCCCTCGCTCCCTCCCCTCCCTCGCTCCCTCCCCTCCCTCGCTCCCTCCCCTCCCTCGCTCCCTCCCCTCCCTCGCTCCCTCCCCTCCCCTCCCTCGCTCCCTCCCCTCCCCTCCCTCGCTCCCTCCCCTCCCCTCCCTCGCTCCCTGCCCCTCCCCTCCCCTCCCTCGCTCCCTGCCCCTCCCCTCCCTCGCTCCCTGCCCCTCCCCTCCCCTCCCTCGCTCCCTGCCCCTCCCCTCCCCTCCCTCGCTCCCTGCCCCTCCCCTCCCCTCCCCTCCCTCGCTCCCTGCCCCTCCCCTCCCCTCCCCTCCCTCGCTCCCTGCCCCTCCCCTCCCCTCCCTCGCTCCCTGCCCCTCCCCTACCCTCCCTCGCTCCCTGCCCCTCCCCTCCGCTCGATCCCTCGGCTCGCTCGATCCCTCGGCTCGCTCGATCCCTCGGCTCGGCTCGATCCCTCGGCTCGGCTCGATCCCTCGGCTCGGCTCGATCCCTCGGCTCGGCTCGATCCCTCCCCTCGGCTCGGCTCGATCCCTCCCCTCGGCTCGGCTCGATCCCTCCCCTCGGCTCGGCTCGATCCCTCCCCTCGGCTCGGCTCGATCCCTCCCCTCGGCTCGGCTCGATCCCTCCCCTCGGCTCGGCTCGATCCCTCCCCTCGGCTCGGCTCGATCCCTCCCCTCGGCTCGGCTCGATCCCTCCCCTCGGCTCGGCTCGATCCCTCCCCTCGGCTCGGCTCGATCCCTCCCCTCCCCTCGGCTCGGCTCGATCCCTCCCCTCGGCTCGGCTCGATCCCTCCCCTCGGCTCGGCTCGATCCCTCCCCTCGGCTCGGCTCGATCCCTCTCCACGGCTCGGCTCGATCCCTCCCCTCGGCTCGGCTCGATCCCTCCCCTCGGCTCGGCTCGATCCCTCCCCTCGGCTCGGCTCGATCCCTCCCCTCGGCTCGGCTCGCTCCCTCCCCTCGGCTCGGCTCGCTCCCTCCCCTCGGCTCGGCTCGCTCCCTCCCCTCGGCTCGCTCGCCCGCCCGCTCGCTCCCTCCCCTCGGCTCGCTCGCCCGCCCGCTCGCTCCCTACCTCCCCTCGGCTCGCTCGCCCGCCCGCTCGCTCCCTACCTCCCCTCGGCTCGCTCGCCCCGCCCCGCTCGCTCCCTACCTCCCCTCGGCTCGCTCGCCCGCCCGCTCGCTCCCTACCTCCCCTCGGCTCGCTCGCCCGCCCGCTCGCTCCCTACCTCCCCTCGGCTCGCTCGCCCGCCCGCTCGCTCCCTACCTCCCCTCGGCTCGCTCCCTACCTCCCCTCGGCTCGCTCCCTACCTCCCCTCGGCTCGCTCCCTACCTCCCCTCGGCTCGCTCCCTACCTCCCCTCGGCTCGCTCCCTACCTCCCCTCGGCTCGCTCCCTACCTCCCCTCGGCTCGCTCCCTACCTCCCCTCGGCTCGCTCCCTACCTCCCCTCGGCTCGCTCCCTACCTCCCCTCGGCTCGCTCCCTACCTCCCCTCGGCTCGCTCCCTACCTCCCCTCGGCTCGCTCCCTACCTCCCCTCGGCTCGCTCCCTACCTCCCCTCGGCTCGCTCCCTACCTCCCCTCGGCTCGCTCCCTACCTCCCCTCGGCTCGCTCCCTCCCTCCCCTCGGCTCGCTCCCTCCCTCCCCTCGGCTCGCTCCCTCCCTCCCCTCGGCTCGCTCCCTACCTCCCCTCGGCTCGCTCCCTCCCTCCCCTCGGCTCGCTCCCTCCCTCCCCTCGGCTCGCTCCCTACCTCCCCTCGGCTCGCTCCCTCCCTCCCCTCGGCTCGCTCCCTCCCTCCCTCCCCTCGGCTCGCTCCCTCCCTCCCTCCCCTCGGCTCGCTCCCTCCCTCCCTCCCCTCGGCTCGCTCCCTCCCTCCCTCCCCTCGGCTCGCTCCCTCCCTCCCTCCCCTCGGCTCGCTCCCTCCCTCCCTCCCCTCGGCTCGCTCCCTCCCTGCCTCCCCTCGGCTCGCTCCCTCCCTCCCTCCCCTCGGCTCGCTCCCTCCCTCCCTCCCCTCGGCTCGCTCCCTCCCTCCCTCCCCTCGGCTCGCTCCCTCCCTCCCTCCCCTCGGCTCGCTCCCTCGCTCCCTCCCCTCGGCTCGCTCCCTCCCTCCCTCCCCTCGGCTCGCTCCCTCCCCTCGGCTCGCTCCCTCCCCTCGGCTCGCTCCCTCGCTCCCTCCCCTCGGCTCGCTCCCTCGCTCCCTCCCCTCGGCTCGCTCCCTCGCTCCCTCCCCTCGGCTCGCTCCCTCGCTCCCTCCCCTCGGCTCGCTCCCTCGCTCCCTCCCCTCGGCTCGCTCCCTCGCTCCCTCCCCTCGGCTCGCTCCCTCGCTCCCTCCCCTCGGCTCGCTCCCTCGCTCCCTCCCCTCGGCTCGCTCCCTCGCTCCCTCCCCTCGGCTCGCTCCCTCGCTCCCTCCCCTCGGCTCGCTCCCTCGCTCCCTCCCCTCGGCTCGCTCCCTCGCTCCCTCCCCTCGGCTCGCTCCCTCCCCTCGGCTCGCTCCCTCGCTCCCTCCCCTCGGCTCGCTCCCTCCCCTCGGCTCGCTCCCTCCCCTCGGCTCGCTCCCTCCCCTCGGCTCGCTCCCTCCCCTCGGCTCGCTCCCTCCCCTCGGCTCGCTCGCTCGCTCCCTCCCCTCGGCTCGCTCGCTCGCTCCCTCCCCTCGGCTCGCTCGCTCGCTCCCTCCCCTCGGCTCGCTCGCTCGCTCCCTCCCCTCGGCTCGCTCGCTCGCTCCCTCCCCTCGGCTCGCTCGCTCGCTCCCTCCCCTCGGCTCGCTCGCTCGCTCCCTCCCCTCGGCTCGCTCGCTCGCTCCCTCCCCTCGGCTCGCTCGCTCGCTCCCTCCCCTCGGCTCGCTCGCTCGCTCCCTCCCCTCGGCTCGCTCGCTCGCTCCCTCCCCTCGGCTCGCTCGCTCGCTCCCTCCCCTCGGCTCGCTCGCTCGCTCCCTCCCCTCGGCTCGCTCGCTCGCTCCCTCCCCTCGGCTCGCTCGCTCGCTCCCTCCCCTCGGCTCGCTCGCTCGCTCCCTCCCCTCGGCTCGCTCGCTCGCTCCCTCCCCTCGGCTCGCTCGCTCGCTCCCTCCCCTCGGCTCGCTCGCTCGCTCCCTCCCCTCGGCTCGCTCGCTCGCTCCCTCCCCTCGGCTCGCTCGCTCGCTCCCTCCCCTCGGCTCGCTCGCTCGCTCCCTCCCCTCGGCTCGCTCGCTCGCTCCCTCCCCTCGGCTCGCTCGCTCGCTCGCTCCCTCCCCTCGGCTCGCTCGCTCGCTCCCTCCCCTCGGCTCGCTCGCTCGCTCCCTCCCCTCGGCTCGCTCGCTCGCTCCCTCCCCTCGGCTCGCTCGCTCGCTCCCTCCCCTCGGCTCGCTCGCTCGCTCCCTCCCCTCCCCTCCCCCCCCCTCCCCTCCCCCCCCTCCCCTCCCCCCCCTCCCCTCCCCTCCACTCCACTCCACTCCACTCCACCCCCTCCCCTCCCCTCCCCTCCCCTCCCCTCCCCTCCCCTCCCCTCCCCTCCCCTCTCTCTCTCTCTCTCTCTCTCTCCACTACAAGCTCTGCTAATGTTTGACATTGAATTAAGTGTGATGTCCTTTCAGTCTTGAATGTTGCTTGTATTCATCTGACTTTGGGCTTCCCTTTTTAAAAAAGTTGGAGATTGTAATACAAACCTTCCTGAACCACCATGTAAAGTAATTTCATTGTGGATGAAAAGAGAACATTCGAACTCCTATTGCCAGCACCCTATAAAGGACATACTGCATATAGCTGATAACTACTTATCCTTATCAGTGAATTATATGCCAGAGCATCTTTACACACCATAGAAAAGTAGGCCATAGCTTGAGTATGTAATGGTAAATAGTTGGTACTGTCATTGATTTAATGAATAAAAAATATTTTCATTTTCTACATATAATGTTTTTGCCTCTTCTGGTGTAATTGTAGCCTCAGTCAAAAGTGTTTCTCATTTCTACTGTAGAGGTTTCAATCAGTCCTGTAATTGATTATATATAGATCATTACTCTTAGATTGACTGAACACATATGCAAAATGTCAGCAGTTATTCCAAAATGAGTTCCATGTTTGTAGTTTATTTAATCATTACATTGTTGTAGACAAGATAAAATATTTGTCCCTATATACATTATAATCATTGAGGTAGCATCTGAGGAACAATGGGTGCAAATATCAACTCTGTAAGATCTTACCTTGAAACTGATACTTGACACCAAACATGTGAATTTTGCAGATGCATGTTCTGTATGTCCTGTCATTTATGGTGGAGCGCGTCGGACTCTCAATCCGACCTCATGCTGGTGCCTTGGTGCAGTACTTGCCACTGTTATGGGAAGAATCAACTGACCATAATATGCTGCGCTGTGCCATTGTGTCTACACTTGTGCAGTTAGTGAAGGTAAGAGTTGCAACTTCAATAAATTATCTTGAGTATTGAAGTATTACGCCCAGACTGTGACATATAATTTTTTATTCTCTTTAAATACACAAAAATATCCAATATGGTTGTAAGAAAATCTATAGCTCCCAAAACATATTGCATTCTTTCTAAGTAGAAGTAATTTGAAATGATACATGCTCTTTGTATGAAAATACTGTAATGCTATTAACATATATAAATGCAAAATAGATCTTATAGTTTCAATATATATTGGAAAGTCCAGGTTGGCACAACAATAATATAATGAAAATTCCAGGAAGGATTCAACAATTTTTGAGTAGGATAGGTTGCTTACTCGCCACAGAGACGTCCGTTGAGCCGCAGAAAGACACAAATAATATAACATTAGAGCTTTCGGCCGTTAAGGCCTTGGTCAGCTAGAGAGGGCGCGCACACACACACACACACACACACACACACACACACACACACACACAACCGCCACCTCTGGCCGCTGTGGCCGGTCAGCAGTAACCAGCACGGTGCAGCATATGGGCACAAAGGAGAGAATCACATTCATATACCTTCAGTCTTTGGTCCCAGCCTTCATCAGAAAAACAGTACACATACAATCACTCGGGCGTAGCTCCTGCACATGACAGCAATCTCCAGCTCCTAAGGCCAATAGATAGCGGTTATATGAGTGCATGAGTTGTGGCTGAGTGATTGCACTAATGTTTATGTTTATGCCAAAATAGCTACAAAAATGTTCAAATGTTTGTTAAGCTTATGGGACTTAACTACGGGGTCATCAGTCCCTAAACTTACAAACTACTTATGAACTACGTACGAACTAGGACGGCACAAATATCCATGCCCGAGGGGGGATTCGAACCCCCGACCGTAGTGGACGTGGTGACCGTGACTGGAGCGCCTCAGTCACCTCGGCCACCGCGGCCGGCAAAATAGCTACACCCCGCGATGTTACCCGCAGTTCAATAGTCAACATTAAAGTGCCAGGAAAGGGTGTAAATATCTGCATGACTGTTTGTGGCATGGTTAGCATAGAACATATAATTGTCTTGGAATGTACAGAGAGCCAAAAATCTATTGCAATACATCCCTGTAAATGAGGTTTCAAGACTTCTTGTTCTCAGAGTACACGTAGAGATTTCTAGTTCTCGATACACGGGAGCAGCCAATGTAGAGTTATCTGTGCAAGAAACATGGGGTGGCCAGATGAATACCTGCCACTGTTAATGTTTGTCCTTGACTCTTGTTTATAGTGATCGAGAAGGCCACTTTTCATGGGAACTGCAAGTGTTGAAACTGGAATGGCAAGTTTGTTGGGATGATGGGAATTCATGGTATTAATATGGTCTCTCCCTTGGCTCCACCAGTGGTCATGGTGGCCTGCACGATATGCCTTCTCAGGTCCGTGATGCATAACCTGGTGCAATTCCATAATTGTGGTGCATCCAAGTTATGCATCATTAAACAGGGTCACCACCTTCATCTCCAACTTGTGGGATGGCACCCCTGACAGCTCAATGAGTTTAGGAACTCTACAGAGTATGACGTTGCGTCATCTGTTGTCATCACTGTATCAATTGACATGTAGGTAGTCACCTTACCAGGTACTTCAGCAATGATTTTGTTATTGATATTTCTCACCAATTCATTCTTAGGTACCAAGGTAACTCTTTCACATAACCATTCCTCATTGCTCAATTTGTCATGTAAACTTGGAAAAACCTCTTTTATTAGGTAATTTTCTGAGCTTACAATAGTGCAGAAATGGTTTTCAAATTTTATTAGGCCTTGCGCATCCATTGCGATGTGTCCCTCACCGATGTCGAGGCGGTATTGAGCAAAGAGCCCAGATTCTTGATTGTTGTAGAGTTGGACCCTCATATTACTTTTGAACTGTAAACTTTCTATGTGTGCCCACAATGGTGAAGATTTGAGGCATGCATTGATCTCGTCAGCTGCAGTGCCTTGCTCAATGACCGGCAGCGTCTGTGAACCTGCGAGCAAGACAACTCCACCCATCAAAATTCCGTTACCACAGATGTCTTGCAAGCTTCAGTTGAGCGCCTCGATCACACGCTTGTGTGACATCGAGCATTCATCCCACACAATTAATTTGCACTGCTGCAACAGAGGGGTGTGACCACTGGTCTTGTTTATACTGCAAGTGGGCGTTTCCTCACTCGCAAGGTTCAAAGGAAACTTGTATACTGAGTGGGCAGTTCTTCCTCCGCTGAGCAAGGTCGCGGCAATACCAGAGGATGCAACAGCTAGCCCGACTTTCTGTCCTTGCATAACTGGGCCAGCAGCAAATTCAACTGGAATGTCTTACCAGTGCCCCCAGGTGTGTCCAAGAAAAGGAGACCCCTTTTCCACTCTCCACACAACTCAAAATTGTATTGAAAATATGCCTTTGCTCTGGTAATAGCCGGGTTCAGTTTGGGCAACTTGGGGCTCCAAGGCTGTCGTGTCATAACTGAGTTCCCTGATAAAATCAGTAGACAACTCTCCTGGTCATTGTGGGGTGGGCATGTTGAAATCGGACAGCCATTTTCCCACTCTATCCATCACGATAATCCATATCTCCCCCCCCCCCTCCCCCCCAGGTCTAATTTCTGTGGTGCAGCTTGCATTTGGTTAATTGCTTGCATTCGGGTAAATTAAGTAGTGTTTGCAAAGAGGTTTTGAGAAGATCTAACTCTTCTCCTTTTCATAATGTTCTTACCACCCCCCCCCCTTCCCCCCCAGAATCCCATGGTCAGCGGTAGTGGATATCTTTCTTGTTGTTCCAAATTTCTTATTTCAATTTGATCTCTATTAAGGATCACAATAGTTAAAAACATGATTGTGAAAATACATGGACCCACTAGCCACTGGATGCCAGAACAGACACTAATGGGTTCAGGCTTGTATTAGTATTTAGTCCATCCTGAGTATTTAATTTCCTCAGTATCTGGGAGCCTTTATATGCCACTTTGGAAGGTGCCCCAACACAAGATTATTATTATTATTAGTAGCTTATATGCCCATACTTCGCAGTGGTTGTTTAAAGAAGGCCCTGTGCGTATCATGGCTTTTTAGGGTTCCGGACCTCAGTCAGATTTAAACATAAATGAAACATGCAGAAAGAAGCAAAGAAATGCCGTTAAGTATGTAGTATACAAAACGAAACCAGTAACACTATGTTCAATGTTTGTTGGCATTCTTAAGATTTCGTCGCTTTCTGTCACAAATGTACACTTTCTTGCTGTACTATGCCATACTTATTACGCAGCAGCGGCGTCTATTAGATCTTTGGTGCACTAAAGTGCCTCTCTAGTCTTAATTTACCAGCGAAACCCCATGAAAGCTCTTGTAGCACTTTTGGAGATTAGCCTTTGCAGATGGACACTCATTTGTTTTAGACAAATATTTAAATTGTGATGTCTTTATTTTCTCTGATCCAATTTTGATTAAATGAAGCATGTATCCAACTGCACAATATGCTCAACTTCTGGCTGAAAATCCTATAAAGTAGGAACATTCAAACAGGCACACAACACAGTCAACAACAATCTGTCTGTGTGATTGTGTGAATGTTCCTGCTTCTGTAGAAGGCCATGGCCGATAGCTGAAATTATTGTATGTGTGTGCCTTTTTTATGTGCCTGTCGCGGCTCATCATCACATCTCTGCAGTGAGTCGCAAACTGTCCTATTACTATATTGTGCATAACCTTATTTATATGACATGTTGGTGTAGATTATCTATATCATTTTCTATTTCAAATAGGCACTTGGCAGTGGAAGTGAAACTCTCCACCCATTCTTGCTGCCTGTCATTCAGATGAGTACGGACGTGCAGCAAGACTGCCACGTATATCTCATGGAAGATGGCCTGGAGCTGTGGTTGGCCGTCCTAGAGAATACAGCGACAGCCAGTCCTGATCTGCTGCAGCTTTTTAGGAATATGCCCCCTTTGCTTGGTCAGTACACAGTTTATGATAGTGATATATATTATTTTGAGGAGATGTGTTATGTTTAAAATGTACCTTATCTCATATTTGTAAAATTAAGAAAACCAATATGATTAGTATTGTTTCAAGTAATACCTGATTTATCGTAGTGCACTGAGCTAATAGAAGTTTTGGGATTGCAATATGCCCAGGTACATCCGGTAGTATTGGATACACAAGGCAAAAAGAGATGTGCAATGGCAGAGCTGTCATTTTTACACTTGTTATTCAAGTGTGAAGGTTTCTGACATGATTATGGTTCCACAACAAGAATTGTCAGATCGAACACAGCATGGTAATTGAAGGTAGATACATGGGAATTATCATTTTGAAAATCAGTAAGTTACTGAATATTTTTAGGTCCAAAGTATCAAGTGTATGATGAGAGTACTAAATATCAGGCATTATCTCACCACAGACAGTGCAGTGGTGGACAATTTGACTCAATGAGCTATAGCAGTGATGTTTGCATAGAATTATCACTGCTAACAAACAGACAAAAATGTGTTAAATAGCTGCAAAAATTGATTTTGGATGTATGATGAAGGTATCCATTAGGATAGTGCGGTGCAATTTGGCATTAATCAGCTATGCCAGCAGTCGACCAACGCTATGCTTTGCTAACAGGACATCAACTGAGTGCCTCTCCTCACCACACACCCATATCAGTTAAACCCTAAACAACAGTGTATCTGTGACTTGGTCAGTTGATTACTGATTTCAGATGATGAGAGTTGATAACGTTGAATTGTGGTTTAGTCCCAACTGAACCAATCACTGATTGGAAACAATTATGTTTTGCTACTTTGAGACTATTTCCAGCCATTCACGGACTTCTTGTTATGGATGACAGTGTCATAGTCGTGTGCAATTGGTTTGAAGTAATTTCTGTATATTTCCTGTGAACACAACATTTTACACTGGCAACACTTTCGCAATTATGGATGGCATAGAGGCAACGTGGCTGAATATTTCTTCAGGGCACTTCCAGCAATTTCTTGAGTTCATGATGTGAGAAGTTGCTGCAATTCCCGCAGGGGGGAGGGGGGGTTGTCCAACAATGTGCAATGTGTTAGCAGATATTACATGACTTCCATCACCTCAGTGTAATTGCCAAATTTTGATTTTTATGGACATTCAAATGGGTAAATTTCAATTTTCGTAGTATTCACCTACAAATAAAATATTATTTAAAATAATCATACAGTTAATGTTAACTAGTTGCTGAAGTTCCAGGCCATTAGTACATCTTAAGTAGCCAGTGTAGCTTTCATATTTAAAAACAGAGAAATGGAGATTTTTTAAATAATCGAACTTATTGAAGGTAAAGGCTGCTTGCTGACAAGTTTATTAATCTTTTTCTATGTTATGTATTTCATGAAATTCATTTGTCCACAGAGAGCAGTTCCGAGAACCTGAGGACTTGTTATTACATCATACAGGCCAGTGTGCTGTTAGGTCCAGAGCAGTTCCTGAAGGTGAGTGTCAGGACTGACTATAGTGATGATGATATTTAACTCTCTTGTATATTTCTCTTCTGTTTTCAGTATATTGTTTCCTAGGTCAGTTGCTATAGCCAAATCAGTCGGCATTTAATTCTAACAGTATTATATTGAAATTCATTGTATAAATTATACACTGAGCTGCAGACAAACATGATGAAAGTACAATCTCAATCCCACAAGTTAGTTATCATGCCAAAGCCTTCCTTTGAAAAAGCAAGGGCGGGCGCGTGCACACGCATACACACATGCGCACGCGCACATGCGCAAACGCGCGTACGCGCACACGCGCACACGCGCGCTCGCGCGCGCGCGCGCGCGCGCACACACACACACACACACACACACACACACACACACACACACACACACACACACAGAGAGTTTGTGTGCGCGCGCGCGCACAAGCTCGCACGTGCACACGCATGGGGAGGGAGAGAGGTGGAGGGTCTTCAGTGTAGGAAGTAACAAAATGATATTGGGTCTTATGACAGGAAAATAAGGGAGGCAAGGCAAAATTTGATAGCTTAAATAAGTAGCATGATTGGTTGTGTTTAAAAATCTACACAAGCATGAATCAGTGTTGGGATACAAACAGCCCAGTATATTACTTTAAGGCCCCTAGTGGCTCAATAGCAGCTAAGAGGCAGAACCCCATGAGAGAAAAAAGAAATCACCTTGGAAGTCGCTCTGAAAGAAGCAGAGTCTGGAACCACATAGGCCCTGTTTACATGGGCTCCCAAAACCAGATATCGTAAACCAATTTCCCAAGTAGACTTTTGGTTGGTTGTGTAAACACATCAAAATTTTGGATAATTTCTTTTATTAATGGGTTTTCCAATTCCACAATCAATTTTCGTGCATACGTAAATGCAATCGTTACTGAAACATGCTTGGCTTGTCAGGTTTAGTCTCCTATTTATGAACTTTTTGTTAATATGAAAATAGTTACTTTTTCTGTAGTGAAAGAGAGGTATAAATATTAGGTCGAGCATGAATCTGAGTATTTAAGTAAAGGTAATAACTATTGTGCTGACTAAATCACAATCTGTGATGCCATGAGTGGGCTATGAAATACGCTTCAGGTTGTTACATGTAAACACAACAGCAAAAAACAGCATGAAAAATTAGGTTTTCTCTTCTGTAAGGTGTATTGCATGTAAACATAGTGACAAGAAACGGACACTCTTAGACACACTCAGCAGGCACATATGACGAATGAGAACTGACTTGTTGGGCACCACATACTGCACAAGCTGTTAAAGCAAGATTCACTTTATTTGAAAGTACATAAGTGAATGTCCACCTAGCCTATTACCCCTTGCCCAGATTTGTGCTCATAGAACACATCACCTACACCCCTGAATACAGCTTTTAACATTTAACTTCTTGCTACAACCACTTCCTCAGGCTCCATAGTGCTGTCATCTAACATGAATACTAAATCCCTCCCCATTGAAGATGCCACAAGGGCCAAGAATCGCTACGTGGCAGCAGGGAAGAGGGGTCATGTTACAGGGGTTCAATCTCCGTAGGTGTTGATATGAGCCTTGGAGGAGACCAGAGCCACAAGTGAAACAGATGATGTAAGGGGCAAGCAAAACAGTGCAGGGGAAGCTTGTCTCCACACCTATAGCAAATGTCATGAAAAACCCTGCTATTTGACTGACTGGGAAACCACAAAAGTGATATATTACTGTAGGCATGGGTGAAACTGATTTTCACAAGAAGTCAGATGCTCCTGATCAACATCCATTTACTGCCGACCCTTAGGGCAATGATATGCAAGACAGCTTGGCAATTTTGGGAAAATTCAACAAGTTATCAGTCACCGACAACTATATGTTATGCAAAAATAGGTGCCCAAAATTGACTTGCACCCTGCCCCAAGGATGTTTTGGGACCAGTCAAAGGAAAAACTGGTGGGACTGACCAGCCTGGATCTATGCACAGGCTTCAGTTTGCAAAGATTTGCACAAGAGCATATGGAAAAAATGGGAAAAAAGACTTTAAATTAATGCCACCCCCAAAACAGGGCTTCATGTGTACCTGACAGACTGTAACCCTTCAAGAGAGTCCTTAGTAAAATTAGATGCCAAAAGTCATATATACTGCCCCACGAGAGATGTTCAGCAGCAAAACATCAAGCTGGAGGATTTGAAGAGCATTGAATCACACCAGAACATGTGTAATGTCTGTCAAAACAAATCTCTTTAAATGTCACCTCAACGATGAAGCAGATAAAATCTGTGACTTCAGTGACCTCCAGGACATAGAACATCTTATACAATGTCCTAATAGCTACACAATATGTAGCCTTGATGACCTATAGGTAGACAAAAAAGTACTTTATGTGGCCTGATACTCAGCTGAAAAACTTTAAATAAATTTACCAGACAAGAAAAAGTAAAATGTGTATCTGTAATCCTTGGCACAACTGTGGGAACTCACATGGCATCCTACTAAGCCAACCCAACTATGACCTGTCTAAGAGTTAACCTTTGTAGCCTCACAAACCCCTAGTTTGGTTCAGCTAATCTTTTATCCATTTCACTGTCCTCCTCACCTCTGCCTCACTGGTAGTTGCATCCACATTTCTGACCATATTAAACTCCCCAAATACTAACTACTTGCATTTTTACAGTTATCATTGCTCTTATACCAAAAATTTCCTCCCATAGGGCCGAACATCCATTGGTTGGTGGGGTGGGTGGGTGGGTGGGTTATTGGTTGTTTGGGACAGGGGGACCAAATTGCTTGAGGTCATATTTCTCCCAGTGCAGAGTGCAGAGGGGAAGGAGTGAGGCTAAGAGAGAATGGGTAAGGAAATGTTATAGGCTTATCCTATCCCATCAAGCCACTTGTGAAACTGTCCATGTTATTTACCTATCCTATTTTAATCATTGAGCAGTTTGTTGGTTTTGTGTGTGTGTGAGAGAGAGAGAGAGAGAGATTTCCAATCACCTGTCCCACAGAATAAATGGTCTCTACTAAACAATGGTCAGGATATATGTGACAACCCTGGTGCACAACATGCAGCTTAACATAACATGCTTAATATCAGAGGCTGGTTCACAACTGTGTCCATCTGGATCCTCTCCTCCACGATCAGCTTTTTTGAACTGTAGTTGTCCTTACAAAACATCCTGTGGTCTTGAATTATGCTGGTCCCAACCTACAGCAGCCCACTGTCCCATCATCATCTGTCCAACTTTTTCAGCCCTTTCTATCCTATCATGAGCTAATTCTCATTGTTTGCCTCTTTTTGGCAAAATGTGTCACATAGAAGAGTGAATAAGTTTCATTAATGCTACTTAATTTTTTGTCTTCTTTCGTACTTCTCACACAATCAGAACATTTTTGTACAAACTTACCCATAGTAGCTCCTCTTGCACACAATTCATGAATGAATGCAACATGAAGGTGGAGGAGTTTTAGTAGGACCCAAAGTATACTCGGCTACCCATTGCCCCCCCCCCCCCACCACCATCCCACTCACACACACACACTTGATCATTGTCCGTGTGGGGAATGTGAAGTGTAGGTGTAGAGTCATTTCTTTCTAATAATCATTATTAATGTAATCTAGCTAAGTATGTTAAGGAAGATAATTTGTACACTGCTCTTTTGCTGTGTTCTTCGTTCTAGACATATGGCGAAGTAATCATCAACATTTGCAACGACATGTTGGCTGATATGAGATCTGAAGGTGTTATCATGACAATGCGCCTGGTTGAAACATGCATAAGAGCTGCACCAAGTATTTTCCCTGAAATTTTGGAGCCCATGCTTCCACGAATATTTGAGTGAGTGTTTTGACAGTTATATGTATTCTTTTGCAATAGACTAGTTTAGCATGTCTATAAATTGAAGAGTCATGATCTGCTACTCATTTAAAAGCTAAAGTAGTTTGTAATTGTTTATCATAATGTTTCTCTTCCTATAAATTTCAACTGTTGTGAGAGGTGACATTGCTATGTTTGATGATATGATAACTCACAGAAGAATAATGACTATAATTCAAAAGCCAAGTTCAGTTTGCAGGTAAAATATGGTATGGTAATGTAATGGGATTGTAAAAGCATCATAGCTGTTATTAATCAGTTTGAACACACTTATCTCTGAAACTGTCTCTCAACTTTTCATGGGTAATTTGAGTGTTTCAGGGAGTAACATATAGGCTTCATTTCATCTCACTTGGGCCATGGTAATAAAAGATAATTTAAAGAGAAAACAGACTCTTGCAGGAATCAGTGAAATGCTGCAAATAACTCATAATAGTGGTTTGGGACACTATATTAGTTGTGTGTGGACAAGTTGAGAATTAGCATCTGATAGGAGACTAGTGGGGGTAGCCCACACAACTGCAGTTATCGCTGTAGTGGCATAGTAGTGAAGTGCAGCCAGCTAGTAAGCAGGCAGACCGACAGGTTCGGATCCCAGTTGGCCCCAAATTTACAACTTTCCCCTTTGATTTATTTTGATGCCCACTGGCAGCTGGCATAATAAATTCATTTGTGCATAAAGTTTAAGGTGTCTTCTATGATTAGCAGTATGGTATAGTATTCTAATAGACCAGTAGATGGTGCTGATAACTTTGTTAGTTCAGTTGGTCGTGATAATTTTTTTAGTTCACAAGCCGTCACAGTAGTATTTTTGGAACTTTGTGACAGAATAATTCAACAGACTTATTTTTATGAACACAAGATATCTTGTCTAGGATATAAGAATTTACCAATTTCACTTTGCATATTAAAAATTTCTTAGCTTCTTTCAGTATATTTTATTTATATTTGACTTCACAACTAGGATGATCGCTGAGTCGCAGACAGGCACATAGCCATCAGCTGTAAATGGTGGTAATATGTGCTTTAGTTACATTTCAGTGATTATCTGTGAATGTAGGTTTAGCTTTTTCTGATGAAGACTTAAGTTGTGTGAATTTGATTGTCTGCCCTATGTGCCTGTATGTGATTTAAGTGAGTCTTTATGGTGAGTTCCTATCTATCCTCCATTGACATTCTTTGCAATCAACAGATGGCAGTAGGTTGGATCCTGTAGTTGGGTCAGTGTAATTTGATCCCTAACAACTTGCACTATAGTTGCAAACTCTCATCAAAAAAGCACAAAGTTTGACTAAAACTATACTGTGTTGTTGCCATAGAGACATTTACAAAATTGCATAACTCAATTGGTGATGGTAGGTGCACGGAGCCACTGCAACTGCAAGGGATCAACTTATAGCGACTCAATTATTGTTGCCATCTGCTGCCAAACATGTCCTTTACTAATGTGATTGACAGTTGCGTGCACACCTTAAAATAAACAAGCTGTCTGATTACTGACTGTTGCCAATGTCACTGTTGGTAGTAGGGACGTTAGAGTTGCGGGGCCCACTGTTGTAGGTGCAGCAATGGAAAGATTCTGCAATCACACATTATGGGCTTATAATAGCTATAGGACAAGTATTAAGTCTCCCATTCACACATGTAGTATAGTAACAGGATTAACATAAGTTGTGGAAATAAGGGAATTCAAAGTGTGAGAGGGAAATGTCAGGATGATTCGGGGAGGGGCAACACTGAAAAATTTATATTTTGGCACAATAGGTGAAAATAAACGTAACCTACAGATAATAATTCATGTAAAGGAGACAATGACTTACTCTTCTTCCAGAATTTGAGATAAAAACAGATTCAGAAATGCAAAGTCATTGCATTTTTGTCCATTCTTTCATACAGTAAACCCCCCACTTCTATGTATCCGGATTTTACATTTTCCCACCAATTACACCATTTTTTGTCGGCCCCATCAAATTTCCCATGTTCACAATGTTAATTCGCCCCTGTTTTTGCGTTAACATATTTACACTTTTCCTGCGTTTTACACTCTTTGAAATCATGTTCATAAAGAAAAAACATCATGTAATTGACATAAATTGACGCTGGCATGGCTTTTGTCTTCAAGTATAGTGTTTATAAATGTTATGCAGACAAGTCTTTTGACACTTTGCGTATATTCAGACGTATAATTTGCATTTTGTTGTTTGCAGTATGTAACTAGTTGACTCATGATGCGACATCCCATCAGCCATTATGCCGATAGTTAGCTTTCTTTCTGCAACTGATAGTTCTTCGTGCTTTGCATGATGCACTTCAAGAATTTATTCTTATTGGATCGATGCATTTCCTCAAAAATAGGTTCGTTCGAGTTGCGGGAAATTTACCAGTCGCCAGTTTCTTAACACCTCATTGCACATGTGCAGCCTCCACCAGTTGCAACTGCAAATGCCAACTCTAACGCCTATTTTTCGCGTTTTGTGTTTTGGGCACCTGTAGTGCTAGTTGACACGTTTACTCTCTGGCCAGCATCAATGTAAGATTATGACTTAAATAATGAAATATGCAACAACACTTAGCACTATACCTTTTGAGATTTTACTGGATGGTTAAGTACAAATATTTATGTGACATTTATGTTGGAGCGCACCACCGCATGCCGCGTCCTGTCCATCCATGGCATCTGAAGGCATGACACGGCGGAGTCTGCCGCACGATGGCGCCGCCTCCGAGGGCTTGTAGCGCCGCCACAATCGGGCGAGCACGCGGCGTGCGATGCGTGCCTCAGTCATGTCGTAGCTCTCGCCTGAGCCTCATATGAAAACATTTGCGGTGTTCCGTCACTTGCCACCATAGTTAACGTAACATATGTGTTGTACCATCCTTTGTCTGCAATAAATTATACTGTTATAGCAGTATAATTGGCGACGAGTTTCGTGCGTACGTGTGTTTTCTATTTGTGGTTGTTATGGATCCGGCGTTGCTTCAGTTACTGCAAAAGCAGCAGCAGCAGCAGTTAGATCAACAGCAGCAACAACTTGTTTTGCTTACAGAGTTGATTACGTCTTCTTGTACTGCTGCGACCCCTTCGCCAGCGCCCCAGGCCTACCCCCCGCTCCTCCAGCTTTTCCAGCTTTCCAAGTGTCTAACAAAGACTGGGACTCCTACATCAGCATTTTGCGGCTTTTAAGGTTCGGATCCTGGCTTACAAAAGTCTTTCTTCTTGTGGTGGTTCGAGCCCAATACTTTTTGTTTACTGCTAAAACTAGCTCCGCTGTCAGAGCTCACCGAGTTGTCTTTTTCCCATATGTCAGAATTGCTTAGTTCTTATTATCGTCAACAAACGCACGTGGTGCTTTCCTGACTTGATTTTCATCAAAGCAAAAAGAAACCTGGTCAGTCGTATAAGTACTGGGTGGCAGAGCTCCGTGGTTTGAGTCGTAGTGTGGTTTTATGTGTGCAAATTGTCAGCAGTCGTTTGCAGATTCATTAATTTGCGGCGGCGGCGTCCGTTCGGCTCCTGATAGGGCTGTGCGTCGTGAGGCTTTGCGGTTACAGGATCCCACCCTTGACAAGGTTCTGTCTATTGCACAAGCTTTTGAGGTGTCTAAGGCGGCAGCGGATCATTTTGAGGAAATGGTAGAGATGGCAGCGGTACAGTCATCGCGCTCCCATGGGCATCGTTCTTCGCCCTCCTCTCCATCGTCTTCGTGTTCTTCACGATTACCTTCAGCCATTCCATTCCGACAACGCAACTTTTTCTCTTGTATGAAATGTTTTCGTGCACACAATCACCTGCATTGCCCTTCCGCCGCGCGTCCTGCCGTAAACAAGGCCGCCTGGTGGCTGTTTGTTGGACTTATGCGCGCAGCCAGCCACTGTATTCTGACGAGTCCCAACTGGAAGTAAACTGTCTTTCGACCACACCTGGAGAGAAGCAGGCCACTTCTTCAAAGATTTATGTTATACTTCTTATTCAAATTCGGCTGTTCCGTTTTCTATTGGTTACAAGGCACACATCACTCTCAAACCCACAGCGGTTCCAAAATTTTGTTGCAACCAGCCTATTCCTTTTGCTTTGCACCCAGCAGTTAAGGATGAGTTGGATTGGTTGCACGGCTTGGGTATCATCGAATGAGTTTCCTCTAGCTTGTGGGTGACGCCTCTGGTGATAATAAAGAAACCCACGGGACCCCTTCGGTTGTGCAGTGATTTCAAGTCCACGGTTAACTCGCATCCAGTGATAAATTGTTTTCCCATTCCCCGCCCGGACGACATTTATGTAAAATTGGTGGGCTGTGAGTGTTTTTTCAAAAATTGATTTGGCGGAAGCGTATCTGCAGCTTCCCTTAGATTCTGATTCCCAACAATTCATGGTACTCAACACCCCTTTCGGGCTGTACCGCTACAAACATCTGCCATTTGGTGTGACGAGTGCGCCCACGATATTTCAGTGGTTCTTGCAACAGTTGTTGGATGACATTCCGTGCTGTGCAAAGTATCTGCACGATATCATCGTCGCCGGTACCTTCCACACAGATCACAAACAACCTGCAGATCTTGTTCACTAAATTGTACGCGACAGGTCTCAGGTGCAATCTTGAAAAATCACAGTTCTTTCAACCTGAAATTGAGTTTTGGGACAACTGGTGTCATGAGATGGCATCCGCCCCAGGTCGGAATTAGTTACGGCAATTGATCATCTTCCTCGTCCTACCAATTTGCAGGAACTCCAGTCCTTTTTTTGGGCAAGGTCAGCTACTACTACAAATTTCTTCCTAACATGGCAGAGGTCACGCATCCTTTGAACACTCTTCAAAAGAAAGGTGTTCTGTTTGTGTGGTCTGCTGCTTGTAAGGCAGCAACACCATGGCACCGCCTCAGAGGGTTTGTAGCGCCGTCACGGAGCACGCGGTTTGCGAGGCGTGCCTCAGTCATGTTGTAGCTCTCGCCTGAGCCTCATATTGCACCATAGTACCATACAGTTAATGTATGTGTTGTACCGTCTTTTGTCTGCAATAAATTATATTGTTACAACAATTTACGTATGTGGCATTCTGCATATTTTGATCCATGCTGTGTCGTATTTTAGAGGTTATAAGGTACAATGCCACTGAAATTTCCATGAGTCCTTTTACCTCCATGGAAACTTCCATTTGGAAAACAGTGGTGGTGATGGGTGTGTGTTTAATGGAAAATGCATTACTTTATAAACTTAAACCGATTAGAGTGTGAGAAAGACAGTTAAATCCCAAAAATAGCATACATTGTGTACATAAATGTTTGATCTTCATCTTGAAAAGTTCTCAATACGTTTTCATGTAAAGCATAACAACATGTATAACTCTTTCAGTGTTTCAAATATAAAAAATAGAAAACGGATGACTTACCCAAAAGGACCGGCTCGTCGATAGACACAAATAAAAATAAAAATCACACTCAAACACACATACAAGCTTTTGCCACCACTGGCAGCTTCTTCGGAAAAAAGGGGGAGGAGAAAGGGAAGGATGTGGGTTTTAAGGAAGTGGAAAAGGAGTCATTCCAATCCCAGGAGTGGAAGGACTTACCTTAGGGGACAAAAAGGAAGGTAGACAAATACACACACACACTCACACATTGTGTGGGGAGGAGAAAGGGAAGGATATGGGTTTTAAGGAAGTGGAAAAGGAGTCAATTTAATACTTTCAGAATTTTGTTTGATCTCATAGCGCGGCTTCCAGTATTGTGCCTCTAAAGTTTTTGGCAATGTTGACATATATTGCCAGCTATATGTCCTTAAAAGAAACTAGGAAGTACAACTTTTTGTACACTATTAATGTTCCATTAAAGTGCCCTTTCCCTTCCATTCCTTCATGCTTCCTGCACCCATGAAGCCATTTTTACGCCAAAGCAAACACAAACAAATAGAGCTGTAGTAAATCATGTATATTTGGTACTGAGTAATGAATGCTTTGGCTGAAGACGTACCAAATCGTTACTCATAAATATATTTCGTTACTAGCATCTATCAATATGATCTCTGAAACAGAAACCAACATGGAGACTGCATATATTAGAGCGCAGTAATGAATGTGTTTCAAATAGTACAGATACGAAATGCATATAAAATGGCCACTTGATTCAGCATGCGTTATCATACTTTGCATTCGGCTCAGCTTGCTCGTATGTACTCAGCCATTTTTGGAAGTTTTAAGGATGCAGTTCAAAGAGTTGCAGTAGTTACCATTTAGAGAATATGGTTTGTGCCATACAAGCTCTTTTGCCATGTAAATTTACCTTTTTTTGGAATTGGAATATTCTGTGTTAATGTTTATTGTGAAACTAGTAATTTATCTAGGCGTTATTGACGAATTTTAAGTGTGTAGCTCTAAGAGTTGTATGGTTATTTATTATATGATTTTTGAGATGTTACTTCTTGATCCATGTTTGCAAATTATTTCTCGATCTGCAAGTCCACCTTTAATGCAAACGTGTTTGTTTATTTATTTTTATACAACTGTTTCATTTCAAATGTTATTTGTCTTTTGATTGTGGCTAGTATAAAAAAAGTTGTCATCTTCAAATGTGATGCCTTTTCACTCAAGTCGATATTATTTTAAATATAATGTTTACATATGAACTGACATTTGCTGCGGTAGAATGGCTGAGCTTACTGAGGCGCTGTGCTGCGGTGCACGCAGACATTTGACATCGGAGGTTCAAATCCCCCCCCCCCCCCCTCAGTCGTGGGTGTGCATTATTTACTGCATTTTGATGTTACAAAAACATGTGTTTAAGAATCTGAAAGGCTTAAAGAAGTAGTCTTCATTCTCCCACTCTATTTTTTAAATACTTTCATATTTGCAATGACTAAACCTTCCAGGGTGTCCAGTGATTCTGAAAACAATAATTCTCACAGTTTTCCAAGTCAGTTTTTGTATTTTTCCAGGGTCATATTGTGCATAGTCGCTAACCACATTTGATTCATTTTGTGACAGAATTTACAAATATTGTTGATATATAGGAACATAATGAGACTTTCCTCAATGCAGATGCCCCAACCAACAATCTTTAAAATTTACAATACAGTATAACCCCGATTTTGCGTGACCTCAATGTAGCATAAAACCCCATTTAACAGAAGAATTTTCAAGTCCGAAATTTTTTTTAATAAGTGCAACACAATTTTATATTCGTTTTAACGTAATTCATATTATGGCAAAACCCGCATTTAGCAATAGGAAATGTTGAAATTCTCAAGTATTTATTTCTGTTTGTTATAGTTATGCGACAATAAAAACCTATGAAAAAGATGTCTTAAGCTTGTAAAGGACGATTTAAGGCCTATAAGTTTCTAATCACAAATTTCATAACGACATATACCATACATGTATCCTGTGGGTGGAGAATGTATGTGTGTGAGTTCATAAACAAAAAGCCGATGTACATAACACACAGAGTACAAAATTCCTGAAGTGCTGAGTCTAGCATGTGTCAAGTCTAGTTCAGTGGCGTGGTCATACTGTACTTACGTGATATGTTGGCAGTGGTTGTTGTGCAAGTCGGCAGACACTTGTTTGTTAATGTGCATGAAGTGATACACCTGTGTTCCAATGAAAAATATTACAATATTAAATTTCTACCACACTATAATTTCTGTTGCAAATTATCAAAGTTTTAAATGATTAGTCTATTCCAATTAAATCATGGGGCTCAATAAGTGGATGTGTGAATGTAAATGATTCCGTTTGTACTGTGAAAAGTAAAGACACATACTTTACAAAAACTTACAAATCATTTTTTGAAATGATTAGTGTCTTTAAATTAAATCATGGGGTTCAGAAGGTGGATTGATGATCGTCAATGGATCACATGGTACTGTAAGAAGTAAATGCCCACACACAAACACCATTCAATGATATCATGGTGGAGTATATATTCAGTCATCTTCATCTATTTAATGGCATATCCTTCCATAATCACTCACAACAATACCTCACAGACACAACAAACCAGATTGTAGCTTTATATCTGGGATTATAAACCTATTTAAGCATTTCTCGCTTCTGGTTGGTCCCATCAAAGTGGCACACCCTTGGCTACACGAAACGTAGTAGGTATGTTGCCAACCTAAGCATGCTACAGAAGCACCACTAAGCTCTTCTTGTCACTGATAAAGATTTGTTTTCCCTTCACCAGATCTCCCGATACACTAAACAAATCCCGGTAGTCCGTGACACATGTGTTTACCTTTGTGTTTAAGTGTAGACTGCCTGCCACCTAACAGCAGAACGACAAACTATAATTTTAGCAGACAGTTTATTCGCCGCCAATTAATAGAAGCCATTTTATAATTAAACTTTCATAAAAATTTATTAGTGCAGCTTATATTTGAGATTTATTTTTTTACTATAAAAAGTGTCGATAGTTTAGGTGCACCCTATATTCGCACAATACGTATTCATGTCAGTACAGGCAAACAGTTCTGAAAAAGGTTTGCTTTCTATCAAAACCTCAATTTAAGGTAAACCCCAATTTAAGGTTAAAAAATTCTGGTTGTTGGAAAAACATTAAATGGGGGTTCTACTGTATTTGAAAACCCAATATCTGGCATCTTGGCTAGGTGTAATGCATATTCAGCAACAATCATTGTATGTGACACATCATTACAAATAAATCACATGCATACAGATGAATTTGCTAGGTACAAAAGAGCTAAATTTCCATTGAAATATTTGTTTCAGAATCTTAAGAAATAAAATACCAAAATTGACAACACATACAAAAGTATTTGGCATTTCTTGAAAACCTTGTTCTGATTCTTTGAACCACAAATGAATTATTAATGGTCTTCATGTTACATTGTAATGCACTGGTCTTTCAAATTCTGAAATTATATTCTCCCTAACCAAAAACTTCCTACTTTGTATAGTAGAGTAGCTTCCTCCCCCTAAACTTACTAACTTAATATCAAAAGTAAAATTTGCTTGAGAAAACTATAAAATTGTGGAGGTACAGAATAGCTGACCAGTACTTACCTTCATCCAGTAGGAAAGAGTGATAAAAGACCACTCAGACCCCCAGAATAACAGTGACCATCTGACAACAGGTGGGTCTGCAGTCTGTATTATCTGCTGCATCTTTTGGACCTTGCCTGGCCTACCCCTCTTTCCCTCTTGATAAAAGAATAAATAGCTTTCAAAATTAGCATTATTATATTCATATCTAAATATGTCTATTAGTAGTTCTGGACTTTGATTCCATGCAGTAAGCATAAGCCATCAAGTCTGTTTCTTTGTACAGTTATGACATTGTAATTACATTGACCTACTTGGTTACTTGCAGGGCCATTTATCGAGGTGAAGACTATCCTATGGTAATGTCTATGTACCTCTCAATAATGGCAAGAGTGCTTCTGTGTTCCCGTGATACTTTTAGCAAGGTATGTAAATAGGTTTTGTTTTTTCGATTTAAGTTTTGGTCATGAAAAGGGTCAATTGTCAAATTATATATAAAGAGGGAAAAATATGGCGATACAAGGACTAATTGAAAAATTTCAAGATTTACAACAAATTTATTATGCTTTATTACATAATCTTGATGTTTGTCTCACATTAGATTTCATGTTACTTACAAATGACCTCTTTCTTCTGGTTTTATTTATTTATTTTCAAACTGTGGACTTTGCTTTTTATTTATTTTGCAACTCAACACATACCATATATACTTGAGTAGTCCGCACACATTTTTCCCCGAATTTATGAACGAAAAACTGGGGTGCGCAGATTACTTGAATTTAGGTTGGTATTACTCCATCTGCAACAACAAAACACACTAGGCGGGGATTACTCTGCTTTAAAAAACATCCCTTTAGGCTGATATTACACGATAATATTTTCGATCAAATCTTTGACAAACAAATATTATCAAATATTCGTAATATTTCTTAGACATAAATCTTCATTGTGGTGTTAAAAAGTGGTATTATTGTCGTCATATTTCAGATAGCGGATAATAATAACTTTTTTATCGTGTTCTGTCTTAGCTGGTCACAAATATAGCGGAGTAGCTTATCTTTCCGGCAGCTTCTTTGCTTCTTTGCTGTCGTGTATGAACAGTTGCATTGTTGATGTAAGAATGAGTAGTTTATGGTACCACCTTTCTGAGAAATAAAGTACATTATCTACTTAAATTAGGTATTATTCAGTTCAGTACCGCCATATTACCCACATCGGTATCGGGACATGACAACGACTATATTTGGAGAAGACGGAGTTACAGCGATTTCTTGCTACTGCGTTTAAACGCTAATTACAGTACAGCGTTGCAGTTACGTTCAAACACATGCACACTTAGATTAGCAACAGCAATGCTAGTGCTCAGAGCGGATACATTTGCACCGGAGAGAAGACAAGTAACTTTTATAATCAAATATTCGCCAAGGTGCTATGTTTGATGACATTTCTTTGATGACAAATACATGTATGTTGAAGCTCCTTATTATGCTATCAAATATCTTTGATGTAAATATATGACATATAGACTTTTACAAAGATATATGACCGTATAATACCAGTCTCAGCTCCATTTATTTATTAACGGTTCAGTTTCTGTAAGTGTTCATTTTAGTGTGTTACTGTGAGTACGTTTTCATAGTACGTTACAAATGAAATATTTTTCATTTTGTGTGATAACTTTTAGCATGTACACGTACTTGTTGAAATTCAAAATTTGGGGTGTGCTGATTACTCAAGAGTGTAGATTACTTGAGTATATACAGTATGTTATTAAAATCAAATTTAAAAATGTAGTAGAATAAGAAAAAGAAAAGTGAAGCAGTTAATTACCACACCACAGATAACATAAAATATAATCAGAAACACACAAATCAAATAATCAATTAATGCTGAAAATTCTCCTCAGATATAATAAATATTGTTGAAATGAGGTAGAATGGCTGGCCAGTACTTACCATTGTGCTGTACCGCCGATAGTAACACAAAATGAAAAAACAGAAAAAAAGGGGACAAAGGGACAAGCTTTCGGAACAGAGTTCCTTCGTCAGGTGGGAGAGAAGGGAAGAATAAAGGATGGGAACAGAAGGGACAGGTGGTTCACGACCTAGGTCATGAAGGTGGTGTTTCGGGAGTGTGGACGTCAGAGATACTGCATGTATGTACTGAGCCAAGCCAGAGAGGATAAATATAACTAAAGAGGAAAGATCAAGTAGTAAAGAGAAGAGAAGAGGGTGAAATTAATGATGCTGAGGGGTGTAGGAGGGGTGGGGGGGTGTCTAAAACGTTTTTCATAAACAGGGAAATATGGATGGACACACACACACACACACACACACACACACACACACACACACACACGGAGAGAGAGAGAGAGAGAGAGAGAGAGAGAGAGAGAGAGAGGTAAGGAACGGATAATGAATAGGTGAGCTGAGGATGGAGGAAGGGGAGGGGTTAGCGTAGATTTAGGCCAGGGGGGTGGCGGGAGGAGAGGATATGTTGGAGGGCAAGTTCCCACCTCCGTAGCTCTGAGGGACTGGTGTTGGTTGGTACTATCCCAATGTCACGTGTGGTGTAACACGTGCCCAGGTCCCTGGAGTTATGCTGGAGGGCATGTTCTGCCACAGGATACTGGGTGTCCCCCAGGCGAACAGTCCGTCTGTGCCCATTCATCCGCTCAGCCAATTTGTTGGTAGTCATACCAACATAAAAGGCTGAACAGTGGACACATGTCAGCTGGTATATGACATGTGTTGTCTCACATGTGGCCCTGCCTTGAATTGGGTAGGTTTTTCCTGTGGTGGGGCTGGAGTATGTGGTAGTGGGAGGATGCATTGGACAGGTTTTGCAGCGGGATCGGTTGCAGGGGTAGGAACCATTAGGTAGGGAGGGTGGTTTTGGGATGTTGTAAGGTTGGACAAGGATGTTGCGGAGGTTGGGAGGACGGCGGAAGGCTACTCTGGGTGGTGTGGGAAGAACAGTTTGGAGTGATGGTCTCATTTCAGGGCATGACTTGAGAAAGTCATAGCCCTGTTTGAGGAATTTCTTGAGGCATTCCAGGCCAGGATGGTACTGGGTGACTAAGGGAGTGCTTCTGGGTGGTCTGGGGTTAGGAACATTGTTTTTGGAGGGAGAGGAATGGACAGCTCGGGAGATCTGTTTGTGGACGAGGTCTTTAGGGTAGTTGCAGGAGAGACAACATGTGAGACAACACATGTCATATACCAGCTGACATGTGTCCACTGTTCAGCCTTTTATGTTGGTATGACTACCAACAAATTGGCTGAGCAGATGAATGGGCATAGACGGACTGTTCGCCTGGGGGACACCCAGTATCCTGTGGCAGAACATGCCCTCCAGCATAACTCCAGGGACCTGGGCACGTGTTACACCACACGTGACATTGGGATAGTACCAACCAACACCAGTCCCTCAGAGCTACGGAGGTGGGAACTTGCCCTCCAACATATCCTCTCCTCCCGCCACCCCCCCTGGCCTAAATCTACGCTAACCCCTCCCCTTCCTCCATCCTCAGCTCACCTATTCATTATCCGTTCCTTACCTCTCTCTCTCTCTCTCTCTCTCTCTCTCTCTCTCTCTCTCTCTCTCTCTCTCTCTCTCTCTCTCTCTCTCTCTCTCTCTCTCTCCGTGTGTGTGTGTGTATGTGTGTGTGTGTCCATCCATATTTCCCTGTTTATGAAAAACGTTTTAGACACCCCCCCCCCCCCGCCCCTCCTACACCCCTCAGCATCATTAATTTCACCCTCTTCTCTTCTCTTTACTACTTGATCTTTCCTCTTTAGTTATATTTATCCTCTCTGGCTTGGCTCAGTACATACATGCAGTATCTCTGACGTCCACACTCCCGAAACACCACCTTCATGACCTAGGTCGTGAACCACCTTTCCCTTCTGTTCCCATCCTTTATTCTTCCCTTCTCTCCCACCTGACGAAGGAACTCTGTTCCGAAAGCTTGTCCCTTTGTCCCCTTTTTTTATGTTTTTTCATTTCGTGTTACTATCGGCGGTACAGCACAATGGTAAGTACTGGCCAGCCATTCTACCTCATTTCAACAAAATCAAATAATCAGCTGTTTTTGTTGTCGCCTTAAAACAGTTACACACAAAGCATGATTCACCCATGTACCAATAGGTCAGCAGGTGCTCAGTTTTCTACAATTCACCATAGATAGGTATCATGTGCCCTCTTTTTGTCTTCACTCCACAGACTGGTTTGATGCAGCTCTCCCTACCATTCTTCCCCTGCCCGACAATTTCTGAAATATTAGTTCATCTTAACAATTATCAAGTTCCACCTAATGAACAGATACCAGCAGTCATATTTCTATCAAATACTGTTTTTCCCTGAGTACTAAGTAACCAGAAAACACTAATTTATTTTCTCTGCTGATACTGGTATCGCCACGCAAGATGTTAAGCACAGATGACTGAGTTGCCATATTTATTAATGGTAAGTCCTGGTTTAATTTAAACAATATGATGACAGTTTACAAATCACTGCAAAGATGTAACTACGAGCTGCGACAGGCATATATAAAAGACATGCGCCATGTTCAGAAAATAGAACTTTGATGCATTCACACAGGTACACAATACAGTCACTCAATCGTCTTCTCCAGCTGCAGCAGCCAGAGATGATTGTGGGACTGTGTTGTGTGCCTTTGTAATTGTGTGAATGTTCTATTTTCTGAAGGAGGCCATGGCTGATATCTCAAGGGTTTTGTGTATGTGTCTTTTTTGTCTGCTTATTGCAGCTCATTGTTATGTCTTTGTGGTGAGTTGTAAACTGTCATTATCTTGTTGAGTTGCTGTATTTGTGGACAGGTGTGCGGAGTGTCTAATGAAAATGTCAAAGTGGAATTCACCCATAAATTCCACAAACCAACTCCATCAAGACCACACATTCTTCTGCTTGTAAATCTCTCAGTATGGAAACCAACCTCACACCTGCAGAAAGAAATGGAATTCACCACTTAAAAACTGATACTGACCTTTTGATCCTACCAGCTGACAAAGGCTCTACCAGTGGTTTTAGACTGCAAGGAATACATGGCAGATAGTATCCACCAACTGTCAGGTTCTTCCACTTACATACCCTGCCTCAGTGATCCCATTAGAAAAGTCAGACATTATTTCCAGTCCCTCTTCAGATCCTTAGGCCCACCCCAGGACCTCTCCCCTGAGCCTTCTCTCTTTCCTCAACCCTCCTACACCCCATTACCCACCTTCTACACATAAACCCAACCAGCTTTATGTCACATTGTGGCCAGTTATGACACCCCCAATGAGAGAATCTCTGGTCTCATGGACCAACACCTTCAAACTATTACCCACATCCTACCCTCCTATATAAAAGACACCAACCATTTCCTCCCTTGACTCTCCACAGTTGTAGTTACTTTACCACCTTGAACCACGCTAATCACGGTTGATGCCACTTTCCTTTACACTGACATCCCCAATGCTCATGGCCTTGCCACTGTAGAACACTATCTTTCACAATGCCGGACTCTCCCCATGCTCAAAACCTCCTTCCTTGTCATAATAACCAACTACACCCTTACCCAAATTACTTCTCCTCTGAAGGCATCACCTACACACACACACACACACACACACACACACACACACACACACACACACACATATCTGCGATACAGCCATAGGCACCTGTATGCCACCTTCCTATGCCAACCTGTTCATGAGCCATATGGAGGAATCCTTCCTGACTACCAGAATTCCAAATTTCTCATTGATGACATATTCATAATCTTGACTGAAGGCGAGGAGACACTATCCACATTCCTTAAAAACCTCAACACCACCTTCCCCATCCACTTCACTTGGTTCTGCTCAACTCAACAAGGCACCTTTCTCAGTTTTGACCCTCACCTCAAGGACGGTGTCATCAGAACCTATGTGCACATCAAACCTAGCAACTATCAACAATATTCCCATTTCAACAGCTACCACCCATTCCACTCCAAAACAATTCCATCCATAAAACCTAGCCACCCGCGATTTTCACATGTGCAGTGAGAAGCACTCCCTCTCCAAATATGCCAAAGGCCTCACTGACCATAATTACCCTCCCAACCTTGTCCAGAAACAATCTCACGTGCACTGTGGTTCCAATCTCCCAACACCTCCCTTTCACCGACCATTCAGCCACAAAACAGTGCCTATCCTGTGTCCCAGTACTGCCCAGGACTGGAGAAATTAAACCACATTCTCTGCCAGGGCTTAGGGTGAAATGAGAAATACCTAGGTACAGGAAAAATTCGTTTTAACAATAACGCAAATGCGGTGGTTTTTAAGGAAATAATGCAAATGCGGCGGTTTTTAAGGTAATAACGCGAATTTGGCAGTTTTTAAGAAAATAACATGAATTCGTCTTTTTTTAAATTAACTCAAAATCGGCAATTTTCAACGAAATTACGTTGTATCTGGATAAGAAATAATATACATTTAATTCTTTCAGTGATATATTTAATGTAGAAATGTTCCATATCCAAAAGTAGTGGCTATTTTTTTATTTTGTAATGCCTACCGTAATAAGACAGGGCCACACATTGTTAGATGCTCATATTCACAGTAGTACTATTTAAGATCGATAACTGTCATCAAGCTTATTTCTCTATCTGTGCTAAGTTATGAAGATATTACAGTAATTAATATTGAGATGATTGTTTTCACATATCAATGGATTTCTTCACCGAAATGTTTCTAGCATTTTGATACCATTTGAGATTATTTTCCGTGATCGAATGCTGACCTGGCAATTGGTAAATTCAGAATATCGTGCATGCGCAGCTGTGGTTAGCGGAACTGCGACTTCACAAGGTCTTTGAAATGCGTCAAAGTTAAGCAGTTTTGTCCTTGTATTCTTTGACTGCACTGTTATTATTAGCCCTGAGTGTTATCATTACAGTTTTGCTGTTGTCATTACTATTTTTGGAATTGATGTTGCATTTCTCTCAGGCTTATAATCACTGCAACCGGATTTAAACAGACCCTTTCTTTTGTGGATGCTCATTTATCCTCTTCTGGACTTTGTCCATTTTAACCTAGTCGGTAAACTTTTATTTACAAAAGTGCCTGTGTAATGTGATCGTGTTTGCAACAATCTCTGAATGCTCTTCAAAAAGTCAATGACATAGAATGAGGAGAATAATATTTAGTGTGTTGACCTGAAATAAATAATGCTGTTCTTGCTGTATTCTCGACAGCTTTTTTTGTCCGATCAGTCAATTATCCTCAGAAACTAACGTTTCGTTGCCAACATTACAGCAACGCAGCCGCTGCCGTACATAAAATTTCTTTTGTTTGCAGATGGATTTATGTTTTGTTTTTACGCCACTTGTCCAGATATTTGTAAAAATGGCATTTATTGAGGGAGCTGGGCTCAACAGAAGAACGCCAAGCAGGAGGGGGGTGGGGCGGGGAGGAGAAAGTTTGTGTCCCGGAGTCAAAGACCCGTCACTGAAACACTCCAGAAAGTGCAGAGCATAAATGAGCCTTACTACTTATAAAAAATAAGGGAACTTTAAAAGGAATTTTTTTGTATGAAAAGTATTTATTACTGACAGGTAACAGAATTTAAAACTCAAACTTATACCAAAACATAGAATACAATCTTACTTTCAAAGCCAGATGTGACTAAACATTAAGAAATATTACAAAAATTCATTTTTGTCACATGTTAACCTCGAGTTAAATACCTTTTCTACATATTTAAAAATATTTTGTTCCTGAGAAATACTTTTAAAAAAAATGTGACCATTCAAAATGTTTGCTGTTTTTCATATAAAAATTTCTCTTGTAGCAAAGACTTTTTATTTATTCCCAATATTGTTGCAAAGGCAAAGACTTTTGTTTACATTAAAATATATTATATTTTTCAATATTGGTATTCTCTAAGAAATCGCAACAATATAACACAAATATTTAAGTTGGCAAAAAAAGTCCTTGTGTCAAAAACAGTTTGTTAACCTGAAAAAAGGGATAACCTGCTGGATACAATCATTGGCAATTTTTTTCACAGTATGTAAACTACTTGATGTATAAAAAAATTTTAGACCGATACTTGCATCAATATTTTTTGTTAAAATTATTTTTTCATCTATATCAAATTTGACCCATCATATCTTATGAATAGTATAATTTTCAACATACCATTGAAAAATGGTCAAATATTATAAAAATATAGCACTGAAAATGGAAAGAGATTATCAGAAAATAACACCGATAAATAAAACCGACAAGTGCAAAAAATAACACCGATTTTGGCAATAAAATAACACTGAATTTTTCCTGTCCCTAGAAATACCATACACACTATTCTCCCCACTCCTCCTACAGTGGTACCATCTCTGCTCCCAACCTCCTGCCCCCATGGTTCATATTCCAGCAATAGACTCAGATGTAAAACCTACCATAGGTGTAAAACCTGTCGTATCCACCATCGTACCACCGCCTAGTTCCAGTGCCATCACACCCATTTCCTATCACATTAAACGTAGGGAAACCTGTGAAAGCACTCGTGTGATCACAAACTGATTTGCAACCACTGTGCAACTTTCTACAAGGGCAGGGCCAGTAACAAGCTGTCTGTTCACATGAATGGTCATTGTCAAACTGTAGCCAGGAGACAGATGGACCATCCTTGCAGAATGTGCAGCACTACATGATGTGGCTCATGTCAGTGACTGGCTGTGCTTTGTGGATCCTTCCCACAAACACAAACTTTTCTGAGTTGCACAGGTTGGAACTCTTCTTACAATATATCCCACACTCCCGCAATCCTCCAGGCCCAAACCTTCACTAGTTCCTGCCTCTCACCCTCTCTTTCCCTTCCCTGCCCTCACTTTAACCTCACGAATGTCTTCCAGTCCCGCACATTCTAGTCTCTCCCTTCCCTTCTTTCCTCTCCCCCTACATCCAACAGCCAGTCAGAACACATTCTGTCAGATAGTGCTGGCATATCCTCCCCCCCCCCCCCGCCCAACCTTGCATCCCTCCCCTCCCACATCCCCCTTCATGCTGCCTCCTCATCCCCATGTCAGGCTGTCAGAGTCCCGCAGTTGAACAAGTTGGAAATTTTAAACTTATGTACCATCATCATTAAATACAGGGTCAGGAGATATATTTACTGATATCCTCTTCTGATGTGTTTTGAGTCTCAATGGAAAATCTTCAAAAATCAAATGAAGTTTCTGTTGTGAGATTTATTTTTTTTTTTTTTTAATGTGTGTTTTTCTGAAATCTGAGTTAAGAGCATCAAAATTAATAAATTAAAAAGAATTGGAACATTAAATTTAATTGGGTTTCAAAGATTTGTTCAACGTTTCATTCATAAATGACTAATGTTCTCATTTGAGTAGGTAAATAATGTTCTGAATAAGTACTTGTATTTGTTATTTATGAATAATAGATAGTAATTTTTCCCTGTATCCATCACTCAAGATTCAAATAAGTCTTGCTGAACTATGATAGTAAGTGAAACTCATTATGCATGCGCACACTAAAATTTGTAGTGAACCACACATATTGCCGAGGTGGGGTGCTTGTGTGTCTCAACGATGCAGATAGCCGTACCATAGGTGCAACCACATTGGAGAGGTATCTTTGGAGAGGCCAGACAAATGTGTGGTTCCTGAAGAGGGGCAGCAGCCTTCTCAGTAGTTACAGGGTCAACTGTCTGGATGGTTGACTGAACTGGTCTTGTAACATCACCTAACATGGCTTTGCCCTGCAGTTACTGCGATTGGCTGAAAGCAAAGAAAAAGTACAGTCATTCTTTTTCCCGAGGACATGTAGCTCTACTGTATGTATGTGACGATGGCATCTTCTTGAGTAAAATATACCGGAGGTAAAATAGTCCCCGTTTCAGATCTCCAGGTGGGGACTACTCAGGAGGGTGTCGTCATCAAGAGAAACAAAACAGACAATCTACAGGTCGGAACGTGGAATGTTTTAACCCTTAATCATGTAGATAAGTTAGATAATTTGAAAAGAGAAATGGATAGGTGTCAGTTAGATATGGTAGGAAATAATGAAGTTCAGTGGCAGAATGAACAGGATTTCAGGTCAGGTGAGTACAGGGTTCTCACTACAAAATCAGTTCGTGGTAACGCAGGAGTAGGTCTGGTAATGAATAAGAAAATAGGAATGCGGGTAAGTTAGTATGAACAGCATAGTGAATGCATTATCGTAGCGAAGATAGACACAAAACCAACACCGACTACAGTAGTGCAAGTTTATATGCCAACCAGGTCAGCCAATGAGGAGATAAAAGAAATCATACCGAAAGTTAAGGGAGACGAGAACTCGATTGTGATGGGGGACTGAAACTCGGTAGTAGGAAAGGGAAGAGAAGGAAATGTAGTAGGTGAATATGGTCTGGGAAAAAGGAATGAAAGAGGAGATCGCTTGGTAGAATTTTGTGCAGAACACAATGTAATGATCATCAACACTTGGTTTAAACATCGTGAAAGAAGGTTGTATACGTGGAAGAGACCAGGAGACACTGGAAGGTACCAGATTGACTTTATAATGGTAAGGAATAGATTTAGAAACCAGGTTTTAAATTGTAACACAATCCAGGGGCAGATGTAGACTCTGACCATAACTTATTGGTTATGAATTGCAGAGTAAAACTTAAGAGCCTGCAGAAAGGTAGGAAAGTTAGGAGATGGAACCTGGACAAATTGAAGGAAGCAGAGGTGCTCGAGTGTCTCAGGGGGAGCATTAGGCAAAGTTTGGCTGAAACGGGGGAAAGTATTACAATAGAAGAAGAATGGGTGAAGGCCACTCAGGATCGTATAGGCAAAGAACAAGGCCTAATAGAAATCCCTGGATAACACACGGTATACTGAACTTAATTGATGAGAGGAGAAAATATAAAAATTCAGCAAGTGAAATAGGAAAAAGGGAGTACAAACATCTGAAAAATGAGTTTGACAGGAAGTGCAGACTGGCTAAGCAGGAGTGGCTGGAGGACAAATGTAGAATAATAGAAGAATGTATAACTAGGAGAAAGGTAGGTACCGCCTACAGGAAAATAAATGATATTTGGAGACAAGAAAAGAAGCTCTATGAATATCAAGAACTCAGATGGAAAACCAGTACTAAGCAAAGAGGGAAAAGCTGAACTATGGAAGGAATATATAGAGTGCCTATACAAAGTAAATAAACTTTAAAGCAGTATTCTAGAAATGGAAGATGAAGTGGAGGAAGATGAAATAGGAGACATGATACTGCAAGAAGAATCAAACAGATTGCTGAAGGATTTGAATCAAAACAAGGCCTCTGGAGTAGATGATATTCCGTCTGAATTGCTGATATTGTTAGGAGAGCCAGTCATGAACAAATTGTTCCATCTGGTATGCAAGATATATGATACGGGACAGGGGAAATACCCTCTGACTTCAAGAAGAATATTGTAATTCCAATTCCAAAGAAAGCAAGTGCAGACAAATTTGAAAATTACAGAATTATCAGTTTTTTTTGAGTCATAGTTCCAAAATACTAACACAAATAATTTACAAATGAATGTAAAAACTTGTGGAATCCAACCTCAGGGAAGATCAGTTTGGATTTAGGAGAAATGTAGGAACATGGGAGGCAATACTCACATTACGACTTATCTTAGAAGATGGACTAAGAAAAGGCAAACCTACGTTTTTAGCATTTGTAGATTAGGAGAATACACTCTTTCAAATTCTGAAGGTATCAGGCGAAAAATATAGGGAGCGAAAAGCTATATTAAACTTATACAAAAACCAGACAGAGGTTATTAGAGTCGAAGGGAGTGAAAGGGATGCAGAGGTTGGGAAGGGAGTAAGACAGGGTTGTACACTTTCCCCATTGTTGTTCAATCTGTACATCGAGCAAGTAGTGAAGAAGTGCAAGGAGAAATTTGGAAAGGTAATTAAAGTTCAGGGAGAAGAAATAAAAACTTTGCAGTTTGCCGATGACATAGTAATTTTTTCAGAGGATCTGGAAGAGCAGTTGAATGGAATGGACAGCATCTTAAAAGGAAGATATAATAAGAACATTAACAAGAGTAAAATGAGGGTAATGAAATGGAATGTCAGAAATTCGGGCGATGCTGAAGGAATTAGTTAGGTAATGAGACAATAAAAGTAGTGGACGAGTTTTGTTATTTGGGTAGCAAAATAACTTCTGATGGCTGAAGTAGAGATGATATATAATTCAGAATGGGAAGAAAACCATTTCTAAAGGAGCAAAATTTGTTAAGATCCAATATTAATTTAAATGTGAGGAAGTCCTTTCTGATAGCATTTGTCTGGAGTGTAGCATTGTATGGGAGTTAAACGCGGACGATAAGTAGTTCAGACAAAAAGGTGATAGAAGCTTTTGAAATGTGGTGCTACAGATGAATGGTGAAAAATAGATGGGTAGATCACGTAACAAACGAAGAGGTGCTTAACCGAATTGGGGAGAAAAGGAGTTTCAGGCATATCTTGACTAAGAGAAGGGATATGTTGGTAGGACACATTCGGAGACATCACGGAATTGTCCACTTAGCATTAGAAGTAAGTGTGTGGAGCAAAAATTGTAGAGGAAGACAGAGGGACGAATACAGTAAGCAGATTCAAAAGGATGTAGGGTGCCGAACGTATTCTCAGATGAAGAGACTTGCACAGGACAGGGTAGCGTGGAGAGCTGCATCAAAAGCAATCTGCGGACTGAAGACCACAACATCAACAACAATGTGTGTGTGTGTGTGTGTGTGTGTGTGTGTGTGTGCACGCCCGTGCATGAGCGTGCGTGTGTGTGCAAGAGTATGTAGGCATATGACTTAAGCATGACCATGGTCAAGTGGCCATGCACAAGTACTGAACTGTCATTTAGTGAGGCAATTTAAGTAATCTTTTGCAATTTACCCCAAAGTATGCAAGATGTTTTCACACACTCACACTTAAATTAGAATTTCATGCAAACTTTTCAGATTTTCTGTGCTCCTGCACAGCTCAAGTAGATAGTGTTAATGATTTTCTGCAATGGCTCTCAAAGTGTGGTGATCTGTGTGTCACATGGCCATCAACAATACTTCATGTAGTATAATTTTGGGCATTTTCTTATTTATTTCAATACTGTCTTATTTTGCTCTTCAGGCAGTGACCAAAGTTGCTGATTCATTGAGGCAACCCCAAGAAGCAGTTCTGAACAAAATGTTGGATGTGTGGCTGGACAAAATGGCACTAGTTACCCAATTGGAGCGCAGGAAGCTCCTGGGTCTAGCACTAGCTTCTTTGCTGACTGCAGGTTCTAGGTACATACAATAATTTTGTGCCTGTTCTACTTTAGTTAGTGTTACTTTTCCTATTTTTATAATTTGAGATATTTGCTTAATTTACAAACTTTATATATATAAAAATTTCTTGTCACTCTTTAGGTCAGTGCTTGACAGGTTCTGTGGTGTTCTATTAAACATCACAGAAGCTCTAAATGATGTTATGAAAGTTGAAGATACAGGTCGACAAGTTGAGTAAGTACTATTTTCAGTCTTTTTTGGATTTGTACAAGCACAATAAATTTCCTACTACATCCACTCATATTGAATTTTTTGACAACTTATTATTGGCATTAATAATATTATCTGCTTTGTTGTTCATGGAATATAGAATCAACGAAATTATGTATAGTAAAACCCCACTTTTATGTTCCCAGATTTTTCATTTTCCCACCATTTACACCATTTTTTGTCGGTCCTATCAAATTTCCTATGTTCACAATGTTAATAGGCCCCCATTTTTCGCATTAACATATTTACACTTTTGCCGCATTTTATGCTGTTTGAAACCATGTTCATGAAGGAAAAAATGACATAATTGACATGAATTTACACTGGCATGGCTTTCGCCTCAAAGTATGATGTGTTTATAAATGTTATGCAGTCATTACACAATCATTTCTAGCAGATAAGAATAATTTAAACATACCCAAAGACATTGCTCACTTTTTGCATTACAGTGACCCCTCTTTGTCAGTTGAATTGTGCTCAATTCTAACAATTAGTAACTCAAAAGAACTGTTATGATAGATAGAAATAAAGTTTTAAGTTCATGTATATCTTGTTTCAAGTTCTTTACTGCTGTCAGAGCAGTCAAGTCCGACCCCAATTATTCAAGATGATGATGTGGACTATGAATCGGAACATGATCATCGACGTAAGCAGTTGGCAGCCCATGACCCTGTGCATACTGTTTCACTCAGGGATTACTTCCAGATGCAGGTTTGTAAGCAGTCAATGTGTATGTTACATATTCTGTAATCTCTCTCTCTCTCTCTCTCTCTCTCTCTCTCTCTCTCTCTCTCTCTCTCTCTCTCTCTCTCTCTCTCTCTCTGTGTGTGTGTGTGTGTGTGTGTGTGTGTGTGTGTGTGTGTGTGTGTGTAACAAGAATTGGGCGTGGCAAGAGTGGTGTCAAAAAACAATGTTAGAAAAGCTATGGGTAATGGTAAGGCATTGGCGAGGAGAGTTTAGGGGATATGTTACAAGGTTTCAGGTGAAGGGGCAAATCAGTTGCTACAATTACTGAAATAAGTCAATGATGTTTTAGTGTACAGCTTATTCAGAAACTGTATGATGACAGTAATGGCTAGCTGTATATTGACGTGGTAATTCAAATTAGCAGAAGAATGATTGGTTGCCATTCTCTGGCAGAACACTGCTTAGTAATTGGCAATACATTTGGTATACAATGTGATTATTTCAGAAGTGGCCCTTACTTTAATACAATAGGAAATATCTGTTTGTAGCTTAAGGTGATGAGTTAGTGTATTGGACCTGTTTCATCTACAGGAAAATGACTCTTTTGGTGTAGGATTGGAAGCAGGGTTTGTGTAGAGATTGATGAAGGCACTGAATATGTTGAGCAGATCTACTTCTTTGGTAGTTGATATAAGAGTTTAGGCAGAAAATTCCTTATTCAGTGAAAGCTGTACCAGTGCCATGACAAAGGATGTCACTCAACTTCAAAGGCCTTGGTGATATTAGGGGATGAGTAGAAGTTTATACAGATAAGGAAAATGCTATTGGCACCCACACTGTATTTGCAAGTCTTTTATCTGTGCTCACAGATATTATAACATTGTAAACCACATTCAGTGGAATTCTGATGGTAGGCTCTGATAAGGTCTGATCAGATCTCATAATCTGACTCAGCTAACACACAAGCATCATCTGCAGCTGCTATGTTCCAAGTAATAAGTAATGCGTCTACAGTGAGAGCAAGTTGGGGATGGGGGAAGAGGCAGTGAAAGTGGGAGAAGTAGAGGAGGAGAGAAATAGCACACTTTGTGAGGAATGAAACAAGAAATGGAAGAGAGTGTAGGATGGGGGTGGGGGAACTGTTGGATGTGGAGACAGTATATCATTATAGGTTGAGGCCTGGATACCTTTAGGACTGGAAAATTTCCTATTTCTTCAGTTCAGAATAGCTTGGAAAGGGTAGGAAGGAAATGAGATTCAGATGATAGGTTGGTTGGTTTGTGGATTGAAAGGACCAAACTACAAAGGTGCCAGTTCCTCATCCAGATGGCCTGGGTCGCAAATCTGCCATTGAAATCAAGCATGTTATGTTCACAGAATTATTTGTCACTCTGAATAAAAGTGTGCACTGATATAAAACTTCCTGACAGATTAAAACTGTATGTCAGACAGTGATTTGAACCCCAGACCTTTGCCTTTCACAGGCCAGCACACTACTGATGGAGTTACCCTGGCGGGCCTTACTGCCTTCCCTGTACCATGTGCCGTTACCTGGTCGTAGATCGATGATTCTTGATGGCAATTGCTCCTGGTAGCGGTGTAGTGTAATGAGTTGCACTACATTCCTATATCCCGACATAAGATCGCCAAATACATTTATTTTGTGGATTGAGATGAGAGTGAAAGCATTGCCTCGAGTTTTTGTCTGCCAAGGTGGGCGGTAGAGGAATACGCCCTAGGTTCTTACAAGGAGCAAACATGAGTCAGAAGTCGAAGTTTGAACTCCTTGGAATCGTGTTAAAAAACAATGTGTTTTATTCTTTTGTTTTTGTTGGTATTGTACAAAAGGATTCTACGTTCTGACATGATCGAGAAAACATATATCTAGAATGATGTGCCACATGGTTTATAAATTTTATCTAAAGATGCAATAAATGTTAATTGAAAATACTTCGTGTCAGAGACATTATTGTGTGTGAATTGCATGTTTTCTCTTTCTCCGATCTTCATCGTAAGGACAGGATACGGGGTGTAAGAAGTTTTGATATTAGCAAGATGTTCTAACTGCAGGAGGAACAGACTAGCTGGTCAAACAACTACATTTGAGATTTGAGAGATTGTCAAACAAAATAGACTGCCGGAGGTGATGGTTGTATGACTGTGTTGTGTGCCTGTGTGATTGCGTGAGTGCTCTATTTTCTGAAGAAGGCCATGGCCGATAGCTGAATGTGTTGTATGTGTGTGTCTTTTGTATGTGCCTGTCGCAGCTCGTCGCCACGTCTTTGCGGTGAGTTGTAAACTGTCCTCACTATATTATTAATTCCAACCTGGACTTTCCATTATTATAGTAGGATACTTTGATAAAGGGTGAAAGTATAGTAAAAGGAAAGGAGGATATGGCCTACAGAAAATGAAAAAAGGTAGTACTAGGGCAAATAAATGGTTTTTGATTGGTGTCACTCCAACTGATTAACAAAGAGCATTAATCTACCTTAGGGTTATAATAAACAACATAAAGTGAAATCTTTCTTTGTAGCATCTTCCCACTTAATCAGTAAAGTTCTAGAAAATCCCCTTAGGAAATGATTAGAGTGTATTTCCCTGTCAGACTTAAATTTGGGAAACTGTTTAGTGATATTCACATCTGATGAAAATACTAGGTAATCCCCAATTGTTATTACTCGAACACTACCTTTCTGTTCCTGGTTTTTATTTCTTCTCTCGGCTTTTGTCCTTTCTATTTCAGTCCGTAGTTTATCAAACTGGCTACCTGTCATTTCTGAATCTGAATTCTATTCCTATCCTCCATACACGGAGAAACCTCAGTCTTATCCTTAGGCTTTTTATCTTAAATTTCTTCTACCCTGTGTTCCCAATTACATGACTCACCAGTTAGTAAGGTTAAATTTTGATTATCCTGGTGTTGCTCTAACTTGTCAACTCTCAGTTTCAGTGATAGCATTGTTTACTATATACAAGTCAGATTTGGATTAGCTGCCAACCCTTTCCACTTTAATTTAGTTGTAGCTAGTTCACCATCAACTGATTGTATTCCATCTAGGATGGACTTCTCTCTGCTTATAGAATAGCTTGTTTGTTTAAAATGTAGTTTTCCTCAAATACCTGTTCTGAAACTTCTTTTACTTGTTCTTTCATGACGGAATTCTGACTCCAACTACCAAATTTCTCATCAAACCAGGCGAACTTTTCCTTACATTCCTTTACGTGAGTTTCTAATTGAGTCCCGAAAACATTTAATTTATATTCGGTTTGTTTGGACATAGTTTGGGAATATCTATCTATCTTGGTTTCTAACTCGGACAGCTTTTGTTCTAACATAGTTTTTAACTGCTTGATAGCTTGCTTAATGCCTGTTTTACACTCTTGTAATACTGTCTTTACTTGCAAGTCTATTTTGTTTGACAATCTCTCAAATCTCAAATGTAGTTGTTTGACCAGCTAGTCTGTTCCTCCTGCAGTTAGAACATCTTGCTAATATCAAAACTTCTTACACCCCATAGCTTGTCCTTACGATGAAGATCAGAGAAAGAGAAAACATGCAATTCACACACAATAACGTCTCTGACATGAAGTATTTTCAATTAACTAACATTTTATTGCATCTTTAGATAAAATTTATGAACCACGTGGCACATCATTCTAGATACATCTTTTCTCGATCACGTCAGAACATAGAATCCTTTTGTACAAAACCAACAAAGCAAAAGAATATAACACATTGTTCTTTAACACGATTACAAGGTGTTCAAACTTCTGACTTTTGACTAACGTTTGCTCCTCGAGGAACCGCAGGTGTATTATTCAACTGTCCACCTAGGCAGACAAAAACTCGAGGCAATACATCTCTTACCTTAATCGCCAAAATAAATGTATTTGGCGATCTTATGTGAGGCTATAGGAATGTAGTGCAACTCGTTACACTACAGTGGGTGGGTGATATTTTTATGAGGTGAAAACTAATTCACTACAAATAATGTAGGCAACACACAGATTGCAGTTCTTTGACGCTATATTCCTAAACGCCCAGTTGTCCCCACTTATGGCCAGCTTACAAGTCTCATTAATTACATTCATTAAGACCAAGTATGCACATTCCGCACATCAATAATACTAATTGTCACTGTCTGTGTGTGGAATACTCGAGTCTGAGTTGTACTGTGTGGCACAAAATGGATTAATTTCAGTAGATGCACTTTCTGCACGGGCAATACAGACGAACTTTTACATAATTGTTCAAAATTAAAGTTCCGAATGGTGTGGCTTGTGCCTCAGATCACGGCCGAAACAATACTCGGAACTGACATGGATTTTGCATCAGATAGAGGATGAAACAATACTCTATTACATGCCACAAATGCACCCTATTCATATCTTTCAAACAATGATACTGGAAATTACGTATTGTTAATTATGTACATTAAATTAATTATAATGGAAAACTAAAGAATTACATGCAATTGGCTATAGTAAAAGATAGCGTAAATAATGCTGATTATATTAATATACAAATCACAGTTCAGTTAATAGTATTTTATTTATGTATTTAACAAAATAGGTTTATCAAGAATACTTTCATAATTAATGGTAATTATACAGAAACTAAAGATGGCAGAACTTTCCTAACATTACTTGTGAAACATAATAATACTTACTTTTAACATTATGAGAAAATAATTAGTTTTAACAAAAATACTTATTAGCATACTATCTCAAATATAACAATTGCCTTTGACATTAATTAATTAATTAATATTTGCTGATTAAACAAACTTTTGTGACCCCAAATATAGTAACAGAAAAGGACTTCAGCTAGTTATGTTATAAAATAGAATAACAAAAGTTTTGAAAAAGAAAATGATAATAGACCAATTACATTCATCTCTCTTATTGTGGAACAGCGGTATCATGAGGTTCAGTAATGCAAGCAGATGGAAATAAATCCCAACATACTTCATTTCAACCTCACGTCCTAATTCTCTTGCATATCTTGCACAACTACCACTCCTGGAAGAAGGGATATTGCGGAGACATGGCTTAGCCACAGTCTAGGGGATGTTTCCAGAATGATATTTTCAATCTGCAGCAGAGTGTGCACTGATACAAAATAGAAAATTCGGAAGGAAGGAGGCATGGTTGGTACTGACAGAATGAAAGATGTGAGGGAAGACTATGAGGTTGACTAGTGTAGCTCTGTCGGTAGAGTGCAGTTGCATTATCTTGTGGAGGGAGCAGAGATGGTTCTGGAATGTGTGTGCCATGGAGATGAGGATTTGCAGTACCAGTTTTGCGAGAGGCGGGGGTTGATTGGCAGAATCTGAAAGTTGAAGGTCATTGTCAGCAGATAGGTATTGTCTATCATTGTGCTCTAAAATAAAAGATACCTTGCTCAAGATTTTTCTAACCCCTCTTTTGCCCTGCCCCCTCCTGCATCCATACCTAGGTATCCTTCCCCCTCCCCAATCTACTCAGTATTTTTTTCTATTTGTGCAGCCATAGAGAATGGTGTGTGTGTGGGGGGGGGGGGGGTGACACAGACTTTTGAGGGCACACAATGCTTGGCAGCAACGGCTGTGCCATAAGAAAGAAATCAGAGCAAAATAAAATTTAAATACATTATTCCGACCACGGATTAGAGTTGCCAGTAAAATTATGAACTCCTGGATACGAATAACAGACCTGTCATTAATTGAAAAGTAGCAATATTAACTCAATTAATTTAGGGCAGTTTATTAATTTTCACCAACCAAGAAGCATCACAGAATGGTTGCTTACTTAGAGGACAATCGAATGGAAGGGACAGAGTAATTTCTGCATTACCCATTTGGTTAATGTAAAAATTGCTCAAAATGGAGAATTTCCTGTAGCCGTTAAATTTAAAAGCAAGCAGAAGCCACGCCGTGGCGGAGGCGTACCAGCTTTGTCCTGCGTTCCAAACAGGTGTCCCAACCTGAGTGTCCGAGACACATAGGCGCCCGCAAGGGCTAAGCTTCTCCAATGGTTTCTTTCCCCTACCTGTAAGGTTGGCTACAGGAACTACTGTAGAACAGCAGAAGCACACTGTGGTGCTGTGCCCCCGAACAGCCACACACCGCCATTCGGTTGTAGAGCTTCAAAGTATCCATCTCGCGAACAGTCCAGGGTGGAAGTTACCGCTGTATTAGGAAAGTGTGACCGTTATAATGATGGGCAAGTGGAAGCATCTGGTACACTTGTCAGTCATTCAGGGCATTCATATGCTCGTTTGAAGGACACTGAAGATGATCATTATGTGATCGAAATCGATCTGTGGTTTTTAAAATAAAACATTAACGGCCAATGCTGCGAATTACATCTGGTGAGTTCACTTGTCAGTCAGTTTATAGTAAGGTAAGCGGCCTGTTTGACCCCTGTTCTGGTTATAGTAGTAAGACTTCATGGCTAGCAAGATTCTCTCTTATTCAAACCACTCTCTGCTCTCTCTAGAGACTGCAAATTTATCTGTATAAAATGTGGTTTTTTTTTTTTTATTGACTATTGTAATTCCTTGTCCTACAGCAAGGTGGTTTCATGGCAAAATAGTCTTATTTGTGAAATAATATTAAACATGCAACAGGGCTACCTCAATTTCGTCATATCTTTATGAATACAGATTTCACCACACTTTTGCCTATTTGTTCTGCAGCTTTCCTACTGTCCTCTTTTCAATTAATAGAAGAAGTCCGACACCTTTACAGTCTAAGGACAGCAGGTCAGCAGGTGAGTGTAACTTTCTGTCTGAGAGGAAAGTCAGTAGGCAGCAACCCTTCTTGGTTCAACTTCTTTAGAAAAACTTCACCATGTACATGTGTGTGCACGCGCGTGCATGAGGAAATTTGCAGATTCGGTCAGAGGTGAAAATCTAATTGAATACTTGCTGTAATGACAAAAAAATTGGGGAAAGATGGTACAGTAGTCAAGTCGAATGTGCACTCATAGCTTTCTTCATGATGAATCAATGCAAGTAAGTTCAGAGGAAGACCTTAATCTGCTGATCGTTCTTAGGCCAAATAGAACTGCTTACCTTAATTAGAACCAAAGATATCATAAAACAGACAGATTAAAATCTCCACGGCAAGGGCAGAAGGATTTTGTGTTTGAGGAAAAATAAAGGAAGGCTGTTACTTGATGACGAATCTGTGGATGTATATTTTTGTGTAAAACAAAAATGAAGGAAACTGGTCAGTAGAAAAGTCTGGCTGATTGACTTTAGTTTTCATATATAGTGATTTGTCATTTCAGTTCATCCAGTTGAAAGCTGATCAAATTTTAGTCATGTTTAATTTAGATTCGTTAAACAAATTGCAGACACAAATTAAAATGTTTTGCCAAATAAAGCATGTCACTTGTCGCACTGACAAACCATAGGCTGGTATGTCTCAGTGGTTTGGACCCATGTAGATGTCAGTGCAAGGAGCACTGTAAGTCGTACGTTAGTTACTCTATTAAATTTAAGGTCATTGCCTCTTAATTTGCACTTTCCATTGTTCAAATGAGGAGTAGTAATGACTTAAAATAATGATGATGATGATGATGATGATGATGATGATGATGATAATTATTATTATTTTTATTTTACTACTACTACTACTACTACCATCATCATCATCAATCAATCATATATAGACAAATCTAAAAATGTTCACTCTGTCTTTTAATTTCTAACTTCAGAGTAATTATTAATTTATAGCATACGAGAGCCAAGATTGCTTTTTATATTGGCCCTTGTCTTCAATAAATTGATTAAAAGATTGCCCCCAAACATGACAAACCTTTATTAATTTATTATATCTAGGGTCCACGGTATTGGTAATGTCATAGATTGACATGGTTATAAAAGTGTAATGTTCAATATTTATATAACAATGGAAAGTCCAGGTTGGAATAAATCCCAAAACCTCAAGCCTCTGGCCTGGTTCTGGTTCATTGATGATATTTTCATGATCTGGACTCAGGGCCAGGACACCCTATCCTCCTTTCTTCAGAACCTCAATTCCTTCTCTCCCATCCACTTCACCTGATCTTCCTCAACCAACCATGCCACATTCCTGGATGTCAACCTCCACCTCACTGATGGCTCCATCCACACTTCCGTCCATATTAAACCTACCAACCACCAACAGTACCTACATTTTGACAGTTGCCATCCCTTCCACGTCAAAAAATCCCTCCCTTACAGCCTGGCCACCCGTGGACGGTATATCTGCAGTGACAACAATTCCCTTTCTGAATACGCTGAAGGTCTCACAAAGACCTTCACAAACAGAAACTACCCCACAGACGTAGTCTGCAAACAAATCTCCCATGCCGTATCCTCACACACCCCAAATCCTCTTCCTAACACCAGTAACCATCCACAAAAGAGCGCTCCCCTTGTCACCCAGTACTACCCTGGTCTCGAACAACTAAATTCCATCCTTCGCCAAGGTTTTGATTTTCTACCCTCGTGCCCAGAAATGAGAGACATCCCGCCCAAGATCCTTCCCACTCCTCCTAAAGTGGTGTTCCGTCGCCCTCCCAACCTTCACAACATCCTAGTTCATCCTTATGCCACCCCGAAACCCAACTCACTGCCACAGGGATCATATCCTTGTAGAAGACCCCGCTGCAAGACCTGTTCAATCCACCCACCCAGCACTTCCTATTCCAGTCCTGTCACAGGCTTATCCTACCCTATCAGAGGCCGGGCCACTTGTGAAAGCAGCCACGTAATTTACCAACTGTGCTGCAAACACTGCAGCTTTCTATATTGGCATGACCAGTAACCAGCTATCCACTAGGATGAATGGCCACCGCCAAACTGTGGCCATAAACAAGGTGGACCACCCTGTGGCACAGCATGCAGCGGAGCACATGCTTGATTTCAATGGCTGCTTCACAACCTGGGCCATCTGGATCCTCCCATCCACCACCAGCTTTTCTGAACTGCACAGATGGGAGTTACCCCTACAATACATTCTCCGATCCCGAAATCAACCAGGCCTCAACCTACGATAACTTCCATATATATATTTTTCCATACCTTACAGTTCCTACCTCTCTATCCCAAACCTCGCCTATTTTGAGTGGTGTGTGAATGTGTGATCGTGTGTGTGTGTGTGTGTGTGTGTGTGTGTGTGTGTGTGTGTGTGCGCGCGCGCATGCGTGCATGTGTATATGTGTGTGTGTGTGTGTGTGTGTGTGTGTGTGTGTGTGTGTGTATGCGGTCTTGTGTACTTGCAGTGTTCTTGCATTTTCTCTATATATCTATGTATATCTATATATAAAAATAAAAAAATAGAAAAGAGATGACTTACCAAAAGGACCGGCTTGTCAATAGAAACAAATAAAATAAAATAAAATTACACACAAACACACATACAAGCTTTCGCAGCCTAGCTGCTTCGTCAGGCAGAAGGGAAGGAGAGGGAAAAGGAAATAATGAGGGTTTCAAGGGAGTGGATAAGGAGTCATTCCAATCCCGGGACAGGAAAGACTTACCTTGGGGGGGGAAAAAGGAGGGTAAACAAATACACACACACACCCACACATTTACACAGATGCAAGTACACTTAGGCAGACATACTGTAGAACTGTAGAAAGCAAAGAAGTCAGAAGTTAGACAGAGATGCCACTTGAGGCAGAGGCTCTGTCCAGAGAACCAAGGCAAAGATGTTAAGATGGTGGGTGGGAATTCGAATTTAGCGGAGGTTGAGACCAGGTGGGCAACGGGAGGAGAGAATAAGCTGAAGGGCAAGTTCCCATCTCCGGAGTTCTGAAAGGTTGGTGTCGGTGGGAAGTATCCAGATAACCCGGACGGTGTAACACTGCGCCAAGATGTGCTGGCCATGCACCAAGGCATGTTTAGCCACAGGGTGATCCTCATTACCAACAAACACTGTCTGCCTCTGACCGTTCATGCGAATGGACAGTTTGTTGTTGGTCATTCCCACATAGAACGCTTCACAGTGCAGGCATGTCAGTTGGTAAATCACGTGGGTGCTACTCCTCATTCAGGGAATTCTCAGATCCTTAGGCCCCCTACAAAACCTTTCACCCGAGTCCATCAAACTCATGACCCCACCGACACCCCACACCCCTACCTTCACAGTGCAGGCATGTCAGTTGGTAAATCACGTGGGTGCTACTCCTCATTCAGGGAATTCTCAGATCCTTAGGCCCCCTACAAAACCTTTCACCCGAGTCCATCAAACTCATGACCCCACCGACACCCCACACCCCTACCTTCTACCTACTTCCTAAGATTCACAAACCTAATCATCCAGGCCGGCCGATTGTGGCCGGTTACCAAGCCCCCACAGAACGAATCTCTGCCTACATAAACCAACACCTTCAACCCATCATGTGCAGTCTCCCATCCTTCATCAAAGACACCAACCACTTCCTCGATCGCCTGAAATCCTTACCCAGCCTGTTACATCCTGAAACCATCATTGTAACCATTGATGCCACTTCCTTATACACAAATATCCCACATGCCCAGGGCCTCCCTGCGATGGAGTATTTCCTTTCACGCCGACCACCCACTTCCCTACCTAAAACCTCTTTCCTTAATACCCTAGCCAGCTTCATCCTAACCCACAACTTCTTCACCTTTGAGGGCCAGACATACCAACAACTAAAGGGAACAGCCATGGGAACCAGGATGGCCCCCTCGTACGCAAACTTATTTATGGGACGCTTAGAGGAAGCCTTCCTGGATACCCAAGCCTGTCAACCCAAAGTTTGGTACAGATTCATTGATGACATCTTCATGATCTGGACCAACAGTGAAGAAGAACTCCAGAATTTCCTCTCCAACCTCAACTCCTTTGGTCCCATCAAATTCACCTGGTCCTATTCCAAATCCCATGCCACATTCCTCGATGTTGACCTCCACCTGTCCAATGGCCAACTTCACACATCCGTCCACATCAAACCTACCAACAAACAACAGTACCGCCATTATGACAGCTGCCATCCATTCCATATCAAACGTTCCCTTCCCTACAGCTTAGGTCTTCGTGGGAAAAGAGTCTGCTCCAGTCCCGAATCCCTGAACCAGTACACCAATAACCTAATAACATCTTTCACATCCCGCAGCTATCCTCCTGATCTGGTTCAGAAGCAAATTACCAGAGCCACCTCCTCATCCCCCCAAATCCAGAACCTTTCACCGAAGAACCCCAGAAGTGCCCCTTTTGTCACCAGATACTTTCCGGGACTGGAGCGGACTCTGAATGTGGCTCTCCAGCAGGGATACGACTTCCTTAAATCCTGCCCCGAAATGAGATCCATCCTTAATGACATCCTACCCACTCCACCAAGAGTGTCTTTCCGCCGCCCACCTAACCTTCGTAACCTCCTAGTCCATCCCTATCAAATCCCCAAACCACCTTCCCTACCCTCTGGCTCCTACCCATGCAACCGCCCCCGTTGTAAAACCTGCCCTATGCACCCTTCCACCACCACTTACTCCAGTCCAGTAACCTGGAAGGTGTACACGATCAAGGGCACAGCCACTTGCGATAGCACCCACGTGATTTACCAACTGACATGCCTGTGAAGCGTTCTATGTGGGAATGACCAGCAACAAACTGTCCATTCGCATGAACGGTCACAGGCAGACAGTGTTTGTTGGTAATGAGGATCACCCTGTGGCTAAACATGCCTTGGTGCATGGCCAGCACATCTTGGCACAGTGTTACACCGTCCGGGTTATCTGGATACTTCCCACCGACACCAATCCTTCAGAACTCCGGAGATGGGAACTAGCCCTTCAGCATATTCTCTCTTCCCGTTACCCACCTGGTCTCAACCTCCGCTAAATTTGAATTCCCACCCACCATCTTAACATCTTTGCCTTGGTTCTCTGGACAGAGCCTCTGCCTCAAGTGGCATCTCTGTCTAACTTCTAACTTCTTTGCTTTCTACAGTTCTACAGTGTGTCTGCCTAAGTGTACTTGCGTCTGTGTAAATGTGTGGGTGTGTGTGTTTTTGTTTACCCTCTTTTTTCCCCCCCAAGGTAAGTCTTTCCTGTCCCGGGATTGGAATGACTCCTTATCCACTCCCTTGAAACCCTCATTATTTCCTTTTCCCTCTCCTTCCCTTCTGCCTGACGAAGCAGCTAGGCTGCGAAAGCTTGTATGTGTGTGATTTTATTTATTTTATTTGTTTCTATCGACGAGCCGGTCCTTTTGGTAAGTCATCTGTTTTCTCTCTCTCTCTCTCTCTCTCTCTCTCTCTCTATATATATATATATATATATATATATATATATATATATATAAAATAAAGATTTTTGACTTACCTAAAGTATAGGCTTGTCGATAGAAACACGAAACACACAAAAACACACAACCATTCGAGCTTATCCACCAGTGGTGGCTTCTTCGGGAAAAAGAGGGAGGAAGGAGAGGAGAAAGGGAAGGATACGGGTTTTAAGGAAGTGGAAAAGGAGCCATTCCAATCCCAGGAGTGGAAGGACTTACCTTAGGGGACAAAAAGGAAGGTAAACAAATACACACACACTCACACATATCCACATCCAAACACACCTAGGCAGACATTTGTAGAAACCAAAGAAGTTGGACAGAGATGCCACTTCAGGCAGAGGCTCTGTCCACAGAACCGAGGCAAAGATGTTAAAGATGGCGGGCGGGAATTGAAATTAGCGGAGGTTGAGACCAGGTGGGCAACGGGAAGAGAGAATGTGTTGAAGGGCAAGTTCCCATCTCCGGAGTTCTGAAAGATTGGTGTTGGTGGGAAATATCCAGATAACCCGGACGGTGTAACACTGTCCCAAGATACGAAGGTTAGGTGGGCGGAAAGACACTCTCGGAGGAGTGGGGAGGATGTCATTAAGGATGGATCTCATTTCGGGGCAGGATTTAAGGAAGTCGTATCCCTGCTGGAGAGCCACATTCAGAGTCCGCTTCAGTCCCGGAAAGTATCCGGTGACAAAAGGGGCACTTCTGGGATTCTTCGGTGGTAGGTTCTGGATTTGGAGGAATGAGGAGGTGGCTCTGGTAATTTGCTTCTGAACCAGATCAGGAGGATAGCTGTGGGATGTGAAAGCTGTTATTAGGTTGTTGGTGTACTGGTTCAGGAATTCGGGACTGGAGCAGACTCTTTTGCCCCGAATAATATATATATATATAACGATTATTAAGACGAAAAATTCCTAGCAGGAAAAATAAAATATAAAAAATAGACGGAGATTACTCACCAGGCGAAGGAGCACAGGTGTGACAGCATCACAAATAAATAAATGAATACACACACACACACAATCGCAAGCTTTCGCAACCCAGTTGCGTCTTCAGGCAGTAGGGAAGGAGAGGGAAAAGGAAATGATGAGGGTTTTAAGGAAGGGGGTAAGGAGCCATTCCAATCCCGGGAGAGGAAAGACTTACCTCGGGGGAAAAATGGAGGGTAAACAAATGCACACATGCCCACACATTCACACAGACACAGACACCAGTGGTGTCTGTGTGAATGTGTGGGCATGTGTGCATTTGTTTACCCTCCATTTTTCCCCCCGAGGTAAGTCTTTCCTCTCCCGGGATTGGAATGGCTCCTTACCCCCTTCCTTAAAACCCTCATCATTTCCTTTTCCCTCTCCTTCCCTACTGCCTGAAGACGCAACTGGGTTGCGAAAGCTTGCGATTGTGTGTGTGTGTGTATTCATTTATATATATATATATATATATATATATATAAAATAGACGAAGATTACTCACCAGGCGAAGGAGCACAGGTGTGACAGCATCACAAATAAATAAATGAATACACACACACACACAATCGCAAGCTTTCGCAACCCAGTTGCGTCTTCAGGCAGTAGGGAAGGAGAGGGAATTGGAAATGATGAGGGTTTTAAGGAAGGGGGTAAGGAGCCATTCCAATCCCGGGAGAGGAAAGACTTACCTTGGGGGAAAAAATGGAGGGTAAACAAATGCACACATGCCCACACATTCACACAGACACAAGTACACCTAGGCAGACATACTGTAGAAAGCAAAGAAGTTAAGTTATAGAAGTTAAGAAGTTAGACAGAGATACCACTTGAGGCAGAGGCTCTGTCCAGAGAACTGATGCAAAGATGTTAAGAAGGTGGGTGGGAATTCAAATTTAGCGGAGGTTGAGACCAGGTGGGCAACGGGAAGAGAGAATATGCTGAAGGGCTAGTTCCCATCTCCAGAGTTCTGAAGGATTGGTGTCAGTGGGAAGTATCCAGATAACCCGGACGGTGTAGCACTGTGCCAAGATGTGCTGGCCGTGCACCAATGCGTGTTTAGCCACAGGGTGATCCTCGTTACCAACAAACACTGTCTGCCTGTGTCCATTCATGCGAATGGACAGTTTGTTGCTGGTCATTCCCACATAGAACGCTTCACAGTGCAGGCATGTCAGTTGGTAGATCACGTGGGTACTATCGCAAGTGGCTCTGCCTTTGATCGTGTACACCTTCCGGGTTACGGGACTGGAGTAAGTGGTGGTGGAAGGGTGCATAGGGCAGGTTTTACAACGGGGGCGGTTACAAGGGTAGGAGCCAGAAGGTAGGGAAGGTGGTTTGGGGATTTCATAGGGGTGGACTAGGAGGTTACGGAGGTTAGGTGGGCGACGGAAAGACACTCTCGGTGGAGTAGGAAGGATGTCATGAAGGACGGATCTCATTTCAGGGCAGGATTTAAGGAAGTCGTATCCTTGCTGGAGAGCCACATTTAGAGTCCGCTCCAGTCCCGGAAAGTATCCGGTGACAAGAGGGGCACTTCTGGGATTCTTCTGTGAAAGGTTCTGAATTTGGGGGGATGAGGTAGTAGCTCTGGCAATTTGTTTCTCTACCAGATTAGGAGGATAGCCGCGGGATGTGAAAGCTGTTAATAGGTTGTTGGAGTACTGGTTCAGAGCTTCAGGACTGGAGCAGACTCGTTTGCCACGAAGACCTAAGCTGTAAGGAAGGGAACTTTGATATGGAATGGATGACAGCTATCATAATGCAGGTACTGTTGTATATATATATATATTGATGAAACGAAAATTATAGAGGGAAACGAAACTTTCCCGGTGGGATAAACAAAAATAAAAAAATAGAAAACAGATGACTTACCAAAAGGACCGGCTCGTCGATAGAAACAAATAAAATAAAATTACACACAAACACACATACAAGCTTTCACAGCCTAGCTGCTTCGTCAGGCAGAAGGGAAGGAGAGGGAAAAGGTAATGATGAGGGTTTTAAGGGAGTGGATAAGGAGTCATTCCAATCCCGGGACAGGAAAGACTTACCTTGGGGAGAAAAAAGGAGGGTAAATAAATACACACACACCCACAAATTTACACAGACGCAAGTACACTTACACTTACACAAGTGTACTTGCGTCTGTGTAAATGTGTGGGTGTGTGTGTATTTATTTACCCTCCTTTTTTCTCCCCAAGGTAAGTCTTTCCTGTCCCGGGATTGGAATGACTCCTTATCCACTCCCTTAAAACCCTCATCATTTCCTTTTACCCCTCCTTCCCTTCTGCCTGACGAAGCAGCTAGGCTGCGAAAGCTTGTATGTGTGTTTGTGTGTAATTTTATTTTATTTTATTTTATTTGTTTCTATCGACAAGCCGGTCCTTTTGGTAAGTCATCTCTCTTCTATTTGTCTGCCTAGGTGTACTTGTGTCTGTGTGAATGTGTGGGCATGTGTGCATTTGTTTACCCTCCATTTTTTCCCCCAAGGTAAGTCTTTCCTCTCCCGGGATTGGAATGGCTCCTTACCCCCTTCCTTAAAACCCTCATCATTTCCTTTTCCCTCTCCTTCCCTACTGCTGAAGACGCAACTGGGTTGCGAAAGCTTGCGATTGTGTGTGTGTGTGTGTGTGTGTGTGTGTGTGTGTGTGTGTGTATTCATTTATTTATTTGTGATGCTGTCACACCTGTGCTCCTTCGCCTGGTGAGTAATCTTCGTCTATTTTATATATATATATATATATATATATATATATATATATAGAAGGAGACCTTCCAGGTAGGAAAATGGTATAAAATAAAGATTTTTGACTTACCTAAAGTACAGGCTGGTCGATTGGAACACTAAACACACACAAAAACACACAACCATTCGAGCTTTCGCCACCAGTAGTGGCTTCTTCGGGAAAAAGAGGGAGTAAGGAGAGGAGAAAGGGAAGGATACAGGTTTTAAGGAAGTGGAAAAGGAGCCATTCCAATCCCAGGAGTGGAAGGACTTACCTTAGGGGACAAAAAGGAAGGTAAACAAATACTCACACATATCCACATCCAAACACACTTAGCCACATCCAAACACACTTAGGCAGACATTTGTGTCTGCCTAAGTGTGTTTGGATGTGGATATGTGTGAGTATTTGTTTACCTTCCTTTTTGTCCCCTAAGGTAAGTCCTTCCACTCCTGGGATTGGAATGGCTCTTTTTCCACTTCCTTAAAACCTGTATCCTTCCCTTTCTCCTCTCCTTCCTCCCTCTTTTTCCCGAAGAAGCCACCACTGGTGGCGAAAGCTCGAATGGTTGTGTGTTTTTGTGTGTGTTTAGTGTTCCAATCGACCAGCCTGTACTTTAGGTAAGTCAAAAATCTTTATTTTATACCATTTTATATATATATATATATATATATATATATATATATATATATATATATATATATATATATATATATATTATTTTCTCCCCTCACCCGCCTCCCCACTCCATTCCTAAGCTGCATCTCGTTATTCCCATCTAACCCATCCCCACCACCGTGACGTAACCTTTCTATCCCCTCCCCCTCCCCTCCCCTCCCGTCCCCGATTCGCTGCAGAGCGTGATTCGAAGTGCGGCAGTCGGAGGTGATGGTTGTATGACTGTGTTGTGTGCCTGTGTGATTGCGTGAGTGCTCTATTTTCTGAAGAAGGCCATGGCCGATAGCTGAATGTGTTGTATGTGTGTGTCTTTTGTATGTGCCTGTCGCAGCTCGTCGCCACGTCTTTGCAGTGAGTTGTAAACCATATTAATGTTCAATATTTATTGCTTATATATGAGATGTACCTTTTGGCAGAAGAGCCATCTTCAGGTGTCAACATGCAATGAGTCTGAGGTGCTGAACTGACTAGAAATCGTAAGTTGCACATACAAAGATCAGTATTTCATCTAAAATATTGTTTAAAAGATACTAAAATGTCAGAAACTAATAATAATAGAGAGTACCTGCTAAAATAATATCCCAGCAGAATGTCTTATATCCAGCCGCAGTGGAGAGGCTGAGTGTATTGGGGCACAATGCTATGATGCATGAGGCCTTTTCCTTTCGGGGGTTTGAATCCCCTCTCGGGCATGGCTGCTTGTGTCATCTTTAGTATAAGGTAGTTCATAAGTAGTGTGTAAGTTTAGGGACTGATGACCCCACAGTTAAGTCCCTTAGGCTTGACAAACATTCTTATATCCAATGCCACATATATATTTCTATAGATGATACCAGATAAATATTATGTAATATTAGGAAAGATTATGAATTTGTAAGGTAGTGCACCAGAAGATGGCTCTTTTGCCAAAAGATATCTCATGTTTAAGCAATAAATATTAAACATTACAGTGTCCTGGATTATAATTGTATAATTAAGTTACTGGTTGACAGTGATGTTGGCTTGTGTTGCATGATGAGGTGACACAGACAACTGACTTACGGGCTAGCTCTTCACCCTGTTGTTTGTCCATATATATTACAAACCAATGAAGATGGTGCAGTAGTTAAGATGTGAGACTCACATTTTGCAGAGTAGACTTCCAAAACCTCATACCTGTAGTTTTCTTATTGGGATAAGACGCAGTAGCCAATTTACGTGTCCATTTTTGCCAAATATAAGCCTTTGCTTCATTTTAAATTACCTGATAATTGACAGGATAACACACTCCACTTACATGTTTGCCTATAAACTATAAAAGTTTTAATCAGTTGTATATTATAGTTTATTTATTGTTGATAGCTGACAGAACTGACACGTCAAATCGGATCTGCGCAAATGGAGCAACTGAAACAGACTATTGATGTAGAAACAATGGAGCAAGCTCTGGAGTACATCTCACTGTAAGACTGATTATGGAAGATGAAGGCTACAGGAAGGTGGACTTGACGCAGGAGGTAGACGACGGAACAATCCGCCAAACCGCCCAGCTGACTGACCTCGCATTTGGAATGTTTTGTCGGAAGATGTGTTGTTATGCTACTGTTATGAATACTCGTCTGATGTTACTCTATTTTTATATTTCACCATCACTGATATACCTTTGTTTGAGCTGTGAAAGTGTAAAACACTTTAATAACAGTTTTTATTTGTAAAAGTAACTTATTCTGTTACATCAGTGTGCTGCTTTTCATTCAACCTGTTCCCTTTGCTATGTTGTTGTATTTGAGACCTCAGTGCGGTTCATCAGTTCAGTATAAAATTTACATGAAAACAAAATTCATCAGACAAGAATTTTTTTTATCTATTTAACTGTGTTAGATAAACAGATTTTCTTTAGTTTATATTTATTTCAAATTTTTGTGTGCTGTGTGTGGAAATTAGCCCTATGTTCTGTGAGTGTGTGTAAAAGTGTGAATGGGCAAAATTTGTGACATATAAGCTGTAATTTGGCTGTTGTGAGAGAGTTTCACAGAATGACGTAGCTTACCTGAGTTTCCTCTAAACAAACTGTGCCTAAATTTGTCGGAAATAGATGAATAACTGCTAGTTTTTGAAAACATTGTTCATCTGACTCTTGTAATTTTTTTCTAGATTTGAAAATCATAGTTTTATTATTCACATTGAAAAATTTACAAAAATGTGTCTTATATAATAGTTGTAAAATTTGTATTCAGTTTCTCATCAAAAGCATTATATTTAATGATGAGCTACAGTTAGTGTTTGTTATGTTTGGATAATCCACTAACTTTTTGTATATGTTTGAACAGTATTTTCTGAATAATGCTTGTCATTGTTACAGGCATGTATAACACCCGTAAATTATCTTAAACATATTTCTATTGTTATTTTGTCATATTTCTTGTTATTGTTGTAAGCTGTAAAATATTTTATGTATTGTGAGACCAGCATAACGCATATGAAAGTAACATTTTCTGAAGCAGTATGAGACAGATTAAAGTACTGCTATAGTCTCTAAAAATTGTCATTGTGTATGAGCCATACCACTGCCATAGGAGAAAACAGTATCAACTGCTCACTGGCGTGCCTGAAAAGATGTAGTGCTGCTGCTGAAACACCAAACTATTTGTTAATAAATACAATCTTCTGGTGCTACAATATTGAAGAAGAAGTGAATAAAAATATTTGTGGTGCTTTTTATATTAGACAATATGTACAGACAAATTGTTATAAAAATTGTAGGCTGAAGTTTAAAGACTCTGCAGTAGTGTTCACTTATTTACACATGGGTGTTATGTCTGAATAGTTTTGCAAGGAGAAGAAATTTAGATACTTTTCATTACATTTTATTACTTTGAACTCAACCATTTCTAGTTTACACAATAGATCAGTTTCTGACAGCCATACACAAGATAAAAAATAAAACAAAAAATCTGAAATAAAATTAAAATTAAAACTACAATGTGTGATGTTGATGTCAAGCCCAGTGTCCACAAAAATTCATGAATGGGACTGTAAAATCCTTAATAAAGAACACATGCTATGGCAAAACATAAGCTAAATTTCACCTAGCAACATAACAAATACAAAAAAGCAGTCGCAAGGGAAGGGTGTATGGTGTGTCTCACTGATCTTGCTAAAACTGAGAGTAGCAGCAGACTAATGAGCACTTCAGGTTCCTAGACTATCTCATCATGTGTGTCACAGAAAAATAGAATATTCTCTCTAAAAGAATTTCTTCTGTTGAATATGAATGATTTTTTATGGGAGCTTTTCTCAGGCCAGGGATATAGTGTAGTGATCATGACCACTGGCTGCCAATGTGCCAACTTTCATTCCAATCTCACTGACACAGGTAATTATTTAAATTCTTTGCAACAATAAACAACTAATTATAAAGTTTACATATGTTTAAATAAATCAGTTAATGTACTGAAATAATACATTCAATTTAGCCATTATTAATTAATTATTATATTTAAACAAGAATTGTTTTAAATTATACACTTCTGACAGTTTGTGATTTGGGGCGTCCAATAAGCAATGTTTTGCTGTCATATCCTCATTCAATCCTTTACCTGTTACCCCACATTTTTAACTCCCTCTGCAGGATAGCCAAGCATTTGTGGTGGTTTTCCATGAAAACTTATTATTCTGTTGGAAAAAAGAAAACCAACAATATTTTCTGCCACTGAAGTGATTGGTAAAAACAGTAAAATTACAATTTATAAGATGGCCTCCCTTGTCAGTCCTCTGTCTCAAACCGAGTGACAAGGCACAGTGGTAACACACTGGACTTGCATTCAGAAGGATGATGCTTCAAATCCACCTATGGCCATCCAGATTTATTTTCATGTAATTTCCCTAAATCACTCCAGGTAAATATCGGGATGTTTTCATTCAAAGAACACAGACAATTTCCTTCCCCATCCTTTACCACAAAAATTTGTGTGTCAGCTCTGTTTCTAATGTTTACACTGTCGATAGGACATTAAACTCTAATCTTCCTTCCTTCCATCTTTCTTCCTTCCATCTTTCTTCCTTCCATCTTCCTCCTCAAGTTATTTCACCATACAATTTCAGAAGGATATGGATTTATACTCATGAGCAGTTTAATTACTCTCTCATAATATAGTAAGGACAGTTGACAACTCAGCGCAAAGATGTAGTGACATGCTGCGACAGGCACATACAATAGACACACGCATGCAACACTTTCAGCTATCGGCCATGGACTTCGTCAGAAAATAGAACACTCACGCATTCACACATGCACACAATATAGTCATACTGTGCCTGTGTGCAGAGCCGGCGCAAGCCCAAATGCCACCCCATGCGAGCTGCTAAATTGCCGCTCTCCCCTCCACCATTTTCTTTTCCTTTTTTTTTTTTTTTTTTTTTTTTTTTTTTTTTTTTTTTTTTACAAACTGATTGTCTAATATTATTCCGATCTACTTAGGTTTCTGCCAATGAGTGACTCGAAGTTTTTAATATGTGCTTCCATCTAACTGTCATGTTTACAATTACGTTCACTGGCTGTGGTGGCCGAGCGGTCTGCGGCGCGTCAGTCACGGCCGCTGTGGTCGGGATTCGAATCCCCCCCTCGGGCATGGATGTTTGTGCCGTCTTTAGTATAAGTTAGTTCATATGTAGTTTGTAAGTTTAGGGACTGATGATCGCGTAGTTAAGTCCCATAAGCTCTACAAACTTTTGAAAATTTTACATTTACGTTCAGCATGATGGTATATGTGTAAACATAACTCAAAGCTCAAAGCATTGAGAAGAGCCACACTGTGCCCGAAATCTATGAAGACCTGAAAAATTCTTCAGATTTGTACAATATAGTCGCTGGGCACCAGCTCAAAAATGGAGTCAAACCTGATTGAAGAAATCTAGTCAATTTTAATAAGCATTGTGAATTTACAAAAATGTTCAAATGTGTGTGAAATCTTATATTACTGTAGGATACACTGTACAGGAGTTGAAGTCATTATATTTGAGCCATTTGAGACCGAATTTCACTACAGATGCAGGTGAAACGGTCAAAGAGTGGGGCGGAAGACAATGGAGAGAGGAAGAATAAGGAAATGGAGTAACATATAATGCAATAAATATACACCCGGGCATCGATGGTTACTAATGCTAGTCGAAATATATTAACTCACTGCATTGCGGTTGTTCATTTCAAAGAACTGACACTCGACACCTGTTGTAATTTCCAGGTGTCAGTTCTTTCGTTTCTGATTATGGAATAATGGGCAACATATTTGTCATTGCCTTATCATGTCACTTTTCTGCGCTTTATTTTCATTCTAGTTATTGAGACGACGCATGCTTATTTGCCGACTTGCCAATTTTTGGAGTAACAGATCATAAGAAAAATCAATTTTCGTATTCTGCAATCTGGAAGGAGACAAATTCTAATTTATGAATAACATGCATGTGTAATACTAATTGTATGTTATATGAAAAGCACTTACCTATTACATCTCAAGTTGCAAGAAATTCGGACACACCAATTCTCCTGTTCTTACGAAATGCAATGAAAGTGCTTTTGACCAATCTTGACTCCCTCGGCCATCTACTGAAACGAATTCTGCAGTTTTCGTTGTAGAGAACGCAACAATGAACAATACCTATTGTGTGGAAAGACGAAGTGGTGTCGCGGCAGTGCCAGGAACTAGGTCATGTGACAAGGTACAGCAAGGCTATGCTTAAAGTAGCGCCCAAGAAGAAGCAGCAGCAGCTCACAATAAGTATGTGACCGATGATATGGATAAATTTATTATCAGGCAACAATTTCTATGGTATTACAAACAATAGAAAGAAATACGAACTTTGCAAAAACTGCACCAATTTTGTAAAACAGAAATGAGCTTCAAAGCTAGTAAGGAAACCCTTAAAGCAATTTTCTGTCTATGGATTTTCGTTATACAAGGTGTCAAAATCAACGTTTTGTTTTGTGCGGACAATAGGGCATTGTTGCTAAAAGAGCATACTTTCTCAGGTTTTCATCAGAATCAAAGCGACCAGCAGTTTACTTAGATGAAACGTGGATTCACACGCATTATACAGCAAATAAATGTTGGCAAAGTGATAGTGTGCGAGTAGTATTGTCAAATAAAACTGCCGGTCAGAGTTTGTTGTTCACGCAGGCGGAGACAGGTGTTTCATGGCTCAAAAATCGAAACGTCTATCACTCAGAAACGAATAGCAAAAATGTTCAAAAATATGTCGAAACCCAACTTATGCCAGGCTTACTACTAATGTCTTTATCCGGTGTAATTACTCGCAGCATATTTACTCATTCGGAATGCTTCTAGCCATTGTAGGTGTTGGACATGTTTGATTGTAGTAATGTTCAAAAAATATTTTTCCATAATGCGGGAAGAATGAAACACTCGGAAACTGTCAACATTGCATTCGAATTCACAAATTAGATTTACTCTTCTGCAAAATTAGTTGTGAGTAAATGCACGGTGCGTAATAGGCTGGCAGCGCTCCACTCAAGAATACTGGCGTGTACACCAGACTGCTTCCTCCTCTCTCTTCCTCCGGCGTAAACATGATGGTGCTGCCACAGTGGGGAGCAGCTGTTCAACAGGGGTGGCTAGCAGGTAGTCGAGGCGCCGTGCCACAGTTCCCAAAGCTGCTCCCCTTGAGGTTTGTTTTCGAATCCCCTCTTAGGCACAAATGTCGAGTTTGTCCTAAAAAATAAAAAAAAAAATAAGGGTGGGCGGCAGATTTGCCGCTCCTCGGAAAGTGTCGCCCTGTGTGGCCACACATTTCGCACGTGCCTTTCGCCGGCCCTGCCTGTGTGATTGCGTGTGTGTTCTATTTCTGAAGAAGGCCATGGCCAATAACTGCTCTCTCTTAGATAGTAGCTTGTAGTAACACTGACAACGATTCAGTAGAGGTGTATTAGACAGCTTTGCTAATAGTACAGGTCACCTGCAGGGTGATGTAAGAAGGTTCACACTTGATTAATGTGAAGAAACTCCACTACAGAGTTGTGGAAGAGTGTTCGAAAGATAGCACTTACCTTAGCTCACTAGTGTACATAGTACCACAAGAAAAAGGATGAAACTTTTAGCAATAATTGTTTCTTCAGGCAGGAAAGAGGAGAAAAGGAGTAGCAGGAAAGGTGGATTTGTGTTACTCACCTAGGCTATGAGGTAAAGATGGAGTGATTGATGTGTTTTCCAGTGTAGGTTGACAACTGACATATAAAGGGCTGCTTTTAATCCCATGTAAACTTCAACCCCACAAGATTGTCTCCTTCACTATTTCTTTTGAAGTGTGCCCAGTTACGAGTAGTATACATCACCTCATTTGATTCCAGCTTAAGTGTGGTCTGCCCTCAGTTTGTACCAATATTTATGAGGTGCGATCCAAAAGTTGTGGAAATTTTGTAAGGAATATTTATTTCGCCGTCAACTTCATTCCCTTCTGAGTAATGCCTGAACTCTTTCCAGTCTTTGAAGCACTTCTGAAACTCGTGTTTCATTAGTGCTTGCTCCTTCAGCCGTTCTGTTTTTATCTCATCAGTGGTGGCAAAATAATACCCTTTAGCTTTAGAAATAGAAAGAAGTCGCAGTGAATGTGGTGCCTGAAGCAACATATTAGGCTGAATTTCTGACCCCCCCCCCCCCCCCCAAAAAAAAAAAAAATCACAAACAGGCATTGAGGTGTGAACAGAATCATTAACATGATGCAATTTTCAGGAGTTGTTTTGCTACAGCCTTGATCATTTTCTTCAAATTGATTTATACAAATGGCACATAACTTCCAGATAGTTTCCTTACTGACTCTGCAACCACAAGACAAGAACTCGTGATGCACTATTGCATTGTACTCAAAGAAGACAGTCAATAGAACCAACCTTCTCATCAAACTTGTCTTTTCTCTCTCCATACAGTTTCCATTGAGCTTTGGTTTTGATGTTACACCCAGTCATCACCTCTTGGATTGTTGTTATTTTTCATTCAGCAGTTTCCCAACACTGTCTATGTGTTATGACTAATAACACGCCTATGTACATTAAGCCAGCTACAATTGTCGCCAGGATCCTGAACCGTCTCATCAGAGTCCAACGCAGTCCACATCTATACACAACCACACTCGTCCCAGCTATTGGTATCATCCGGAGAAACGACGCAAGCACAGTAAGCATATAACTGAGACGAAGCTCACGGCTGGCCCAGTACCTCTCAAAACATTGCACGGCTGGCAGGGTGCAGCGCAGTAAGTCAGCCAGCTCCGCACAGCGGCCAGTCCTGGTAATAGACGGCGCACCATTCAAACAGAGGCACCGCACGTTACCACACTATGCAACATCATTTCTGTTCAAAAATGAACCATTTTAGAACACACTTTGCTATGAAAATTATTTGGTTCATCTTTTTTGTACATACAGGTACAACTTCTTTTATTGTCAAAATACTGAAAATGCAGTCATCAGGAACACATGTACCAACAAGATTTTGAAAAATCGGTTTTATAAACCCCCACAGAATTGAAAAGAATCCTGTTACTTTTTACCGCACCTTCTACATAAAATGATAAAACTTACTGTCCAGTCATTTCCACATGCTAGACAGTACATCAACCCAGGTCACTTGAACTCTATCCTATTGAGGTCAAAAATGACTTACACAAGGACTTTAAAAGCACTTTCTTTAGTTCAAAAGGGGGTCCACTCCTCAAGAACACACATTTTCAATAATTTGCCAGCAACCATTAAAAATTTAGCTACCAATAAAGATCATTTTAAAAGGAGCTGAAACACTTACTTGTGGCCAACTTTTCTTACTCCATTGACAAATTTTTGATTAAAACTAAGTGATGTATGTATTCATAGTATTATTATCTCAGCCTTAAAATCGACATGTTCCACATCCACAAGGATCTCCTCAGTATGGAACTATGAAATGAACAGCTAATGTAATCTCTCATGGCATTGTTGAGGGACTGAACTCCATTTTACAAGTTGTGAGCTTGTGGATCAGTATGACTCATTGGCTTGTGGAGGTTGTATTAGATTAGATTAATACTTGTTCCATAGATCATGAATACGACACTTCGTAATGATGTGGAACGTGTCAGTTAAATGAAGTGTGTCTATACATAATATTACATGACACTCAATATTTAAATTTTTTTTTATATTTTTTTTTATTTTTTAAGTTTTTCCTAAAGTACTAACTTTTATCTAGAAATTCATCTAATGTGTAGAAGGAATTGCCATTCAGAAATTCTCTTAATTTATTTTTAAATGCTAGTTAGCTATCTGTCAGAATTTTGATACTACTAGGTAAGTGACCAAAGACTTTTGTGGCAGAATAATTAACCCCTTTCTGTGACAGAGCTAAATTTAACCTTGAATAGTGTATGTCACCCTTTCTCCTAGTGTTGTAGCTATGCACACTGCTGATACATTTGAATTCAGTTGGATTGTTAATAACAAATTTCATAAGTGAATATATACATTGTGAAGCTACTGTAAAGATTCCTAGATCCTTAAACAAATGTCTGCAGGATGATCTTGGGTGGGCTCCAGCAATTATTCTGATGACCCGCTTTTGGGATTACAACACAATGATGCAGTCACCATTAGAAAAGTGGGTGTCACATTTTATTATATTGATGTCTCCAATTCAATTGCTCATGGATGCAGTAAGTAAAAGTTTGGTGTTAAAATAACAAACACAGTGCAACCCTCTGAATGAACAACAATTTTGCCCAGCATTGTTTTTCAGCTCTGCAATAATCAGTGTAGTATTTTGAAATGTTAAACTTCAGTACTATCTATTTGAGACTGACTTCGCTGCTCTGCTTCCTCATTTAGTCTCGCCTATTTTACTCCATTGTGTGATCTACAACAGTAACTATAATACTGAAGTTGGAGCCATAGTGCCTGTGTTCATTTTGGTGTTGGTGGTTTTGTAAACAGAAAATTTGGTATTATTATATTTCCATTTGTGAATAACATGTTTTTCTCTGGCGTGATTCCCTCTTTGAAGCTTGGTAGACATAGGAAAAAGTATAAGACTAGTAGTTGTTGAGAAGTAATTAGAAGAATGTATCATAATTAATGAAAAGTTATTTAAGACTGGAATGCAAATATATAACACAGACTTACTGTCTACAGCCATGTGAACACACCTTCAGAGCAATACTAATACTTTGAGATCCGCGTAAGTTTTATTTTCAACCATAGCTTTTCCCTTGAGAATAGCATCACCTAAAGAACATTGTACCTTCCTTAAGAATATAATACATAAACTGAATCACATTCGTGGGCATGAAATGACTTAAACCAGGGGATGGAATCATTAACCTATAAAGATATTGATATCTGGAAATGCTCAAATTGTTGTGTAATAAATGTCATTATGAATAAAAATGTGTGCCAGAGATAGCAGAACACATTTGAGGATATCTACATACATACTCCTCAAACCACCCACTCCACTCTGTACCAGTACTAGTTACTTCCTGTTCCACTCCCATATAGAACAAGGGAAAAATGAATGCTTGTATGCATCTGTATGAGCCCTAATTTCTCTGATCTTACCTTTGTAATCCTTTTGTGGAATGTAGGTTGTCAGCAGTAGAATTATTCTGCAGCCCACCTCAAATTCAGGCACTCTAAATTTCTTCAACAGTGTTACTTGGAAAGAATGTAGCTTTCCCTCCAGTGACTCCCAATTGAGTTCCTGAAGCATTTCAGTAACACTTGCACATTGATAAACTGTACCAGTTACAAACCAAGACGCCCGCCTCTGAACTGCCTCTATGTCCTCCTTTAAATCAATCTTGTGGGGATCCCAAACACTTGAGCAATACTCAAGACGGGGTTGTATAAGTGTTTTATATGTAGCCTCCTTTACAGATGAATCACACTTACCAAAATTCTCCCAATAAACTGAAGTTGGCCATTCTCCTTCCACAGGACTGTCTTTATATGTTTTTTCCATTTCATATCCCTGTGCAGTGTTATACCTAGACATTTGACACAACTTTGTCAAGCAGCTCGCTACTAATGCTGTATTCAAACATTATGGGATTGTTTCTCCTGCTGATCTGCATCACATTACATTTTTCTACATTTAGCACCAGTTGTCATTCTTCACACCGCCTAGAAACTTGGTCCAAGTCATCCTGCATCTTATTACAGTCATTCAATGACACCTACCTGAATACCACAGCATCATCAGTAAACAGCCATAGATTGCAACTCTGTCCATCATATCATTATATAGATAGAAAATAATAGTGGTCACTCCTGTCAATACCCTAGTCAGTGATGAACACTCGCCTTTGAGGACAACATACTGCCTTCAATTACTTAAGTAGTCTTCGAACCACTCACATATTTGGGTACCTTTTCCATATGCTCATACCTTCGTTAGCTGTCTGTAATTTGGTATCATGTCAAATGCCTTTTGAAAATTGAGAAATATGCAGTCTGCCTGTTGCCCTTTACTTTGATAGTGTTGAAGTGGTGCAAACAGAGGTGTGATTTTTTTTATTTTATTATTATTATTCCAGAGAAGCAAAGAAATAATTTGGAAAAATTTGTAATTTATTAACTACTTGGCCCATTTATTTTTTATTTATTTATTTATTTTATTTTATTTTTTTTTTTTTTTTTGTTTTTTTTTTTGTACAATTGCACAAATTTTGCAACAGAAGTTGTAGAGAATTTAATTTTGGAAAATGGATGTTAATAAAGTTAACTGAAACTGTATGAATGTACCAGATAATCTGCTTTTATTAATACCATAGCATATGTGAATTCTTGTTTAACCAGAAAAAACAAAGCTCGGTGTTAAGGAAATTGTACAGTGTACATACAATTTCACTGTAAATGCTAAAGAATGTCTCCACCAAGTTCAATACATTTAGCTGCATGTGTATGAATAGAGTTTGTTGCTCTCTTAAGTTTCATAGGGTTGTTCTTTATTTCGTTTATTGAATTCATATTGCGAGCAAGTAATGCCTCGTGTACTGACTTTGTCATAAACTATGTCATTCATCCAATCCCACTACACAAAAATCCTTTGCCTTGGGACATGTTTTATCAGTCAGATCAATAACAACAAAATAAATGAAAATTGGGTTTACTAACCTTAATTAGTCATATGATTCTGAGCTCATTCAAAAGTAATGTAAGAAATCTTTCAGGTTAGTGGTTCGGATTTTTGGCAGCAGGTTCACATTTTTTTTTTTTTTTTTTTTTTTTTTTTTTTTTTTTTTTTTTTTTTCGGTTTGACATAAGTTTTGCCTTTCTGTAATCACTGAAAATAATGATGGTGTGATGACCACTGAAATATACTGAAGGTTTGACAATGTTATTGTCAGTAAGTATTGAATATGTGATGGCCCCTTCAGCCTACGTAATAATGATTTTGAGTACAAAATGTGTATGACACATCCGAGTTCTCTTTGTAACACACTGTTTTCAAGTGTGGAGATAACTGTAAAATCTGAATCATAGAAATCAGGGTTCTGAATCACAGCATTTGAATGTCCATTTTTTAGTTCTGCAGCAGTAGGCAAAACCTTATAATATTAAACAATGAACTGCATAGGGTGACCAAATTAGGCAGTGTGTTGCTGTTTGCAACTTTATTTTTTAAGAAATGCGACCATTGAGATTTGAACAATATTTACATGATCAATGTGATGTTTTGGTCTGTAGGAGCTCGATTTTAATATAACGTTATTTGTAATGGTTTCCACTGCCTAGTGAATGACAAATATTGCAATACAAACACCATGTGTGTTTTATGAGTAAAGGATGAACTACAATTCCTGAACATGATTGGCGATCTGTATTTAGATTATAAACTTGTGGCAAATCCCAGCTTCACATGGCTGGAATTTATAAATGAATAAAATGAGAGATACACTTAGTGGGGGAAAAAGTTGGATGTATTCTTTCATAACATGTCTATGTTTTCAGTTGTTTAGACTGTGTGTTATCAGTCATTCAGATGGTAAGTTCATAAAGAATGAATTCTTCCAACTGAATCTTTCCTATAATTTGTTTGAGTTGAAACAAAACAGTTGCAGTATAATATGAATTTACTGAAACGAAACAAATTGGCTTTCAAATTAGTGAGCAGTCTCTGTTATAACAGAGATTGCTTAATCACTTGAATTATTTATCCACTGTTTCAGCATCTGCCATAATAGAGTGGAATGAAATCGGAATTAATTGTTCTGACAATATTTTTTGGCGATTATAATGCATTAATCAAAATATGTGTTAATTACTATTTCCTGTGTTTCCATTCAGGTATTTATTTGTTTCAGTCTTCTGTCAGTCAGTCTCCTCTTGATTCCTCTCACTATCCATATCCTCCCCCCCCCCCTCATTATATAAACAATGAACAATGGTACACATAATGCACTTTAAAATTTCTGCAGTTATTTATGTATTCCAATTTTGCCATAATCCATCTCCTATGTCCCATCTCTCTGTTCACCTATTCCCCCCCCCCCCCACCTACATATTTCCTCTTGCCCCTCCCTCTGTCCATTTCCTCTCCCCCATCTCTCGTCTCATATCCTACTCTCATTAGACCATCACCTTCTCCACCCTCTGCCAGTCCCCTCTTCATCCTTTTCTCTGACAAGATCATGCCCCCCTCTGTCTGGGACCTATGACTGTCGACCACATGTATGTCAATATCTTCCTCCTACTTTTCCATCTCCTCCACCCCTATATCTATTACAAACTATACATATTTGCCAGCTTTCAGTGTCTTCAACTTCTCAATGAAACAATATATGTGCCAAATATCATGTTGATCCACCAAATATGCTATTACTATCATCAGTTATGATGTAGAGTACATGCAATACATGATTTTTGTAGTTTGTCCAAATTTTCCAGCTTCCATCTGTACTTGACTGAATTTTTTTCCTGAAAAATGTTTAGGGACTACTAGAACAAAAAATAAAGATGAATTATGGTCTTGAGTTCATACAAAAATACCATAGAAAAAAGCTCTTAAGAGTTTCCCGAATTCCAAATTTTCTGGGAAGCTTTTTCCAAATTTTTCTTCCATACAAACCTTGTCGTGACAATTATGAATGGAACAAAACAATATACAGGGTGATTATAATTAAACTTTCAAAACACTGTAAAAATGGTGTCAAATTTCAACGGTATATTATCAGAGGAGGAGAATAATGTATGGCAGAAGGAAAATAAATATTTGAAAATTGGTCAATATGTGGTGCTGTATGCATCAGAGTATGTAAATGAGAACACTTGCCCTGCGCACAACCCATTAAAGTTGGTATAAACACACCGGGTACATGGCTTTTCCTCGTTTTGCATCTGAGACATTTGCCTATCTGTCTCAATGCAGGATTGCACTTTACTTGTAAAGCTGTTTTACAAGAAAGATGACTGTGAAAGAGTCTCTCTGTAAAAAAAAAAAAAAAAAAAAAAAAAAAAAAAATTATTGTTGGTTTGATGACTGCTGTGGATCTGGTGCAACTTGTTAGACGGAGGAAATGAATTGATTTCATATAAGTGGAAGAAGTGGCCACAGCAATGTAAGAGGAGTCAAGTGGTGGTGCGGAAATGTGTAGTGCACGGAGCATTGCCCGAACATTTGACAAACCTGTGAGCATGGTGCATAAGGTGCTACAAAACATCCTCCTTTGCTATCCATTCAAAAGTAACCATGTGTACAAGTTGCTTCCTGTTGACCTGACAGCAACAGAGACTTTTGCATAGAATTTCTTGCTGATATGGAAGGGAATGATTTGTGGCTGTGGAAGATTTTGTGGACAGACTAAGTTCGCTTCTATCTGAGAGGATGTCAGTATGCAGAATCATTGAATATGGATAACAGAAAATCCACATGCAAATCATCCATTACCACTTCATCGCAAAAAGGTCACTGTGTGGTGCGGGTTTACTGCATCATTTATCATAGGGCCATATTTTTCAAAGAGACAGGTGCTTCTGGTTCTGTTATCTGTATCGTCACTGGTAAGTGCTATGAGTGTCTTTTGCATAACCACATCATTCCATCTCTTCAATAGTGTGGATGGGATCATTTTTATGCATAATGGCACATCTCCACACAATGCAAATCCAGTTAAGCAGCTGCTGAAGCGTCGTTTCGGAAATTGTATGATTATCAGCTGCCATTTTCCTACAGTCTGGCCATTCCTATCATCTGATCTTAATGTTTGTGAATTCTGACTGTGGGAATATCTGGAAGATTTTGTGTTCAGTGTTCCGATTGCTAACTTAGTTGCATTGGAGCCATGCATGGCATAACTCATTCTAACCTTGACCCTGGAAACACATCGATCAGTTGTGGAACATGCTGTTTGTCAAATTGAAATTGTTGCAGAAAACAGTGGACAGCATATTGAACATGTTTTGGGCCAGTTACACGGAAATTAAAAACTTGATTTGATTTTGATTGATGCTTTTCATGTGGTTTTTGGCCTCAGGACAATTAAAAACTAACTTTTTCCATCAAATGTGATATGCCTTTGCTGTGGTGGATGGTCTTCTGTAGCTAATAGTATCACACTGAGTAGTACAGTTTGTTTAACATCTAACTTACACCTTAGGCATTGTTGTATGATTAATTTGTAGTCGACTGCTATTAAATTTTGATGATTACAGCCATCTATTGACGAATTTCACAATATTTATTTTTTTCTGCCATCTGTTATCCCCCTTTCTCTGATAATATTCTATTGCAATTTGATCTTGTTCTGACCAGTGGTGTTATTCTTACAGAATTTTGAAAGTTATATATTTGGGGGAGGTGGGTTACAAACCAGAAAACTATCATATACACACAGGGTGGAAAAACATTTTGTCGTGAAATTTTAAGCCTTCATAGCAGATGCCAGTGTGAACCAAAATTACTAATGTTGTGTAGGTCGAAAATGCACCATTTTAAAACTACAGAAACAGGGTGCCACTTGCTACAATTGAGCACAATCATGGGTTATCCAGAGCATCCTGAAACAGGACAATCTTGTGGTTTATCAAAGCATGTGGCACCAAGTTTCTGTAGTTTAAAAATGGTATGTTTTCAACCTACACAAGAGTAGTAATTTTGGTTTGTCTCCCCCAGTGCGAAAAAAGAAAAAAATAATCCTTTGTGTGGGACTGATCTTATTAATAATAATCTGATTTTTGACAATTTCGTGTCTATGGGACCTGTCATTTGTTGAGGAAATTAAATGTTTGCGTTTAATATCAACAAGGGCTGCAGAACGATTCAAATGTTCCATTTTTTTTTTTTTTTTTTTTTTTTTTTTTTTTTTTTTTTTTTTTTTTTTTTTTTTTTTAAAGATAAAATCTAGGGATAAATATTTTAATAAATTCTGTGTTTTGCACTGTAATGTATATGTAAATGAAGTAAGAAAGATGACAAAACAGTTGAAAAATGTTTGAATGTACATTGAAATAGGCAATATTTTCATTACCAATCCACTGCCATGTCTTACAAAATTTTCATTTTGTTTAATCTTGTTATAATATACTGTAGATGTAATACCACCATGCATTGCAGCTGAGATTAATCTAATAAATTGCACAAGAAATAGAAAGGCAAAAAACATAAATGAATTTGGTACATCAAATAATGGAAAGTCCAGGTTGTAATTAACAATCTACTAATAAGAACAGTTTACTAAGACGTGATGACGCACTGTGACAGGCACATAAAAATAACACAGTCGTTGTGTGTGCTTGTATGAATGTTCTATTTTCTGAAGAAGGCCATGGCCGATAGCTGAAGTGTTGTATGTGTGTGTCTTTTTTTATGTGCCTGTCACAGCTCGATGTCATGCCTTTGCGGTGAGTTATAAACTGTCATTTATTACTATATTGTTAATTTGTTATTGTTAATTTGTTATTTGTTATTGTTTGGTATGGCTTAATCTGCGGTGCATAGTGGCATTTTGTGACTGTGTAAATTATATTTACTCCTCATTACAGTGAGATATGGCTCTCATCCACCATTAAAAATAATTTCTGTAGGATGGCTACATTTTGTGTACAATATCATAAGACTTAATATGCACAGTACGGAATGTATCATGCTATGATATTTTTCATCTCAGTTTCTCTTAGATAATACATTACTAGTATGTTTCATAATTTCAAAACATCATAACTGTGACCACTAAAGGTATGTTACAATGTGAGACTATAAGCTGCAAAGAAATTGAAGTTTCTAATCAAATATTTTGTTTATGTTCACTGGATAGAGACTGAAAATCAGAATTCCTCTTCTTAGTATTTTTGTGCAGAAAGTCAAATGTTTACAAATATATGCTTCAGCTGTAGATCTTGTTTTGCTTTATGAAAAAAAATCATTTTTTTAATCACTCCTTCACCTCCTGTCTCAAAGCCTGCCAGCGATCTTGTCTGGTAAAGTTGAGCAACACAAGCAATGCAGCGAACCATATGTAGCATGAATAGATTACCACATTAGAGTAGCCTACTGGGGGGTTGTGGGGGGGGGGGGGGGGAGGACTCAAGTATTTGCCATATCTGCTCCTCCCAGTTTGCTTGCTTCCTCCTCCATTCCACCTCACTCAACATAAATCTGCAAAAATAGAAAACCCTTGATCAAATAGGATATTTTTTTTTTTTTTTTTTTTTTTTTTTTTTACTACCTGCATCCCCTGACCGAAATATCCTTCAACGCCATTGCTATCTAGCAACAAGAACTCCGTAGCTGTGTAGGTGACCACACCAGTCAGCATATGTGGATCCATGTGAGAAAGGCAATCTCTGTAACATCCTTCCTAAATGAAACAGTCTTGTAGTCTTGTCATGCTTTGAGGAAATTTCTTAATGGTCACATTTTTCATTTGACACCTATAGTGCAATAGCTAGGACATTTTTATATGCAATCAGTAATGGAGAATTCATTATAACTTTCCCCCTGTGCCTTGAAGATGTGTTCATCAAACATTACCTTTTAACATGGACCATTAACATTAGCATCCACACACTTAGATTACTCTCTACAGTTTTATATAAAATTAAAAAACTGAAATTCAGCTTATAATAGTCATAAATAATGCCAAAAGTATACTGTATTTGAAAACATGTTGTAACATTTCAACCATTCCGGGGAAGAAATAAATTCAATGACAAATTTGAAAATTTGTACTGGACTGGAATACGAACTTCAATTTCCCCTTTTCAGCCAGTGGTCACATTAACCAATTAGGTTATCCAGACACACTTCCCTTCCAACCCAAATTCTCAACTTCTAGCCCCCTGCCCATTGATTCCTCTTGCATGTAGTCTTTTCTGGCATTTGAATGCGTCGAAATTGAAATTGTAACTGCCTATTGATGGCATATTTTGCAATTATTGATATGTTTATTCTTTCGGGCATTTCCAAACTTGTCAATTGCCTGTTGGTGGCATATTTTACAATAGTTGACATGACTGAAATAACAGACAGACACCATATCAATAATTTAAAATATGCCACCAACAGGCAATTGACAGTTTTAATGCAGACACATTCAAATGCTCAATTCCTTGTGAGAATCAAGTATAGGCTGCAAGCAAGAGGAATAAATGGGCAAGAGGCTAGAAGTTGAGAATTTGGGTTGGAAGGGAAGTGTGGCTGGGTAACCTAATTGGTTAAGACGACTGCTGGCCTGAAGTGCGAAATCCGGTTTGCAGCACAAATTTTCAACTTCATTGTTAAATTTATTTCAATGCACCAAAATGGTTGAAATATTTCAATATTTTGATTCCATAAATTGATGGCCATTACTGTCAACTAATGGTTTTTTTTTTTTTTTTTTTTTTTTTTTTTTTGGACATGTTCAAAATGATTAGACACCATATCAATAATTGTATGCTGTATTATTAGAAAAGTAAAGTAAAAAATATAAACAGTGAAATTTTTTTGAACAGCGTTTTCTAACCTCACAGTAAATCAAAATGTACAATATCACATTCGAAGTTACAGTTTTGTGCATGTTCAGCAAGATTTCACGTCATTGTAATTGTGTAATACCCCCATTATTTACATTTTATAATAATAGTACAAAAAAGAGAGTTATCTATTCAAAACTTTATATTATATTAAAATGTAAATGGTGTGTACTATTTTACAATACGAATTCGATTTTAAAAAAGTGGCAATAAAAGTTGTTCACCTAGAAGAGGACATTATAATAATACCAGACTTCCCAGCATTAACTCAACACAATACCAGTTGGCAGACAACTGAAGAACGAGATACCGCCCAGCGGGCAAATGCGGAATGGAATACTGGTTATGTTATGTCCACTACAAGTCCACACAGACACATTCTGAACTAAGTGATGTGATGTAGGAAAATGTTCAGGTTAATTACAGTGATTAGGCTGATGAAATATGTGACATTGTCAGACTAAAAAAGATGCCACAATTGTTGATTTAACAAAAGCAGTTCTAGAACATTCTATAAACTTCCATTATAGGCAATTGCATATAATTGTGATATGGTGTAAATAACTACATATTGTAGTCAAAGGATACTGTAACATAATTTGCCAAATCATTTTATAGTCCAAGGAAATTAACTAAATGTAATTTTCAGAGATAAATCCAAGAATGGAGTGACTGGCTGGCACAACATGGCTTGCATCTTATCCTGAAGAAAACATAGTACATGATGTCAGACAGGCATGAAATGGGAACCATCATGATTAATGGTGAACATCTGACTCATGTGAATAAGTATAAGTACCTTGGTTCCATGATCACTGTTGACAGCCAACTCAACAAAAAGGTCAACTCCAGCCTGGATAAAGTGGCGAATTACAACTGGAGTCACTTGCAACTGCAGGATCTAAGGTAGCTTAAAATAAAAAATCTACTGCACTGTCACCTGACCAGTCATCTTGTATGGCTGAGAGTGCTGGTCGACTACAATTGAGACAGAACACCGCCTAAGTGCAATGGAAACGAAGATGCTAAGGTGGACAGCAGGTGTCACTAGGTTAGATCACATTTCCAGTGACAGCAATAAGAAACAGTATGGTGTTGCACTGATCCAAGACAAGATGCACGAGAGCCAGCTTCAATGGTTTGGGCATGATCTACGGACTGATGATGACTCTATTGCCAAGACATGTTTCACACTTGAACTCATTGGCAGAAGACCCAAAGGTCAACCTAAGCAAACATCCATCTAGATGCAGCCCGAGACAGAGTGAAATGGACACAACTCACTAACGTAGCGGACCAGCAGTTGCGCGGAACAAATGCTGAAGGAAAAGAATGACCTAATGTAATTAAGCAAATGCAAATCAATGGTAAACAATTTTTTTATAATTTTCTAGATCTTTGTGAATATTTTGTGATTATACTGTGGTGTCTACAACAGACACAGTGGACAAACTGTCTCTGTGGCTCAAGTACTTTGACTCCAGTCCTTTAGTGCCATAACCTTTGTTGTAAGCAGTCTGCATTCAACTGTTGCAATGTGTTGTTCAGCTGCTAAATAAATTGTATTTTGTTGTGTTAAATGGACTATTCACTCACTTAATCTGCAAATAACCACAGCGGTGATCCTGACAGTGAAACAATAATTTTGCCATCTTAATTCATCAAGGATGTTCCTTCTCCGCCTCCTTCAGTCCTTTTCACATTAGTCGACCGTGCCTGTACACAAATCAGGTGCATCCTGTCCTACAATATCGCTCAGAAATCGCTGGCTTGTTATCGGTCTATCTTGCATGCAAGCAGACTACACCCATAACTGTATGGGAAATCTTAGGGGTTGGGGCCCCACAGAAACCACATTGATATCTAGGTATGCACTTTATTCTGAACAGCAACAAGTACATCACAAGACTGAACTTGAATATGGCCGACGGGAGCAGAGAGGCTGCTCCCCAATGAGCTTGGCCCACAAAGAGAAAACATTGTTCATGTCATTGTAGTGATTTCAGTATGAGTGGTCACATAGGCTCCAGCCCCCTCCACAGTACTAAGTACAACCTGGTGAGGTGTGGGGGTGTCCAAGGTGTTGGGCAGTGCAAGCTGTGGCATGCGCATATGGAGAGTTCCGTTGTGTGCTGTGACAGAGGTGTCAACAAGTGACAGCAATGGATTGGCTGCGCATCCACAACCTAGTCGAACAGTGTGCAAGGATGGCAGATTGTGCAGAGAGCGCATGCGCATGACGATCCAGGGGTGGGGGGGGGGGGCGTAAATTAGAACCTCAGCAGATGGAAGAAGAAAAGCTCATACATCAGGGAGGTGGACCTCACTAGGCAGTGTGGTGTTTTTTAACAGGTGTCACTCGATGTGGGATGTGAACAAGGGGTTGGTGGAGGAGGAGGATAAGACGAAGATGGGGCAGTGAGAAGATAACAATAGCCATCAACTGGGAGAAGAGGACTGACAGGGTCAATGTGAGCATGTTGGAAACATGTTGCATAGTGTCCTCAGCCGCAGCCTGGAGAGTGGCAATATTAAAAAGATCTAAGAGGGAAGAGACTGCATCAATGTGAGACAAAAAATCAGCAACATAGTCTTTGACCTTGATGTAATGTACATTAGTAGTGAATTGAGAGACATAATCAAAATAGCAGAACTAGTGAGGGGTAGGATTCTCTGGGGGATTGATGATGGCAGCCGTAAGAGGCTTGTAGTCAGTGAGGACGTAGAAAAACATCTGTTGATAGCTGGACGGAAGTGTTTGATGGTCTTGTAAATGGGCAAAAGCTCTCAATTGAAAGCTGAATACTTTTTCTGGGTGCTGCTTATCTTTTTTGAAAAGAACTGCAAAGGGAAGTGACACCATCAAAGGTCTGGCTGAGAATTTCACTAATGGCGGTGTCACTTGTGTCAGTCATGATGAACAGTTCAACCTTGGGAAGGGCATGGGCATTGGTGACAGCTTGAGCTAGGGGGTCTTTGAGAGAAGAGAAGGGGAAATCACTGCATCAGTCCAGGGAATGGGTTGAGTGTCAGAGGTGTGCTTGCCGTCTAGGGCGTTGGTAATGGGGGCTTAACGCTTGGCTGCACCAGGTAAATGGCATTGATAATAGTTAATTGTCCTGAACAAATGCCATAAATCTTTGTAGGTTGAAGGGAGGTGTAGATTTCTGATGTGGTTAGCCTTCTAACGTGGGGGGAGCAATGCCCTCTACAGAAACAGTGAAGCTGAGAAACAGCACAGAGTATGGGTATAACTGTTTCTTGCTATATTTGAGTTGAATGCCAGCTGAGGCAAGAGTGTCAATGAGGGTCTGGACGTGTTCCTTGCTTTCCTTGACAGAATTGCTGAACACTCGTATGTCATCGAGGTAAGCAAAACAAAATCTTAAACAAAAGAGGATCTCATTGATAAATCACAGCCAAGTTTGTGTTGCATTTTTTAAGCAGAATAGCATAAACTGATAGTGGAACAACACAATGAGAATAGTTATTGGCATTTTTTCAATGTCCTTGGGAGACATTGGAATTTGATGATAAGAGTGCTTGCAGTCCACCACAGAAAATACTTGTGCCCTAGCACACGTCTGTGTGAAGTCCGCAATGTTTGGTGGGGTAGTTGTCCATGAGAGTTCGTGCATTGAGTCTGCGATAATCTCCACACATGTGCCAAGTGCTATCTTTGTCCCTTAAATGAATGGGTGATGACCAGTTGCTGGATGAAGGTTCAATGACACCTGATTCCAAAAGTTCAGAGACTTGTAGCTTGACAGCTGCAAGTTTCTCAGGGCATAGGTGGTACCATTTGCTAGAAATGGAACAGCTGTCTATTAGAAGAAGACTGTGCACCATGCAATCCCTAACTATCGAAATGTCAGTGGACTCAGCGACAAGTTTTTGTTTACTAGCATGCGTGCCATCTATTTGTGACAATGCAAGGTGGCACCAGGTCAGGGGGCATGGCACTAAGCAAGTAATGGGGTGGCATACCGGTGGGAGGCAGGTCGGGAGCTCCTTTGACAGCTGAAGGAAGTCGAGGTGCCAAAGTAGAAGCCGCATCAGCCATCAGTGCGTGCGAGTGTAGCACAGTGCCGGGCAGTGGCTTTGAAGCTTTCAGGACAGCTGAGGTAGTTGCCACATTGGCCACCAGTGTGCACAAGGCAGCCACTGTCACTTGAGCACAAGATGGTAGTGCATGAATTATGTTTGAGTAGTTCCTAAGATGAACACGCGTGGCCATCGTCTGTGAGTCGGGAAAGTTAAAGTTCCAGAGGCATGCTCAACCAACAGAGAAGGAGAGCATGAAACAAAGTAGGATCAGCATGTGTGTGGAGAAAGAATAATGTGGAAGGCGGCCGCTAGAGTAAGATGAACGCTGGTGGAGTGTCCGAGCAAGGCGTTGGAAGAGCAACCAAGTTTTGTTTACAAACATCCTCATATGAGTGGCATGAAAACACAGAACTGTCAGAAACATTGGTAACCTTGTGTGCCGGTGCGACAACACTAATAACACTTGCAGGGTAATACAAGCACTAACCTTAGAGTGCTTGTCTTTCAAAGGAGTTCGGAGAGTTGAAATGTGGTGCTTAGCGGAGGCCAGCTGAGCCTCTGTGTCTTTGAGGTGGTGAACAGTGTCTTTCTTCTCACACAACAGGCAAAGCACTTGATCATTTTCACTGGATCACTTTGACAATAGCGTCTCAAACTCGTTAATAGATTCAATGAACTCGTGGACCCTGGTGCCGATGTCTCTCTGTTACCCACTTCCATAGCTACCGGCTCCCTCCGCCCACATTGTGTCATACTTTGAGCTGTTAATGCCACTCAACTGCCATGCGCTGGTTCAATGACCTTCACTGTTCACTTGTCACCAAGTTGCAAACTAAAGTGGAATTTTTTGATAGCCAGCATTCTGAAACCTATCGTGGGTATGGACTTTTTATTGCACCATAAACTTTCTCCCAATGCTGTGCACCACTCTTTGTCGCATCACTCTTCGAACATACATTTTTCTTGTGATCTGTCGAAATACAGACCGTATTTTGTAAATAGAACCAGCACGGGAGCTCAAAACTGCACTACATGAGCGATGAAATTAAGAACAATGCAAGTACATCACAAGTCTGAACTTGAATATGGCCAATGGGACCAAAGAGGTTGCTCACCAAAGAGCTTGGCCCACAAAGACAAAACATTTTTCATGTTATTGCAGTGATCAATATGAGTGATCACATCACTACAACTGAAAACCAGATGAGTATCATTTTGTTCAAATGTGATATAATGTATATAACTTTAAGCTCACATAATATTATGCTAATTGCCAATAAGCACCTGTAGTATTATAATATGGTAGAGGAAGAGCTGAGATTGATGTTGTAAGGAGTCAATATCTCAAAGCATATATGTTTCAAGTACACAAACAAGTTTAAGGAAAAAATGTAATTAACCTATATGTATGTGAGAATGAGAAAATCAACTGCACTGTGACATTTTAGAGAAAAATATACAAATAAACTGAATATGATCAGTGGCCCACAATGAAAAGCTCGACTCTAATAGGGTAGTGTCATTTAACTGTAAGAATAATCGAGAACATCGGGGGGGGGGGGGGGGGGGGGGAATTCAGTTATTTAAGTGGTGCTGTTTCAAGCACAAATGTAACTGCAAATAGTCCATTTATGAGAAGTAGTTATGGAATTTAGAGGAGTTGTAGCCCAAAGAAACCACCAAATACTATAATGACAAACTTTATTCTTACTCCATTGAGATGCACATACAGATTGAGTACAAAATTCTGATATGGCGGCCGAGACACAGATCACCCAAAGAACATAGGTTGAAGATGTAATACATTTAGCAGAGGTGGTTGATAGTATCTTGATGACTATTGTCACCACACGACCTTCCCTCCTCCCCCTGACAGTTGCAATCGACACTGCAGATCAAGGTGTTCGGATGATGGTGAGCTCCACAGCTTCATCTGGAAAGCTCGTTGGAGCATGTATAGGCGACGAGCAGTGGGGCCAGAGACTGCTACCTCTGCCAAGTGTCATGGGGGGCGGATTCAACAATCCAAGAAGGTATGTGGGAGAGTGTGCAGAAGATCAAAGCAGGATGACTACGCGCACTAAAAATGAAGGAAGGAGAAAAGCACGTGAGGCATGCACACTTTCTGAAGAGGGTCAAAGCACTTGAGGAACTCACACTTTGTTTGGCGGGGAGGGAGGGGGAGGGTAACTGCTTGTGACCATGCAAACAATGTACCGTGAGCCTTCTAGCAACAGGATTGAAAAGTCTATGGGAAATGGGAGGAGGAACTGGAAAGTCGAACTCTACTACCAGGACAGAGGGGTGTGGGAGGTGCTGGAAGCCCCAAAAGGGGAAGAGTGGGGATGGCATGGAACTCTCAGGTAGAGGAGAAGAGTGGGTGGGTTAATTGCTTGAGGTGTGAGCAGGAGAAGTGTCAGGGGGGAGAAGGGGAAAACTTCTGAGAGGTTAGCAGAGGGGGTGGGGATGACCTTGTCCTGAGGAGATGAGGCAGGGTCAGCGTGAGCCAGGTTAATGTGATTGATAGAAACTGTTGATGGCTTGCCGTTGGCTAGAATGAACGCGGCACGGCTCGGCTCGGCTCGGCTCGGCTCGGCTCGGCTCGGCTCGGCTCGGCTCGGCTCGGCAGCTCGCGGCGCGGATGCTCGCGGCACGGCGGCTCTTGGCGCGGCGGCTCTCGGCGCGGCGGCGCGCGATGCGTCGGATCGCGGCGTGCCGGTTCGCGGGTACGGGCACGGGCACGGACACAGACACGGACACGGACACCACACACCACACCACACCACACCTCCTCAGCTGCTTTCAGTGTGGGTTCAGGAGATATCGCTCCACCTTTGATAACCTGGCCTCTCTGGAGGCGGCTATACAACAGGTTTTCCTGTGTCGGCATCACCTTCTGGGTGTATTTTATATTTATATATATATATATATTGAAAAGGCCTATGACACTACTTGGCGCCATCTTATCCTAAGGCAGCTCCACAAATGGGGTTTTTGTCGTTGTCTTCCCTGTTATTCAGTCCTTCCTTTCTCCAAGTTATTTTAGATACCGAGTGGGATACGCCCTTTCTGATCGCTTCAAGCAGGAGAACGAAGTCCCTCAGGGAAGTGTTTTAGGTGTGTCCTTGTTTGCAATAGCAATTAACAGTATTATTTCTGTCAGGAAAAGTCCTGTTGAGTGGTCTCTTTTTGTTGATAACTTCTCTGTCTTTTGCTCTTCTTCCAACCTAGCAACGACTACACGTCAGTTGCAGCTCACTCTTCAATGGATGGATGAATGGGAGAAAAAGACTGGTTTTAACTTTTCCACCGAGAAGTCTGCGTGTGTCCTTTTTAACTGTTCACATACAGTTTTTAATTTCCTGAACTGTGCATGAGGGGCTCTGTGCTCACTTTTAAAGCACTGTGAGGTTTCTGGGCCTCATATTCGATTCTAAACTCACATGATTGCTACACCTTAAGGACCTGAAAACCCGGTACCTGAAAGCACTGGTGATTTTAAAATGCCTCAGTCACACTTCGTGGAGAGCAGGCAGGACCTGTTTGCTTTGGTTTTATAGAGCCTTTGTGTGATCCTGTATTGATTATGGGTGCACGGTGTACGGATCTGCACATCCGTCTTATTTGAAGATGTAGGATGCAGTACACCACGCAGTGATTCAGCTGGCAACTGAGGTATTTAGGATGAACCCCATACCAAGTCTCTGTGCTGAGGGTGCAGAGCCGTCACTGTACATCAGGTGATGGCTTCTCATGGTGTACCAGGCATATAAGTTGCTTTCCACACCAACATACCATATCGTTGCTCGGCCTCCATTGGAAAGGCTCTTTAACAATCGGTAACGAGCTATGAGGCCATATTGGATTTGTGCGAGGGATTGCCTTCTTGAAATGGGATTGGGTGATTTTAAAGTTCTACACCGTGGCTGGAGCAGGGTTCCACATTGGCTTCTTCAGGGGCCCAGACTTGTTTTAGATATGACGAGTTTCAGAAAAGATGAAACTTCTGATTTTACTTTTCAGTCTGCATTTTTTAATGTTTTAGATAAATATCAGGGTTTTACAGTGATGTATACTAATGGCTTCAAGCAAGAGGACTCCATCGGTTATTCCATTGTTTTCCCCAACCATGTTGTTAAGGTTTGCCTCTCCGACAATTACTCTGTTTCTTCTGCAGAACTACATGCAATCTTCAAGGCACTATAGTTGCTACGTTGAATACAGGGAAAACGATTTCTGCTCTGCTCTAATTCTCTCAGTGCTGTGCAGTCGTTGCAAGATCTCTATCCATTGGTAACTTTGCTGCAGCAAATCCATGATGAACTGTTCTACCTCCAACGTCTTGGGAAGGTGGTGTCGTTTCTCTGTGTGCCGAGGCACATGGGTATTCAGGGGAGTGCAGAAGGTGATCAGACTGCCAAAGAGGCTTGTAGTGTGCCTGACATGACAATGTGCCCGATTCCCCTGCAGGACATCACTTCTTTGTTAAGGAAGCGGTCCCTGCAATTGTGGGAGGACGAATGGCTTTCAGTGGCTAACAACAAACTACGGTTGCTGAAGCCCACTGTCCGTCCCTGGTGATCCACCTCCCAGCCCCCAAGGAGGGAAGAAGTAGCCCTTACCTGCCTCTGAATCGGCCACTGCCCATTTACTCATGGTTTTTTATTCCGACGAGAGGAGTCCCCGATCTGTGTGTCTGCCACATTTTAATTGATTGTGCTTCATTTGATGCTGAGAGGGTTGCAGCGAATATTGGTATAGATATGGCATTTATTTTATGTAATGATGAAACAAGTGTGAACAAAGTTTTAAAATTTTGTGAATTGTCTCACCTCTGGCCTAAGCTTTTACGCTGGGCGTTGTAATATGTTGCTGAGTGCTGGCTCACCCTTTTCTATCGCCAAGGTCAGCTAGCCAGGGTCATCTGCTTATTTAGTTTCACTATCCCTCCGACCTTTCCTGGGGTACTCTTTTCATCTTCACCTCTAACATTTACTATTTGTATTTTACGTCGGTTGCTCATATTACCAGTTGGATTGCTCTCATTTATTTTATTTTATTTGTTCACGCTCCTTGCTTCTTGGCTTATTAAATCTGTCCAGGTGCTAAAGACCTAGCTGTCGAGTGCGCAAAACCCCATATCCATCTATCCACATCTTGCACACCAGGTGGAATAGTTTTGTGGCTGGCTCTCCGAGAGACTTCAGCAGCTCTGACAATATGTCATCTACTACTCCCAGGGGGCTTGTTTCTAACTTAGGTAGGTCTTTCAGTGTTCTGTCAAATTCTTCTCTCAGTATAGTATCTCCTATTCATCTTCATCTACTTCCTCATCCCTTCCGACAATATTGTCTTGAAGCTCACTTCCTTCGTGGAGCCTCCATGTATATTCTTTCCACCTTTCACTTCTTTGCTCAGAAATGATTTTCCATTTGAGTTCTTGATACTCATGCAGCTGTTTTTCTTGTCTTTTATTTTCCTGTAGATAATATCTATCTGTCCACTAGTTGCAAAGGGTATCATAATTGAAGTCCCACTTTCAAAATGCTGTACAAAAGAAACCACAGTGCAAAATGATTGCAGATTAGAACTGAACATACTTGGTGAAGTGGGAAATGCAATGGCAAACACAAAAAAATAAACAGTTCCTAACTTTAACTATAGATGGCGCTGTAAGTGGCATACAATACATACACAATACATACACATGACACTTTGAATTCAGCATAAACATACTGGTTTTGTGTCACTCACATCCTATTACATGTTGTCAAGAGTCTCTCAATGCTGGATAGAGCTATGCTAGTGAAACATTTTTTTACAACAACGACAACCCTGTGGTTGCAGCTTTAAGGAAATTCCAATAAGTAACGAACATAAGAAAAAGTTGTGATTTGATGACTGTGAAGGCTCTGAAGACTACGGTGAAGAAGTTGGAAGAAATAGGATCATTTCAAGTGCAATATGGCAGAGGGAGGAAATCAATTCCTCTGACCTCTGTAGAAGATCTGGCCATAGTGTTAGAGGAAGGGACGAGCATTAATGAGTAAGTCTGCAGTGTCAATGGAATTACTTGATCATTAGAAGTGCCTCCAAGCACGGCACATAAAATTCTATCAAATATTCTGCAATGCTATCTGTGCAAAATTATGAACCTGCAGGAATTGCTTCCTGTTGACCTGTCAGCAAGACATATTTGCTCTAGATTCAGATTCTTTATTCATTGTTGACCACATATAGTGGAATAGGCAGTCATTGAGTTACAATTACATTCAATTACTATTGACATTATGCTTACAGTTGAATAATTTATATTACACATTTATATAATTTTAAAATAAGACATTAAAAATCAATTTCAATATTACGTACATCAAAAAATTCTCTCGTACTGTAGAATGAGTTCTCAGCTAACCAATTATAAATCTTATTTTTAAAATTATTGAAGGATGTGGTAAAAGCAGAATGTGGCAACTTATTTTAAGAATTTAAGAAAGTTAATTTTATGGGAGTTTCCTGGTTTTTTTCCCCCCAGTTTGTGCTTAGGAATATCAATTTTAGTTTTGCTTCTGGTGTCATGATGGTGTATACAGTCTCTAGTATAAAACTCGGTTATTTTGTTCTAAACATGTATTAGTGAAACATAAATATAAAGATTTATCAATGTCAATATTTTTAATTTTTTGAACAGAGGATGGCAGTGTTCCTTAGGTCCAACCTTACACATTATTCATACTACTTTTTTTGTATTATTAATATATCACTTACATGAGAAGCATGTCCTCATAGCAAAAGACGATAAGATATATGAGACTGGAAAAGACCAAAGTATGATGTTCTCAAATAATTCTTACTTATTAAATCAGTTAATTTTCATATGAGGAATGTCACACAAGATAGATTTTTACAGCCATGGTTGATGTGGAGTTCCCAGTTCATTTTTGAATCAATGTATATGCCTAGCAATTTAACAGTTTTTGTTTCTATTTCTTTATTTAGTCCTAGCTGTAGGTGTTGGTTTTCTCTGGTTTGCACACTAATTTGTTAGATGCAAACCAATTGAGTGCCAGGTCAAGCTTCTCCTGTGAATTCTGGTGTAAGCTTGCCATTTCTAGATCAGCAGTTATTAATGTGTCATCTGCATAACAAATAACTGATTGAGACCCAACAAAATGTGGAAGATCATTTATAGTGATAATGAAAAGAAAAGGTCCAAGGACTGAGCCCTGAGGCACACCAGATGTGACCTCTTGTAGTGAGGATCGTCTGTCTTTAACTGACACAAATTGTCTCCTGCTGTGTAAGTAGGAACTTATTACTGCTAGTGATGACCCATTTACTCCATAAAACTGCAGTTTGGCAAGTAAAATCTCAAATGGTATGCAGACAAATGCCTTATCCAAGTCACACAGCACAAGAGATACCATATTATTGTTTTCAAATGCTGTTAATGTCTGGTTTACAAGTTCAAGAACAGCAGATGTAGTATTCTTCCCTTGTTGAAAACCGTGTTATCTACTACATAGAAGATTATGTTTTTCAAAATGGGTACTAAGTTGTGCATAAATTAATGCCTCAAATATTTTTGAAAATATTGGGACAACAGAGACTGTTCTGTAGTTCTAGGGGAGATGATTTTCACCCTTTTTGTATATCGGCACTACTTTTGAAATTATAAGTTGATCTGGGAAGATTCCGAATTCCAAACATTTATTAATATGAAAGCAAGTGATTTGCAAATTACATGTATAGTTCTTTTTATTATGTAGATAGCCAATAGCAGTCCATACTTTTGGAATTTGAAAATTTTGATACGGTGTATACAACGTCCGCCGGTGTAACAATATCCCAATAGAACTTGTGTGTCTTGGGAGTCAGATCAGCAAATATACCAGTGCCAGATGTGTTTGTGGGAGCGATTTTTTTATTTTAGTTCATTCACTGAGGTAGTAAAGTAAGTATTTAGTTCCTCTGGTTCCAGCACAATATTTTGTGTTTTGTTGACAGTGTGCTCCTGTGTTATAATGTGCCAAGCTGCCTTGCATTTACTAGTTGCTCCTTCTACAAATTTCTCACAGGCTAATTGTTTGGCAAGTCTAAGTTTTGCTCTATAGTGCTTTTTACTTTAAAGGTAAGCTTTATACGAAGCATCAACCTCCTCTGTGCCACATTTATAATTATTTTTATATACTTTATACAGTACCAACATATTTTATCCGATGTCGGCAAGTTCATCAGTGTACCATTTAAGCTTTTTAGATTTTGGCCTCTTGCTATTTCTTTTTAGAGGTGAGCAAGAGTGCCATAAATCAGTATATGTTTTAAAGAAATTATCAAAAATAGTTCTAACAGTTGTTTCATCTACATCAAACTTGTATAAAAAGTCCCAGTTTACATTTCTTAGTCTGTCAGTAAATAGCTGAACATACTCCTCTTTCTGACCCCTCACCCATGTTGGGCATGGCTTATTGATGTCAGGCAAATTATTGTTACTTGACTGTTTAAAATGGTATTTGAGAAGTATAGAATTATGATCTGCAATGAGTTCATCTGTAATGCTAAAACTATAAAAATCACTTGAAAAATTAACTGTAATATTATCTAAACAAGTTTTGCCTCATGTTGGTTTGTTATTGGTACAGAACAAATTTAAAGACCTGAGTACATTGGAAAATATTTTTGAGATGGGTTCATCGGAACGTCCCATTTCTATATTATAATCTCCGCATATAGCAACATTTGTTTTGAACTTAGAAATTTTTCTCATCAATAGTTCAAAGTTATCAAGAAATATACTGACATCACCATTTGTGGTCTGTACAGGCTAACTATTATAATATTCTGGTCTAAAAGTCTTACACAGCTGAACTCTCCATTAATTTGAGAGGAGTATGAGATTACATCTATTTCTAAAAATTTTATATTGTGTCTGACAAATATTGCAACCCCACATTTTTTTTAACTTTCTAGACGTGAAATCTGCAAGAATGTAGTCATCAGGAACAAAAAACTCGACTTGATTGTCTCCAAGCAAATGTTCTGACACACATATAACATCACACTCATTCAATTTACAAAAATGTTGTAGTTCTAGTATTTTATTTGTAATAGAGCAAATGTTAACTTGCAAGAGTGTAATTGTTTTATCTTGCTCTCTCTTTAAGCCAATAGTCTTCAGTGCTTCGTTTGATTCTAAGACTAGAGGCTTATGACAGTCTCTAAAAAAGGAACTGAATTATCTATGCTGGCCCCACTAATTAGTCCTATTCAGTTACTTATTGCAATTCTTCCCTGAATTATTCTAACGACCTCTTCACCAACAAAACATTTTCCCTTACAATTTAAATGCATGCCATGTTTAGTATGCATTTCATGATCACGTTTGCCAATATCGATAATGTCACATTTCTAATACACTGCACAGAGTTGCCTGATTCGGATGTTTGTTTTCTGGATTTCTTTATTGACACAAGAATTATAGATTAAATTGTGTTTTTGAGGAATTGTGACAAAAATTGAATTCTTCATTTTGTTATAGTCTAAGAAATTCTTCAAGCCTGTTACACAGGCATCTGCTTCACCAATGGCATCATTTGGACCAGTTATACACACCACACAATCAGTCTCTTGTAACATTGATTCATGCTGGCTGATGTCTTCTAAAATTCTGTTCGTTCTACAATGTCTTGTGCATATGTATGGGCCATGGAACACTCTGTGGACAAATGAAGTGCATTGCCACCTTAAAGGTAACATGAATACCCAAAACTGCAGGATATGGGCAATGCAAAATCCATTCACATATGAAGCAGTGCTGCTTCATTCTGAGTAGGTAACTGTCTAGTGCAGGTTTACAGCATCATTCCAAGTCTTCAACAAGGTAGATGTCTGGATAGAATTGTTTTTAATGTACAATGATGCATGTCTGCCCATTACAAAGCCGGTGAAGTAATTCCGCAAGAGCCATTTTGCAAATGGCAGAATTACGAGTAAAAGCTTCCTATAGACTGGCCATCAAGTCACCAGACATCTATCTACTTGTGTTCAGTGGCTACATAGTGACTTTGACTGAATTGAAGGAATGTATTATGCAATATATTCACACAGTGAGCGTTGACACACTGCAGTCTGTTGTGGAACATACTTTTTATCAGATTCAACTTTTAGTGGAAAATGGTGGACAGCATACTAATTATGACCTGTGTAAATCCTGTGATAATTAACAGGTTTTACTTTATGTGCTTTTCATGCAGATTTTGGCCCAAGGGCAATACAAACTGAACCATTACATGCTTTTACTGCTGTTTTCAGCCAAAGGACAATTAAAAACCATTTTGTCCCATCCAATATGGTATGACTTTGCCCTGATGGATCGGCTTTCCACCAACAGTACCACAAGTTGTGCATGACACGGACATTATTTGTCAACATACAATTGCGTTTTCTCCTTTGTCAAGTCTGTACAGTCCAAATCTGCAGTCATTCTGCCTCATGGTTCTTTTTGTACAGCATCTTCAAAGTGGGACTTTAAATATAGATGTCACATTCTCCAATGGACTTGCATTTGTCCTCTAGCCACTCCTGCTTAGCCTTTTTTGAAGGGATCTTATATGATCACCATAGGCCACAAATAAAGTTATTTGTTATTAACAAGTAAAGCCCTAGACCTTGCACCACAAAGCCCAGACATAATAACAGTAATAAATATAATTTATAATAAATACCAACTCTTCTCAAACTTTGTCAAGATATAAATGTATTAATTACCTACATAACAAGCATGTCTTGTGTACCTTTCCATGTTCTTGTTATAAAAGCAAGGACATGGGATGGGACAGACTTATCAATCCATAAGGAGGGGGAGGGGAGGTGACTTCGACAGGTGATGTTACTTGCGTGACACATGTTGCCCAGGAAGTGTTTGAGTGGCAGGGAAAGGGGATGACCTAACATGTGTAACCTGACAGCAGTACAATAAATAACAAAAAAAAGTTCTATTAACACTGATTCTCAAAGTACAAAGGACAACTATAACTTTTGTGCCCCAGCCTTGTCGCCGCTTTTGTGTCTCGTTTCCGTTGTAGGTGTCGGTGGCTGAGTAGAATGAGACCGACACAGGAATAAATGTTCAAATGTTTGTAGAGTCTATGGGACTTAACTACGAGGCCATCAGTCCCTAAACTTACAAACTACTTATGAACTACTTACAATTAAGGACGGCACAAATATCCATGCCCGAGGGGGGGATTCGAACCCCCGACAGTAGTGGTCCTGCAGACCGTGACTGGAGCGCCTCAGTCCCCTTGGCCACAGCGGCCGGTTCAGGAATAAAGGATGCACGCTTGTGCAGGTACGAAGGTGAGCAGCCAGTGGGACAGCAGAAACTAGAAACACTAGAGTAAATTAGAACGAGATATATATTTCACAGAGACTTAGTAATATTAACTTTTACATAGTTCTTGACAGCAGAATGCTGATACATAGATTAGATAGAGGCCTGCCTACTGGTGATTACTAGTGCCTATCCGATAGCCAAGTCTTAACTGCTGTCTTGTTGATTCCGAAGTGTTAACTGGTTCCTATCTCAGTCCCAAGTGACCGATGTTGTTCAGTCGTGGCCACGAACGGGATAGCAGCAGAGGGCGCTTGTGGCTGATGTCGTAAGAACGCCGCGCCATGCGTGCATGGCGGCGCGCGGCGAACGTAGGTGGCGCGCACTTTAGACTTGTGCGACACCACAATAACAAGTAATATTTGTAACAATGGAAAATCCAAATTGAAAAGTCAATTACAGAGGATAGATAATGACTCACTGTAAAGACTATCACTTCACCACATACAGGCACATAAAATAGACAATCACATTCAAACAACTTAAATTTTTGGCCATGGCTTTCATCACAAAAAGAAACACATACATTTAAAGAAGCACTCAGACATAACTCGAGCACACATGACCACCATTTCTGGCCATTCCAGCACAACAAGCATCTTCACAGTGAGTGAAGAGGGAGTGGAGGGGGAAGGATGAAGGTGAGAATGGAATGTTTCAAGTTGTGCAGGAAATGCAGATTGAAATTCAGTAAAGGGAAGTGGGCGAGAGCAAAAAAAAGGAGAGACGTGTGGGGAGGAAATTTAAAATGATAAAAAAGTATAAACACCCCTCTACATCACTCCTTTTTCACTCTACTGCCCTTCTTTTACTGCATTTAAAGCTGTATCTCACATTCCTGACTACCACAGAATTTAAAATCTGTCATACAATGTGAGGCGTTCCATCCATACCCCATCCTCTCACTCTCTGTCAAGATGATTTAAACACTGGAGTGGCTAGAGAGGTGGGTATGTATGCATGGGTTATGTCTGAGTGATTTTTAGATTAGATTAGATGTACTTTTCGTTCCAGTAGATCCGATTTGAGGGAATCCTCTTGGATGTAGAACACGTCAGAACAACATACACAATATAGACTCACAAAAAGAGAGCATATGTGTTAATGTACCTTCCACAGACCCCAAATGTAATTGCCCTTGTGGGTGTGGAATCGGTCAGGAAAAACAATTATCTTAAAAATATTTACATTTTAAAGGACACAAAAACTTATTACTACTTACTAATTTACTAGGTGCATATTAAAATTCTTAGCAATTACTTTATTTTTTGGTTATTTATTTTTTTTAATTTAATTTTATTTATTTTTTACACTTATTTACAATGATTACCTTACTGCACAAGACTTGTACTGAAGTTAAACTGAGCACAGTATTCATATTTGTGAATATTATATGCAATAAGTTACAATCAATCACTTCTGGTAAGAAATTCATCAGTGGAGTAGGAGTTGGCCACCAAAAAATCCTTTAGACTCTTTTCAAATTGTACTTTATTGTGAGTTAAATTTTTTATTGCTGCTGGCATGTTATTGAAAATGTGTACTGCTGAATATTGGACACCTTTCTGTGCCAAAGTAAGTGACTTTAAATCTTTATGCAAGTTATTCTTGTTTCTAGTATTGATCCCATGGACTGAGCTATTGGTTTGAAAATAAGATATATTTTAATGACAAATTTCATTAGAGAATAAATGTATTGGGAAGCAGTAGTAAGTATCCTTAAATAGCCCTCTACATGAGGTTCTTGAGTTGACACCACAAATGATCCGTAACGCACTTTTTTTTTTTTTTTTTTTTTTTTTTTTTGCTTGGCCTGATGAGATGCCTCAGAAAATAATCCTGTATGACATTATGGACTGAAAGTATGCATAATATGCTAGCTTATTTATTTTTATATCTCCTATATCTGACAACATTCGCATAGCAAACAGGGACTTGTTTAGGCGCTTCAGCAGTTCTGTGGTATGCCCCTCCCAGTTAAATTTATTATACAGCTGTAATCCTAAGAATTTGACACTTTCAACTTCTTCTATTTCCTTGTTGTCATACTCTAGGCATATACTGGCAGGAAACCTTTTACAAGTCCTAAACTGCATATAGTGTGTTTTTTCAAGGTTTAGCGACAGAGAATTGGCTAAGAACCATTTATTAATGTCCATGAAAATTTCATCAGCTGATCTTTCTACGGCTATATTTGATTTACTATTTATTGAAATATTTGTGTCATCTGCAAATAAAACAAACTTGGCCTCCGATAATGTCGATGATGAAAGGTCATTGATATATATACAAGAAAAAGCAGGGGGCCTAAGATAGAGCCTTGTGGGACCCCACATGTTATTAGTTCCCAATTTGATGAGGCCTGATAGTTCAGTGAATGTATGGGCTGCTTTTTCTCACAAAGGTCATGGCCGAAAATTTATGTTGTGTGAATGTGTCTATTTTACGTATCTGCCTGTGGCTCAGGGATCATCTTTGTGGTGAGCTGTTACTATCCTCTTTACTGACAAGTAATAATATTTGTGTTCAGCAAAACTAGATAAAAGAATAATTAAAAAAAATAGAAGTGTCTTAGCTCAAAGATGAATTTGAAGCTTTTATCTAAAGAGAGGAAAATGTAGAACTGTGGCTCAAGGTTTGAAATATGCTTGACCTAGCGACTGCTACACAGCGAAACCTCTTTATAATGTTACTCCATATAATGTTTTACTCTAAGTTATGTCCATATTTTTTGGTCCCAACTGAAAGCCCTAATACACAATGTTAAATTTTCCTCCTTACTGTGTTTCCTCCCAACCCTAGTCAATTATTTTTCTCTTTTGACATTTAAGCGAATGGAAGCAGATACTCTATTTTCAATTCTGTGAATTCACAGTTTTCACTGGCTCTAAAAGCTTATGTGTCAGCAGAAGAGGATTCATGTGACTCGTATCCTACTTGCCATCCCTTGACACAGTTTCAGCTGGTGCTTGTGTTCAGAGTGCTGAGTGAACAAAGCAGTAAATGATTCATGTCTGTCTAGTGAAATCAACAGCAGATATTGTGCAGTGAATCAGAGGAAAGTGTAAGTCTAGAATATAATGTTTTGGAAGCTTTCATTGCACATTGTGCATGAGTGAAAAGTGGAAGAAGATTTATCTTGAAGAAAACTTTTTGATTATTACAAAAGTAGAGGCACCTCCTGGTACGAGTCAGGTGGACCTAGCAAAGCAATGTGAACTGGCCTCCTCAACACCAAGATTATAAACAAATCATCGATAATGGGAACTATTGAGGAGCATGAAATTCGAAGTGTATGCAACCACTGACTTAAGAAAAAATGGAGCAAGTTGTAATAACTTGGTTTCAGCAAGCACGGGCTGCAAACATTCCTATAAACAGAACTATTTTGAACAAGAAGAATCTTCAAATATCACTGCAGTTAGGAGTTGAAAATTTCAAGGTGTCCAATGATTGGACAGATAAATTTTGACATCAACATGTTGTTTTGTACAAAGCACAATGTGGGGAAAGTAAAAGTGTGGATGAAACCCCTGTAGCTCAGTGGATACAGTCTTTCACTAATCTGATAAATAGCTTTGAACTACATGACATTCATAACACTAATGAAACTGGGCTGGGCAAGACTTTTACTTTTCTTGGGGAAAATTGTCATGGAATTAAGCAGAGCAAGAACACCTCACCATTTTGTGTACGAGCGGCCATGGCACACAGAAACTGAATCCTCTGGTCATTGGGAATCCAAAGAAATCCAAGGTGCTTCTTAAACACTACCACATTTCCATGCAAATACTCAAACAATGCCAATGTATGGATGTTCAGCAAAAACACTGATGCCAAAATTTGGAGTGCTACAAGAAAAGTCATGCTGTTTGTGGTTAAAAAAAAATGTTCAAATGTTTGTATAGCTTATGGGACTTAACTATGGGGTCATCAGTCCCTAAACTTACAAACTACTTAACTACCTTATACTAAGGACGGCACAAATATCCATGCCCGAGGGGGGATTCTAACCTCCGACCGTAGTGACCGTGACTGGAGCGCCTCAGTCCCCTCGGCCACCGCGGCCGGCGTGTTTGTGGTTAAATGTGTGAGACATACAACAGACATTTCTTTCTGAGAAATGTGAAAGGGATGTTCCTGCTATCCAATTGCACTACCAATCTTCAACCTTTGGGATAATACATGCCCTTAAAATTAAATACAGGACAGCCCTAGTAAAAAAGACATTAAATGCAAGGGACCCTAGTAAACCACAAAGCCAGCATAGTTTTCAGCTATTTTACAGGCATTGAATTTAATTAAGTACTCATGGACGACTAAAAATGAGATTGACATTGTTGCTCCAGTGAAAGTGAATTACAGGAGTTTCATGAATTAGTGGGCAGTGATTCTGTTACTTTTGAGGAATTTGTGGTTGTTGTTGACAACAGGAGTACAAAGTAGTGTTGAGGAGTTGACTGCAGAGAGAAGCTTGGAGAATTGTAGTGAGAATGAAAGTGACAGCAACATGGAAGATATACTAAGGCAGTTGAAAACTTTGAAAAATTTAGAAGATTTATAATGGCCCATAAACTCAGGACAAAATAATAGTTCCACTTGCTCATTGGGAGTAAGAAATGATTGTGATACAGTCTAGGAGAAATAGAAAGAAAACATGCTTACTATGATATATGATCAACATTAGAGCCCCGAAAACTGGACTCTCGAAAAATAGCTAGTAAGATGCCCATTGGTTGCTCCACTCTATCACTCGACTCACTGTGTCAATCACAAAGTAATTTTAAATGGAGTGTAAGTCAGTAGAGGCACATGCCAAATAAAACTGAAGAAGTGTACCTTAGTTTTTGGCAGCAAATGTACTCCTCTGAAGTTTGTTTCTGCTTATGAACTCGTCACGTATAGCATCAAGGTCAAGTTTCATCGATTCTTCTCTGTGGGCATTGAGAAGGGCAATGGCGTTAAGACAGATCGAAGATAAGTTTTTATCCTTCACAGAAAAGAAAACAATCCTTCTGCGGTGCAGGATGTTACTAGAATAGTCAGCATTATATGTATGAATTTCACTAGTTCTGGCAGTAGGTCAAGTAGGTGTTTTTCCTTTCTCAGGTTCATCATTATGTCACCTAATGAGCTAATGTTTGCAGCATCAGTACTTTGAATAATTCCATGAAACATGCTTCAGTGGAGAATCAGTTGTTCCTTGTCTATAACAAATTCATAGAAAGATAAAATATAATCAGAATGTTTATCACCAAGAAGAAACTTTTCAATTTGGTTTACAAACATGTATGATTTAGTGTTGAAGTATGATTCCAGACAGCTGATGGACGAATCCATTGTTTCATAATACAGTCTTGTATATTTATCATACTCTTCAGTGAAAGCATCTACAGATGAATTGACAGTAATCATATTTTTTATGGATTTTTCCTTTTACATGACAGTTTAGGAGAATCAACGTCCAAATCTTTATGTTTTGAAAGAATTTCAGCACAGAATGCTTCAAAGGTGTTTCTCATGAATTTAATTGATGTTACAAGGGTGGAAATCATCTTACTGGCTTCCTCAGAGTGTAGGGACTACCTTCGTAGTGCCATGCTTACCATATCAGGGTGGCCAAAGAGTTTTACCAAAACTGATAACAAGAAAAAGAAATCAAAATTCTACATATTAATTAAAAAAACATTTGCTTTGGTCTCATTTTCTGAGCTTCATTTTTTGATACAGTTAGAAAAAAAATCTTGTAGTTTTGTATAATTGGACAAAACTGAAGACATTGCCAAGTACCTTATGGTCCACCATGTAGGACAGAATGGTTCCAGATTTGTAGAGGCATCTCCCATTAATTGAACAAACAGAGCTAATCCTTTAGGCGAATCTTTCACAAAATGTATCAAATTATTCAAAACATTCAATGCATTTCGACACTCTGGAAATGCTTTCACAGTATCTTGTACTGTTAGGTTTAAAAAGTGTGCCAGACAATGCACAAATACAGCTTTCTTCTCAATTTCCACAATTTTTGTCTGTACACCATTATATAATCTTGCCATGTTAACGGAACCATCAAAGCATTGGCCTTCACAATTAGTCACAGTCACAGACAGATCAGATTGTCTTAAAATATCAATAATGGATGATAAGTAGCAACTCTCTGTAAAGAGGCTCACTGAGCTGCTGACAGACACGAAAATAGCTAATCACATCCAAACAACTTAAATTTTCGGCCATGGCCTTTGTCAGAAAAAGAAACACATACATTCACGCAACAATTCAGACAATTATACACACACGACTATCATGTCTGGCCACTCCAGCAACACAAGCTAGACTGTCTGGGTAAAGGTGGGAATGGAAAGTTCCGAATTGCATGATGGATTTTAAAGGCGGGAATTTGAATTGTGGCAATGAATATCATGAAGGGAAGGGTGGGAAAGGATATAATGGAAGGGCAGAGGAGTGTGGGGAGGGAGTGGGGGGATTTGAAATGATAAGAATAATAAGGAAAAAAATAAAAAAGGAAAAATAAAGTGAAAAAAAAATAAAGTTAGGAAAGAATAACAAAAAATAAGAAAAATAAAAATATTAGGGGGATATTGTAGGTGGTAATACACAGTTGTAAGGAAGACATGGATACAGAATAATAGGTGGGGAAGGAAGGGGCAGGGGGTAGATATTAGGTGAAGGGTGCAGGGATGAGAAGTTATCTTAGGTTGAGGCCAAGATGGTTGGGCACTGTAGAATGTGTTGAAGGGGCAACTCCCATCAGTGCAGTTCAGAAGACGGAAGGATCCAGATGGCTCGGGTAGTGAAGCAACCATTGAAATCCAGATTGCTGTGTTCAGTGCATGCTGTGCCACGGGATGATCTATCTTGTTTCTTTCTTTTTTTGCCACAGTTTGGCGGCAGCCATTCATTCTGACAAACAGCTGGTTTGTCGTCATACCAATATAAAATGCTGTGCAATGATTGCAGCAGAGTGGTACATTACATGGCTGCTTTCACAGGTGGCCCGATCTCTGATGGGGTAGGATAAGCTTGTGACAGGACTGGAATAGGAAGTGCTGGGTGGGTAGATTGGGCAGGTTTTGCATCGGGGTCTTCCACAGGTATATGATCCCTGTAGTAAGGGGTTGTGGTTGAGAGTGGCACAGGGATGCACTAGGATGTTGCGGAGGTTGGGTGGGTGCCTGAACACCACTTCAGGAGGGGTCGGAAGGATCTTGGGTAGGGTGTCTCTCATTTCAGGACACAATGACAGATAATCAAAGCACTGACAAAGGCTGTGACTAAGTTGCTCCACTCCGGGGTGGTGTTGGGTGACAAGGAGGACACTATGTTGTGACTGATGATATGGCAAGGGAAATTTGTTTGCGGACAAGTTTAGGGGGGTAATGTCTGTCTGTGAGGCCTTCAGCATAATGGGTACTAATTTCTCATCACTCAAAATTCGCCATCCACAGGAGGCAAGGCTGTATGTGAGGGATTTTTTTATGTGGAATGGATGGCAACTATCAAAGTGCATGTACTGTTACCAACAGTTACCTATCCTCCATTAATGATATTCCTATCGGATTTTCCATCGATAATATCAAACAGAACCTTAGGTGTGGTACTCTCTGTAGAATATGACCCTAGAAAATATTCCTCTATCTCTAATGAAGCATCAAAATATCTTATACAGACACTAAATTGCTCTTTGGTGGCTATATCAGTCATTTCATCCGCTATTATTGCAAAATATTCTGTTCTCTTGATATCAGCCAATAATTTTCTAAGACGTATACAACTTAGAATAGCCAAAATTTCATTTTGTACATAGTGTGATGTCCATTTATAAGTTTTGCACTATAGCCACATTAAAAGTTGCTGGTTATCTTCACATCAAAGACACATTAAACTGTCAAAATTACTTGTTTCATAAGTGTGCCCTCATATTGCAAGCCCTTGCACTGCTAAAGTAACGGAGGGAAGATATTAGTTTTAGTAAGCAAGCTAGGTTTCCTTTCATTTGTCTCAGCTTTTCTTTGGAAATCTATCTGAATACATTGACATTTGATTTTAAGGACCTGATTCTCTGCAGCAACCAGATGATTTCAACTTTTCTACTCCTTTATTCCAGTTCGAAAAGCCAGTTTCTACAAAAGTTTTTCTCCATTTTCTGAGAAAACTGAAAACAAATGACTTAAAATATTTGCAGAACATAAAATCTTTTACCTTATTGTAATCCAACAATGGAAATTTTTGGCTCCAAGAGGGCTGAGAACTGGAACGTTTTCTTCCAGGATCAGTGTACTTTGTCAACTCCTCAATTTTATTAACACCTGTGACTGTTTTCATACGCAGTAGCACTACCACTCACTGTAAGACACACAAGTGACTGCTACTGTCCAGCTCCAAGATGTTTTTGGTAGACCACTGCTCCTGGATGGTACACATTCCACAGTGATGGAACACATTGTGCAAGCATGGGAAACAGAAACTCTGAAAATACAACCGGCGATATTGTGCATCTTCACGAAACAGAGCGACGTGTGTATCGCAGTAAATGTTCGGCGCTGTGACGAGACTTAGGGAGCTCATGTTTCAGCTTGACCCCTGCAGTCTGCAGAAGAACAAATGTGCTCTGATTACATTTGTTCAGTCCAGCTCCCCAAGTCGTATTGCCATTTAGCACTTTGTGACCTGTGCAGGCCCAAGTTTTTCACCATGCCGAATCACCTAACTGGCTGTTTCCCATGTCATCGGAGGATTCCAAGAACTGCTGGCCTAGTGCTGCCTGTGCTTCGAGACTGCCGTTCGTATGCTTTTCAGTGCAGCTGCCAAAGTCATGTCACATAATTGTTCACTGCATTAATAAGTAGCCATTGCGTGTTGTGCCTAGTAGTTGGCAATATTATTTACAAGAAACAAGAAGCTTTACCATTACCTGTTGAGAAATTCACATTCATAAATTGGGGAGTGGGCATGGAAAAAAGTACCTTGGCGCCTCTGTGCAGACTCCTTGCCATATTACACTTCCTTCTACATATCAGAAAGATATGAAAGACTTACATGTGCATTGGTCATATAATGCTCAAGTATTTGCAATTATGATGTCAGATTGAAAACAATAGTAAACAGATCAGTTGAGAGTCCTCAGTAAACTCGGGTAAGTATTTTGGCTTGATGTCAGCATTAAGTAAACTATCAATTATTAGCTGCTACTAGGGACATGAAACTACTCATATCCAATTCCATTGATAATTCACAAATAAGTACACAGTAATGCATTAGGATTGTTCAAAACAAAACAAAATTATATGAAAATTGTGTAACTTATTTATAATAAATTATACTTTGTGTGAGAATAGGGTGTTTACACAGTTTGAACTGTAAATTACTTTTCGTAATATGCAGCTAATGTTACTAACAAGTGGTCATCATTGGAATTACAGATTTAATCAGTTTTAGGATTAATGTGTTCCCCCCCCCCCCCCCCCACACAACTTGTCCATGGTTTACTGTGTTACTGGAAACTTCAAAATGTTATAAATTTCGTCTAGCACGGTTATTTGTTTCCAAAATACATGAATATTCCTGCCCTCATCAATGTTTTTGTTGCAGACATTTTTCATGACAGTAATGATACCCTAATGATGATACTTATAGCTACCAGATAAAATTATTTTACAAATCTCAGCCCATTATCAAATTTCAGAATAATTTCATTCAGCTGTGTTGGTGCATTGTCCTGTAATAATACAGAACATTACTTGCTGGTTGACCAGGACTATTTTATTCAAGAGAGAGAAGTCTTGACATCCCAAATGAGTTCTAACGATGTCCTAATACTTTTTAAATCCATTATATACTTCTTAATCTTGTTCACACTTGTCAAGAAATCTGAATATTATGGATATTTATCCATTAACTGGTATGTTACTAGTCTTATTTGCTATCAGTGAAAAATATTGTGTCAACAGATTTCAGAATATTTTGCTGTGCATTTTTGGATAATAAAGAAATTATTAGGTTTCAAATTATCTTGCACGAATTTTTCATATCTCCTTTGTAAGTTAAGATAAAAGATAACTCATTGGTTCCATGTTTCATAACTGACAAAGCAGTCGAGAAGAAACAATTAAGTGTACTTTTTGGTAAACCTGAAATGTTTAACTTCATTTTGCCAATGGGAAAACCCATATCAAAACAAATGCATTACAGGTATCACCATCTGCAAACATGCTCAACTGGAATCACACTACAGAATACTTCATCTCTCTCATTATGAAACCAATCATTTTTTGTTTAATCTGTCATGGGTAAATGAAAACACATTATCAGGCTTTGTATTTTTAGACTTTACATGCTTGTCACTATATTCAGTGTCAGTATTACTGATCACAAAAATTAGTAGCAAACTTACTGTCATACTTCAATATTGTGTTTCAGCAGCCACATGAATCTAGTAATTATGCTATGACTGAAAATTTATGTCCCACAAAGAGCTTTTGCTCCATTCATCCACTACCATCAGCCACCATGCTGAATGCCTGCTACTTTGTACAGTAAATTTTTCCATGCATAGCATGATGGATTTCGAGAATTTAATCTTATTTTTAAGTACAAATTTGTAAGTAAGTGTTTTTGGGATGGGTCAGGCACAGTATGAATTATGATTTATGTCAGGGGTTTTCTTTCTCTCTCTCTCTCTCTCTCTCTCTCTCTTTTGATCCACCTCTCCGTTTATTTGCATAACTTTGGAAAGTTCAAACAGTGCCAATCCTGTCTGCCATCGACATTCATACGGCTCATGCGGAACTCCTTTGGCCTTGCAGGCCACCTGCACTCGATTGAATTATAATTTTGAAGGTGTGTTTCAAGATTTTTTTCTCAATTGTTTGTTTTAATGATGGAAAATCTGATAGGAATATCAATAATGGATGATAGGTAACAACTCGCCATAAAGAGGCTCACTGAGCTGCTGACAAGACACGAATAGATAATCACATTCATACAACTTACAATCTTCGGTCATGGCCTTCATCAGAAAAAGAAACACATACATTCACACAATCACTCAGACAACTATACGTACACTAGTATCATGTCCAGCCACTCCAGCAACACAAGCATCTAGACTGCGAGTGAGGTGGGGAGTGGAGGGGGAAGATTGCTGGGTAAAGGTGGGGATGGAAAATTCCACATTGCATGATGGATTTTAAAGGGGGTAATTTGAATTGCGGCAATGAATACAGTGAAGGGAAGGGGGCAGGAAGGGATAAAAGGGAGGTGTAGAGGAGTGATTTCTATTCCAGTCCTGTCAGAGGTCGGGCCACCCGTGAAAGCAGCCATGTCATATACCAACTCTGCTGACAAACCAGCTATCAGAATGAATGGCCACCAGCAAACTGTGGCAAAAAGCACGAAGACTGCCTGTGGCACAGCAGGAAGCTGGGCACAGCACTCTGGATTTTAATGGCTGCTTCACTACCCGAGCTATCTGGATCCTCCCCTTCACTACCAGCTCTTCTGAACTGCACAGAAGGGAGTTGTCCCTTTAACACATTCTATGGTCCCGCAACCATCCTGGCCTCAACCTAAGATAACTTCCCATCCCTGGACCCTATGCCTAACATCTACCCCCCTTCCTTCCCCACCTATTAGACTGTATCTTATGTCTTCCTTACAACTGTGTATCACTACTTACAATATCCCATTAATTACTTACTTTTTATTTTTTCCTAACTTTATTGTCTCCTCTTTTCTAACTTTATTTTTTCCTTTTTCCCCTATTTTTATTTTTTTTATTATTATTCTTATCATTTCAAATCCCCCCACTCCTCTACACGTCACTTTTATCCTTTCCCGCCCCTTCCCTTCACTGCAGCAATTCAAATTACCACCTTTAAAATCCATCATGCAATGCAGAACTTTCCATCCCCATCTTTACCTGGCATCCTTCCCCATCCACTCCCCAGCTCACCTACAGTCTAAATGCTTGTGTCGCTGGAGAGGCCGGACATGATAGTCGTGTATGTATAGTTGTCTGAGTGATTGCATGAATGTATGTGTTTCTTTTTCAGATGATGGCCATGGCCAAAAATTTAAGCTGTGTGAATGTGATGATTTTCATGTCTGTGTCTGTTTTCTATAACAATAAGGACAGTTTACAACTCACTGCAAAGACATGATGATGAGCTGCGACAGGCACATAAAAAAGATATAATAATGGAAAGTCCAAGTTGGAATTAATAATATAGTAAGGACAGACATGGCGGCGAGCTGGGACAGGCACATACAAAAGACACACACATACAACACTTTCAGCTATCGGCCATGGCCTTCTTCAGAAAATAGAACACTCACGCAATCACACAACACAGTCATACAACCATCACCTCAAGCTGACCACACTCCAAGTCACGCTCTGCAGAGCATTCGACTGCAAAAAAAAATGTATAACAGTGGTGTTCATGGTATAGTGAAAAACAAACTAAACTTTTTCACTGTTGGGGAAAAAAAGGAATAATACAATTTTTACAAACGTCCTACCGTTTAAGCAAAGGTAAAATACACACACACAAAATTATCTGCTCTTCCAACAGCACATTAAGGCCACTAAGACAACATCACATTGTAATTACAAAAAGTCTTGTTCTTAAAAAAATTTATTAGTTAAAAAATCTCACTGTACAATTGCATCACACACACACACACACACACACACACACACACATGCACAATTTACAAAAGAATATATAAATATATACAGTGTGTTCAAAACAGTTTTAAAATCAAATAAAATTTGCAATCATTACATTGCAAGACACTTTCCTTTAACATCCAATAAATTAGGCACTAACATGAGACTGTGAGAGGCATATATATGGTTATTTGTGATAATTTTAATGGATTGTTTCTTCTCTGCAATAAAACTTAGAGTGATATCACACATGAATTGATCATGATATGAACAAATAAATAAATCAAATTCTGCTCCTTCCCTTACATTTTTACAAAATTTTATAAAATCATTGGATTTCCATTTATCAATAATTCAGATATTGTGCAATATTTCTATTAATTTGTTTCTAATCCAAAACATTTTAATTACAATAAAGACAAACTGTAACACAAATCTTCAACTACTAAGACAAACTTCATGAAAAAGTGAAATAATGATATAATGGAATTATTTTTTTTTTTTTTTTTTTTTTTTTTTTTACTGATACAACTGCTGACAAGGAAAAACCCACAAACTAACAATGTTAATGTAATAAATTTGTATGTGTATGCTGCTGTAAATATGGAATCATACAGTTGATAAGAAACAAGTAGGATGACAATCAGCACAAATTAACTCCTTTCCTTATATACTCAGTCGTTGCTATGATAAACTAACATTTCAGTGCCTTAAATTCAGTCACCAAATTTATACTCTAAAGACCGATTGTTGCATGTTATGTTAAATCTATGATACATAGCACACGACAAAATAAATAATCATTACAAGTGTCTGTATTTTACAACTTCTGCTCTTAACTACAATCAACTAATTTTGATTTGCTGTACAGTAGTGTTACTTGAGAAAACTGTTTTCCAAATGTAATAATTTGTTTTATAATAACAATATTTCAGGAAATTAACATTAACATAACTATGTCACTTATTTCTTTTAATGAACAGATTTATGCGACAAAAGAAACTAATACAATTACTGACTTTTGAGAAATTTATAATTACAGTTTGGGTATTAAATCCTGCCAAATTCATGAGAAGTTGATACTGCTCCTATACTTAATAAGTGAAATGACAACAATTACCTGATTTGCAGTAGCACAACTGCTGAAAATATTTTCATATTTAAATAAATACAATTTTTACTAATTTTGATCTCACATTGAAAACAGATTGAGATGACCGCCTGACTTGGGTAACATCCTTTACATTGTTAATTATACTGATGTTCAACAAAAGGAATTACATACACCAATGACAAAAAAACTTTTCTGATGAAAGTGGTTTATCTTCTGATTTTTAGCATACTAAACCATAAGGTGATAAATATCTGTTTCATTCTACATTTAAAAAATGCATTTTACCCATTGAAATTATTTCAATAAATAATATCACATGTTTAAGAATAGCAGAGAAATGGATCAATATCGGTCCACATAAGACTGGCTTGCAAGAATTTCTTTGAATACTTACTTTACTGACATGGGTAACCTCTTGAAAAATTAATTCCAATAGACAAATCAAATGTTTCTTCCTGCAAAAGTAGAACATCTATTTTTCAAACAAAGGATTTTGTCACGTGATGTGTACCCCATGTTGTATCTAAACACTTTCAGTTTTGAGTACTGTCATCTGTACTTTGAGGTGTACTTAATTTTTGTCCCTTGGGCTCACACAAATAATTCTGAAAATCACTAGATAGCATAATGTAATGCGGAAAACTGGTAACCTAGGCTAAGGTTGTAGGTAAGCTTCATGACCCTGTTACTGCTGAGTCCAGCTAATGATACTCTTCATCATTTTAATATCACACTGATAGCTTACATCTGCACAAACAAGACAGTATTTGTGCACTGAAACAATAATGTCTTGGACAAAAATGTGCAATCCCACTGAGGCGAGTATTTATATTTGTTGTTTATGTGGAAACAGAATGACCACTACTGAATTTGTACAAAATATATTGCACTTTTGACTAAACTGAAAGACAAGAAATATGATCTTACTATTAATTTTTTTGGCTGCAGAATTTTTAATATTTGCATGTAAGATTTATCTGTCGGGCCTGGATCATCAAGAAATTCTTTATACTCCAATATGAAGATGAGAATACTCAAAGTTCAACAGAAGAGTACATGTTGGCCTGACATATAGTATGAGCACATCCTTTAAGAAAGCTGTGCTACACTTTGTGATCAATTTTATTCATTTTAAGCCTAGAGAAAACAATGTAATTGGTCCAGGAAAAAATGTTCTGATGAAACAGTTTCTGAAGGCATGTCAGAAGGTAGAGAGAATATTTGAAGTATTTCTGTCAGAACAAAAATTAAAAGATGTGCTTTTTGTATCTGATATTCAAACACTGGTGTTCAATTCAATCATAGAATGAGATGTTACAACATTTTTGGATAAGAAGAAAGAGACATGTCACATTTCTGTTGCACATTTCTGTATGCTAGTAAAGTTCAATTAGTTAGGCTATTTGATGGGGCTCAAGATTCATTCTAGTTATCCCTATGATTTTTCTCAAAAAATTAGGTGATCTCATTGAAGAACATGGATTATTGTCATCAAACTATTAAAACAATATGGTCTGCTGGAATACCAATAAAATGGGAGTCTACAGTGTGCCAATTACATTGGGATGAACAACAGGCAATTCATAAATGAGAGAGAAAGGGAACATAGATCAATTGACATGTAATTGCTATGCAATAAGAATTAAATTACTTTCAATTTCAATTTTGCTAATTTTCTGTATAAAAAGATATCAAATTGAGACAAAACTATGTGGTTAAAGACATCTGATATTAGATATTGATTCAATATACAAAAATCCTTCAGAGATTTAGACATTATCTAACAAGAGAGTTATAAAAAAAACTTCTTTCATTTGTCCGTGTAATCTTTGGATATGCAACAAACAAACCTATTCACCAATCAGCAGAAACAGATACAAAAGGTTTTCCACCCTCAATTCATCAAACAAAACATTGTCAACTGCAATTGTATCAAAGGCTTTTCAGGTTTAGTGGGAAAATAAAAATATTTGGAATGTCAACTGCTTCTCTCAAAATATTTCAGTCATTTAATTTGTGACAGAACTGCTACCAAGAGATTTCATGAGGTTGTAGCATTCCCCTAGCCTTTTCCGGTCACCAATTCTCTCGAGAGTCTTTGCTGCTTCTGCAAGCATGCCAGCACGTTCACCTGGTGACGAGAGGAGTTGTGCTGGTAGGTGACGACAAGCCAGATACAAGGCCATTGCATGCTCTCGCTCTCCACTAACTTCTTGTTGGCTTTTATCTGCAAAACCAAAAAATGAACACAAATTACAAATTGTATATCTTAACATAAATGAAAAACATATGTAAGAAATCTTAACAATATTCACCAATCAAGAACATTTGTATTTGCTTAATAGAATGTTTTCACTATCCACTTTCAAAGTGCTTCATTTTCATGGTTCAAGAATAATACACATGTTTCACAGCAAGCACAGAACAATATTTAACACTGATGCCTTTCATTTTATTACTCTTCAAATATACCACTGTAAGAACCACAGCTCTTACAATCTAATCTCTGCAACTACAAGAAATTTGCAATTTCATAGGCTTTCCTGTAGATTCATTGCCATGTAAGAGAATCAGGTGTAGTGTTGGTTGTCCGCACCTTCGCAAAACAATATTTTCACATAATATCTCGACATCTTCATAAGGTGATTCCTGAGCCAATCACAGGAATTACTTGAAGACACCAAGCTATGTTAAAAGGCAAGGCAAGGACACCCAATTCTACAAGATTATGTATTCACATATGCTGTATGTAAAATAGTGTACAAGGGGAATGTAAAAATACCTCTATTGGCCAGGTACAAAGATGGCATTCATGTCAAGAAAATAGGATATTTTTCCAATTTTGATACCCAATAGGAAATAATATCAAGTTGCATTATGACGGCTAAACTGCAGAGTCTGTTGCCCATGTGCTGCAAATGTTGGCAACACTACAGAATTTGTATATACAACAGCAGTCAACCATAGAGCAGGTGGCATGTTTTATTTATTTTGTGAACTGTACGAAACAGTGATCATTTTAAGTGAAAGTTAGGTTAGGTATAGGTTAAACAAGAAGGGTATTTTTTCATGTGAGAGTGCGTAGCGCCCGAATCTCCGTTTACCCATTATGACTGATATGAACGTGCTTATGCTCCAATACTTATTCATGCAGTTATGTGTGTGTAGTTACAAAGCAGAAAATGGTGTAGTGCTGTAGCACAATTTTTGTTTTGTGTTAGACAGCTTTTCAGCAAAGGAAGTTCTATAATAATTGTGTTGTTTCATTTTCAATAGTTTAGAAACAAGTATCTGAATTCATGAGAAAGAAAGAATTCACTGTGGCACTATCAAGTACATTTTTACAAAGAATTAGCCATAATAAAGCAATTTGACAACCAAAAGTAAATACAGCAATTTGTAGATTTCAAAATATATTACAACTGATTTCATGCATTATTTTGTCCTTGTACGGAACATATGCCCACTACATCAGAGCAGATGAGGAACAGCAACAAAAGTTTACACACCCAAAGTAGTGAAGTTAGTGTTGCACCACTGTAGTAGAGAAGAAGTTTTTGAGTATATTGTATAGTGTGTGCTGAAGAGGTGATAAAAGGGTATTGTGATATTTCTGAAATAATACAGGCTCACAAAATAATGTGAGAAAAACACTACAAACTTCCAAAATAAAGAAATAGTGAATACCGTAATTTTTGCAGGGGCTCCCTGTAAGGCCTTAATTTTAGCTCAGAAATCATGACGATTACAGACAAACTGTAGAACTTTGCATTTATACAAGTTTTCTAATAAAGAAATAATCATGGCTGATAGCTTGTTAAATATAAGAAAATTTAAGTTTATCAAAATAATTACAGAAATGTTGGACACTGATTTTGTACATAATCTTTCATAGCACACATTGACAGAAACGAAAAGTGACAGCAAAATTTCCAGAGGTGTAGGTAATGCCCTTACAATGTCCATGACCTTTCATCTTTTATTATTTTTACAGTGTACTGCAGAAACACTGAGCAACTAACAATTTCTGTCCCTCTAATTAGAACAGAGGAGAACCAACATTCTACTGATCCAAACACACAGCTTTTTTATACATAGAAGCAAGACTAACTGCAAACCCAACACATGTCTATACAAATCTAAAAAATTTACCTACTGAATTACACTAGAATAGGTAATATCAGAGGCAGCTTCTGGGGGTAGTGCCACTGTTCCATGGCACCACTTGTATGAAAAAGAAAGAAAGAAAGAAAATTCTATACAAATTGCACAAAACTGTGGTTTCTAAGAGCACGTTCTTTGATTTCAACAGGTGTATTACGCCACAAACTTTCTTATGGCAGTTTTCTGAAGCTTGGAGCCAACTCAGATTAGCACTGCCTGCACTCATAAGTACTTTATTAAAATGCTACACTGAAGGTTTGGTTGGTTTGTTGTTTGGGACGGGAGAGCAGTAGAAAAAGGAAGAATGCTGAACATACCCGTTTGCTGGAGAGTGTTCAGAAACATTACAGTAATCCTAAATTGATTGATGCTTACGTTCTCCGGGGGTATAAAGAATCTTCCATTCAAGTATTGGTGGCAGCAGAGGACACTGATTTACTTATTGTGACAACAGCTTGTTCTCAGTCACCCAAATTCGACATTATTATTATTATTATTATTATTATTATTATTTTTGGTTTTAGGGCGCACAACTTCTATGGTCATTAGCGCCCATCCAAGAACATAGATTCGCTATGATTTCATAGAAAAAAATGGTGACTGTCAGAACATCAACAAGAAGCTAAAAACGAAAGATAAAAGACAATTAAAGGGTTAAATATCCTTGGATAAGTTGGCCAAGTTGATAAAACGCAAAACTCGAGCAGCGGCTCGTGTGTCATCAGCTAAAATTTCCTCCAGAGTAGACGGCAAGTGAAGGGCTACACGGAGATGATTAAAATTAACACAAGTCAGTAAAACATGTCACACTGTCAGTAGTTCACCGCAGGAGCATAGCGGTGCAGGTTCAGCGGATAGCAAGTGATGGTGGCTGAAACGGCAATGACCGATCCGCAACCGGGCCAGGATGACCTCCTCCCGCCGAGAGGAGCGTGAGGAGGTCCCCCAAGCGGTCGGGATCGGTTTGACAATTCGCAATTTATTGTTGTACAATGAAAGTCACGCACTGTGCCACGACGACACGATACTCCGGCGAAGAGCCCGTTGAACATCGTCCGGTAGGACGCAAAAGGTAGCCATGCGAGGCAAAAGAGCTGCTGTCTTGGCTGCTATGTCAGTGGCCTCATTTCCGGGCACACCCACATGGCCAGGCACCCACAGGAAAGAAACGTGACAGCTGTCATCTGCTGGCAACTGGAGGGAGCGTTGGATCCGATACACGAGAGGATGGTTCAAGAAAGGGTCCTTAAGACTCTGCAGGGCACTGAGGGAGTCAGAACATATGGCATAGAAAGGTTGGCGGTGGCGGCTGGTATACAAAACGGCCTGGTGGAGGGCAAAAAGCTCAGCCGTGAAGTTCGAGCACCGATCAGGGAGCTTGTATTGGAAACGGTTGTCCCCGACGACGAAGGCAGATCCGACACCCGCAGTGCTCTTGGAACCATCAGTGTAAATAAATATGGCATTATCGAACCGCGAACGGAGTTCGACAAGCCTCGAGCGGTATACCAAATCCGAAGTGCTCTCCTTGGGGAGCGAACTAAGTTCAAGGTGTGTGTGAACCTGGGCCTGATGCCACAGTGGCAATGGGCTTTCGCTCAACCGAAAGGTGGAAGGAAGTGTAAAATCGAGCCACTGTAGCAGCGGCGAAACCGAACTCCAGATGGAAGCAAGGCAATCGCAGACAACTGATAGTGGCGATCGAGAGAGTCGTCAAAAAATAATCGGTAAGATGGATGGTTGGGCATCGACCGCAGGTGGCATGCGTACCGACACAAGAGTATGTCACGTCGAGTGGTCAAGGGTAATACAGCAGCCTCGGCATACAGACTTTCAACAGGGCTGCTATAAAATGCACCGGTCGCCAGACGTAATCTCCGATGGTGGATAGTGTTGAGACGGCGGAGAATCGACGGCCGTGCAGAAGAGTATACAAGGCTTCCGTAGTCTAGCTTCGACTGAACAATGGCCTGGTAAAGGTGAAGCAGGACGGTACGATCCGCTCCCCATGACGTGCCACTGAGGACACGAAGAACGTTAAGGGATCGGGCACAACGGGCAGCCAGGTAGGACACGTGTGTGGACCAGCAAAGTTTATGATCCAACATGAGTCCCAAGAATTTCGTAGTCTCCAAGAAAGGGAGAGCAACAGGGCCGAGACGTAGAGAAGGTGGAAGAAATTCCTTGTATCTGTGGTAGTCTGCAGTGAGAATATTGACGTTCTAGTCATCCTGTGTGGAGCTCCCAGCAATACCACCTACAACAACATCTCCCTACTGAAGCCAGGAAAAAAAGGGGCATGCCAACACATACTTCTCAGCCTCATCATACCAGTTCGATAAGAAACACCTCCTGCTCTCTCATGCCTTTCTCGGTGGTGACTCATCCTCCACACCATTTGGGCATGGTAAAATCAGACTGTGCTGCTATGGTGTTCTACAAGGCATCTTCAACTCCAGCGGATATAAGTAGAGCTGGTGAGAAGATCCTGATGGCAATGTATGGAACAGGAAGAATGCCCACCCATAACAATAATGAGCTAAAGTATTATCTCTTTGTGAAGACGCCTAGAAAGGCAAAGTTCATCTTGCTGCTACTTCCTCCAAGAATCGACGCTGCGGACCTGCACAGCTACAGAGCATTCCTCCAGGTTCAGTGTTGGATGGGAAACACACTAGACGCGACAGCCTCGGACTCATTTCCATTTCTATGACAAAAGAAGCTGCTCCTAAAGAGCTTCTGAAACTACTGTTCTGCAGCTGCAAAAAGGGATGCACTAGTGCATGCATTTGCCACAAATCGAGACTCAATTGCACCACTGTGTGCAAAAATTGTGTGGGGAGCTTTTGCACAAACTCTCCAAGTATCGAACTTGACGTAGATTTTGACGATGATCTCTATGTGGAGGAAGATGAGAAACCTGTTTGAGGAACTTTGAAGCAAGGCTGTTGAGGAGGAATAGACTGACAGTGATTACCCTGAAGCAGCAAATAACGCCAACCAGCCTGGTGAAGAAGATCCTGAACTGGGACCATCAAAATGAACAAAATTGTAAATATTAATTAACTGTTTTTGTAATCATTCCTGTAAATAAGTATAGTTCAAAACCTTGTATCTAATGTAGGATTTGACATTTTAAGTTGTAAATTAAACAAGATTTCTAAGTTCTAACTTAACTATCTCTTTCCCATTTACTTTGGTATATATGTACTTACAAGCATATAAAATTCATAATTCATTTAGAAAAAGGATTCCAGTCTTTAAATACATGTGTAGGGAACAAGAAAGCTGCTTTACATGTCAATCTAACGAATGATGTAGACATTAAATTTTGGGCATGGGTCAAAGTCATAATAAATTTAGATTTTCAAATTTTCAAAAATTTCCTTAAAAGAAATTTAATGTGCATACAGATGACATAAAATAGACTCAAAATAAAGTTCGAATTAAGTCCTCTACTAAAAAATATTTTAAAAATAGCTAAACCCAAAGTGTGAATTTAAGGTTTCTCTACATTGCAGTTTATGGCTCAAAAATAAATAAATAAAAATAATAAATAAATAAATAAAAAATAAAAAAATCTCCCCAAATTGGAAAAAAATTGTGCTTTTTAAATACATGGATTGATGTTCTACAACTTTAAAGTAATGGATTTGATGCTGTGACATTACAGCACATTTTAATATGAAAAAAACATTTTTGGCAAAGCTGGAAAAATTGCTATTTTTTGAAACTTCATTAAAATCGAACTATTTGAGCAACTTTCAATTTTTTTCTTCTAATCAACACAGAATTTTGTCATCTTTTATTTGACTGCTCATCAGTTTTTTGCTAAATTTCGACCGTTTGAGTTATAAGTGAGAAACTGGAAAAAGTCTGAAAATTTCTAGGTTTTTCAGCCACTAAAAGTTGTCCCCCGCACTTTCGAGGTCGAAAACTTAGATTTGGCATATCCACACCATACCAAATGATCCTAGAAAAAAAAATCTTTGGTTCCAATTAATTAGCTGAGGCACTTTTTGGATCCTCTATATACTGGGCTAAATGTTAGTATTGAGTAGGGAATCATGAAAGAATTTTATTAGGGAGACTATGCTTGAGACTAAACACTAAAAGAAAAAAAAAATAGTCTCTCATGATGATGATGATGATAAACAATAATATTATGTATTTTAGGTAGACCAATTAATGTGTATAATTTAAATATTTTGTACATCAAATGTTAAATGATACGAAGTAAGTTTATTGAACACCTTATGTAATGTGAGAAGAATGTGAAAACACTTAAACTAATGTCATAACCAAAGACCATGTTCAATTCAATACAATTGTTTGTAAAGCTTATGGGACTCGACTACGGGGTCATCAGTCCCTAAACTTACAAACTACTTATGAACTACCTTATACTAAGGACAGCACAAATATCCATGCCCGAGGGGGGATTCGAACCCCCGACCGTAGTGGCCGTGGAGACCGTGACTGAAGCGCCTCAGTCCCCTCGGCCACCGCGGCCGGCAAAGACCATGTGTTTAGGTATATCTTTGAGTATAATGTTTGATAATTTAAGAACTAGTTCAAAAAATGTTCAAATGTTTGTATAGTCTATGGGACTTAACTACGGGTCATCAGTCCCTAAACTTACAAACTACTTATGATCTACTTACGAACTAGGACGGCACAAATATCCATGCCCGAGGGGGGATTCGAACCCCCGACCGTAGTGGCCGTGCAGACCGTGACTGGAGCGCCTCAGTCCCCTCGGCCACCGCAGCCGGCCTAAGAACTAGTGTTTCTCGTTGACGCTATTCAGTTGTTTCATTGTGACATCATAAGTAATTAAAATATGGAATCATTCCACCAAGAAGTAGCAGAAGAATCCACACAAGATGTTGTTGTTGTTGGGTTGTTTAAGGGGGACTAAACTACAATGGTCATCAGTCCCCCATTCCATTCTTAGACGTCGAAAGTAGCTCTATAGACGTTAAAGAGATACGCCCAGAGGGTAAAATGTCGAAGTGAGAGAGGGGTCCCACTGAGTCCATAAAACATCATAAAATGGACAAGACACAAAACGTAAAGACATGATCACACAAGGACATCTGACAACAAAGAAGCCGATGTCTGTGGTTGACCGACCAGAAGAATAAAAAAGGAAAAGTCAACCACTCGGTTTCACAAAGAAATCTCCAGTTGGAGAGAACGATAAAATCCCCCTGCTCGAATAAAACGTAAAACGGTATCTGCCATTGTGGCATCGTCACCTAAAACTTCCGATAAAACAGCAGGGAGGTTAAAATGTCTCCGCAAGGCGGCTAAAAGGGGGCAGTCCAACAATATGTGGACGACTGTCAAATTGAAGCCACACCGACATTGGGCTGGGTCCTCACCCCGAAGAAGATGTCCATGGGTGAGCCACGTATGCCCAATGCGGAGGCGACACAAGACCACTGAGTCCCGTCGTGAACCACGTGTGGAGGAACGCCATGCAGCCGTAGTCTCCTTTACCACCCGGAGCTTGTTGGGCGTGCTCAGGCTACCCCACTCAGTATCCCAAAGCTGACGTACTCGCTGGCGCAACAATGAACGGAGATCAGAAGCCGGGAACCCGATCTCTAGACAGGACATACCTACAGCCTGCTTGGCAAGCCTGTCAACACGTTCATTGCCCGGAATACCAACATGACCCGGAGACCAGATGAACACCACCGATCGCCCAGACCGTGTAACGGCATAAAGTGTCTCCTGAATGGCCAACACCAGGGTAGACCGCGGGTAACACTGCTCCAGAGCTCGGAGGCTGCTCAGGGAGTCGCTGCAAACAACAAAAGACTCGCCTGAGCAAGACCGGATATGCACAAGAGTTCTGTGAATGGCCACCAGCTCTGCAGTGTAAACACTGCAGCCATTCGGCAGAGTGTGCTGTTCCACATGGTCACCTTGTGTATAGGCAAATCCGACACTGTCATCCACCATTGAACCATCGGTGTAGATCAGGTCATAACCACGGAACTCCGCTATGACAGCTGAGAACTGACGGCGGAGCGCCTCCTGTGGTACTGAGTCTTTGGGCCCATGGGCCAAGTCCAGCCGAATAGACGGCCTTGTCAAACACCATGGAGGTGTATGCACCTGGACCTGATATGGAGACGCAAGGGGCAAAGACTCAAGTTCCAGGAGGGGGGACCGAATTCTATAGGCTATCGTATGACCTGACCTCGGGCGTCGCTGATGGTGAGGGACGACCACATTAGAAAAGAGAAGACGACGGACTGGGTGGCCTGGGGAGCAATTTACGTTGGCTGCATAAGCTGCGAGCAGGTGTTGGCAGCGGATCCCCAAAGGTGGGAACCCAGCCTCCACTGGTAAACTGTTCACCGGGCTGGTGCGGAAAGCGCCCGTCGCGATGTGGACCCCACAGTTGTGAATGGTGTCCAGGAGATGCAGTGCCGAAGGTGCCGCAGACCCATAGGCAATACACCCAAAATCGAGACGGGACTGCACCAGCGCCGTGTAAAGCCGCAACAGTGTCGAGCGATCAGCACCCCAGGTCGTATGACCCAGGTGGCGGAGAAGGTTGAGATGGCGCCAGCACTTCCTTTTCAGCTGACGAATGTGGGGTAGCCAAGTCAGCCGGGCGTCAAAGACCAGTCCTAAAAACCGGTGCGTGTCTACCACTGTCAGGAGTTCGTCGTGAAGATAAAGTTCAGGGTGAGGGTGAACGGTCCGACGCCGACAGAAGTGCATCACTCTGGTCTTGGTGGCAGAAAACTGAAAGCCATGACTCAGGGCCCAGGTCTGTGCCTTCCGAATAGCACCTTGCAACCTACGCTCAGCAACCTGAGTGCTGCAGGAACTAAAAAAGATACAAAAGTCGTCAGCATAAAGAGAAGGGGAGACCGATGATCCAACTGCTGTCGCTAGACCATTGATGGCAACTAAAAATAATGGAACGCTTAAAACCGAGCCCTGAGGTACGCCATTCTCCTGGATGTGAGAGGCACTCAGGGAGGCACCAATTTGAACACGAAAGGTACGGACAGCTAAAAAATTCTGGATAAAAATAAGTAGGGAGCCCCGGAGGCCCCAGTCATATAAAGTGTTGAGGATGTGGCGTCGCCAGGTGGTATCGTAGGCTTTGTGCATGTCGAAGAAGACGGCAACAAGGTGTTGGCGCCGGGAAAAGGCTGTGTGGATTGCAGACTTGGTGGTAGATCGACCCTGGCGAAAACCGCCCTGGCATGGAGCCAATAATCCCCGAGTCTCAAGAATCCAACACAACCTCCGACTGACCATCCGCTCCAGCAGTTTGCATGACACGTTAGTCAGGTTAATGGGCCGATAGCTATCCAAGGAAAGAGGATGTTTGTCGGGCTTAAGCACTGGGATGATGATACTCTCCCACCACTGTGACGGGAAAACACCATCACACCAAATGCGGTTATAGACCGCAAGTAGGTTTCGCCGACTATCTGCTGAGAGATGTTTCAGCATGTCGCTATGGATGCTATCAGGCCCAGGTGCCGTGTTAGGACATTGTTGAAGAGCACTGAGGAGCTCCCACTCTGTAAAAGGAGTGTTGTAAGATTCAGAGCGGCTGGTACGAAAGGAGAGAGACTGGCTTTCTACCCTCTCCTTTACTGCACGGAAGGCCGGTGGATAATTTGCTGAGGCAAAGGCACAAGCATAATGCTCGGCAAACATCTCTGCAAGAGTGGCCGGGTCTGTACATAGGACTCCATTTGTGGAGATCCCAGGAATTCCCGATGTAGTCTGTAATCCCTGTAGCCGCCTGATCTTACTCCAGACCTGCGAGGCTGAGGTACCTGTCCCAATAGTGGAAACGTACCTCTCCCAGCACTCCTGTTTCCGTCTTCTTATAAGCTGGCGAGCACGAGCGTGAAGCCGTTTAAAATTGATTAGGTGCTCCTGAGAGGGGTGCCGTTTGTATCGCTGTAGGGCCCGCCTGCGGTCTTTAATGGCCTCAGCGATCTCCGGCGACCACCACGGCACTGTCTTACGCCGTGGGCACCCTGATGTACGCGGAATGGTAGCATTCGCACCAGATATAATGGAATGTTTGGCGCTTCTCGACCACCACATAGATGTTCTCGAGTGGGGGAGGGCCAACGATGGCAGCAGAAGCATAGTCTTCCCAGTTAGCCCTGTGCAGAACCCACCTGAGTGGGCGTGCTGGGGACTCGCGTTGTGGGAGTGACAAAAAGACAGGGAAATGGTCACTGCCACATAAGTCGTCGTGGGCTATCCAGTGAACAGATGGTGGAAGGCTGTGGCTGCAGATCGACAGATCAATGGCCGAAAATGTGCCATGTGCCACACTAAAGTGTGTGGGAGCACCTGTATTTAAGAGGCAGAGGTCGAGTTGAGTTAGTAAATCCTCGACAACCCTGCCGTGACTTGAGATGGTAGTACCACCCCACAAGGGACTGTGGGCATTGAAGTCGCCCAACAGTAAGAAAGGTGGGGGTAGTTGAGCAACGAGTGCAGCCAAGACGTTCACAGATACGTCACCATCTGGCGGCAAGTAGATACTGCAGACGGTCAACTTCTGTGTGGTCCTCACCCTGACAGCCACTGCTTCTAATGGTGTTTGAAGGGGCACGGGTTCACTATACACAGAGGTGAGGACATAAACACACACTCCACCTGAGACCCTGTTATATATGCTATGGTTGCAGTAAAATCCCCTGTAGCCACGAAGGGCAGGGGTCCGCATTGCTGGAAACCAAGTTTCCTGAAGAGCAATGCAGAAAGCAGGTGTCGTGCTCAGAAGCTGCCGTAGCTCAGCCAGGTGGGGAAAGAAACCGCCGCAGTTCCACTGGAGAATGACATTGTTCGAGTGCTGGGAAGACATGAATGAGACAAATGAGCGGGTCATACCTCAGCATCACTTGCATCCACCGATGAAGGTTTATCAGTTTCAGTGACTGGTTTGTCAAGGGCATCCCCGAGAGCGACGTCCTCGGGTGACGCAAGAATCTCCACCTCATCCTCAGAAGTAGAGTCGGAGGCAGAGGGGAGTGGTGGCACTGAAGCCACCGTGGATTCTTGTGATGTGCCTTTCTTTGGCCTTTGTTTTCCCCTCCGTTCCCTTGGGGGCTTCGCCGGTGGGAGGTGCTCCTCGGACTCAGCCATAGGGACTGAGGAGGAGCGTGAAGCCCTACGACCAGCAGTCTGCGAGCGCGCCTGCTGCTGGTTAGTGTCGCTACCGACACTGGCGGAAGGGAGCGTCCCAAGGGACCCCTTCCGTGTGAGGGAAGCCGGAAAAGATTGTTCTTTCTCCGGCGGAGAGGTGGTAGCTGATTCCGAGGCTTTCGCCTTGGGAGCTTTGGAAGGATGGCCCCCAACCTCCGTGGGGGCAGGCTTAGGTTGGCGGCCCTGGGGGCCCACAGGAACAGAGGAAGTAGAAAATACTGTCGCCGCCAAGGAGAGTGGTGACGACGTTACTGCTGCGAACGAGTTGCTCATAGTAACATGGTGCAGACGGTCAAATTTCTTCTTTGCCTCATTATACGATATACGGTCCAGGGTTTTATATTCTGTAATTTTCCGCTCCCGTTGAAATGCGGGACATTGCGACGAGCAGGGAGGATGGTTCTGACCACAATCGACGCAGATGGGAGGCGGCGTACATGCGGTGCCCGGATGTGCTGGACGCCCGCAGTCCCTACACATAGCACTGGACATGCATCGGGAAGACATGTGGCCGAACTTCCAGCATTGGAAGCACCTCACAGGGGGAGGAATATAAGACCACACATCAACACGGTAAACCATCACCTTGACCTTTTCGGGTAATGTATCACCCTCGAAGGCCAAGATGAAGGCACCAGTTGCGACCTTATTATCCTTTGGGCCCCTATGGACGCGCCGGACAAAATGAACGCCTCGTCGTTCAAGGTTTGCCCATAGCTCGTCGTCTGTCTGGAGCAATAAATCCTGATGGAAAATTACTCCCTGAACCATATTCAGGGACTTGTGGGGAGTGATGGTCACCGCAACGTCACCCAGCTTGTCACAAGCGAGTAGCCCCCGTGACTGGGCCGGGGATGCTGTGTGGATGAGAACAGACCCGTTGCGCATTTGGAGATGGAGTCCACTTCCCCAAACCTGTCCTCTAGATGTTCCACAAAGAATTGAGGCTTGGTCGCTGTAAATGAGTCCCCATCAGTCCTGCAACAAACCAGATATCGAGGAGCATAATCGTCAGTCAGTTTTGCGGCCCGACGTCCCTCCCCAGATGTGGTCAGGGAGGGGAACGTTTGGGGGTCGTACATAGAAGCATTGAACTTTCCTCTCTTAGAGACGGCGGTTGTACGACCGCCAACGTCACCCGATTTGTGTCTCTTCATTGCGGGTGATCCGCCCCGATGCCACCCACTCCGATCAGGGGCTCTCCTCATGGGCGCCACCCAGCCACAGCAACATCACCTGGCGGGATGACCGTTGCCGGGAGTCCTGATGCCCCGCAGAGACAAGCATCGACTCCTTGGCTTGCATGAGGAGTATGCAGCTCTGGCACCGGTAGAGCGATCCCTGTGTTGTCAGGGGGCTACATCCAAGAGGGTACATGACGACCCCACCACAACGGACTGGCTACTGTGTTGGCTTTCTGGCGCTATGTGAACCATCAGAAAGGAGAGTGCTGAGATGGCAGTGCATAATGGACGCGACTTGCACGGAAAAAGAAATGACATGCCCAGTGGCAGAATAGAATCCGCAGTAGCAAGTCCATTCCATGATGGGTGCATAAGATGGCATGGCACAAGAATTACATGTTGCACCACGTAAGGTGTCCTTCCCCAAATGGGTCGCTCTTCTGAAAAATTTTGAAAAATGGAGTGTCAAACCCACATAGGGGACCACAGATGGAAAACCGAAAAGTATGAAGACTCCTTTTAGTCGCCTCTTACGACAGGCAGGAATACCGCGGGCCTATTCTTACCCCCGAACCCGCAGGGGGGAATCCATACAAGAGATTTGCGTTGAAGATGAAAAAGGAAAATAGGCAATTTTTATTCTGATGCAGTGCTAACTTTATAATAATAGTACACACAGCAATTTCATATTTACTCACAAGTGTGTATAAAAAATAGAAATCGAATAACTTACCCAAAGCACAGGGTCGTTTGGGTAAGTTATTCAATTTCTATTTTTTATACATATTTATCCCACCAGGAAAGTTTCCTTCTATAATATTCATATTCACAAGTGTGCTTGTTACCAGTGGATACACTCCTGCACAATCAAATTTATTACACTAAAAGCCTATGATGTTCATGTAATGAATGCTCTTTAGACAAAAACACTACGGTGGGAGCTTAATGAGGCTAGCACTAATGGAAGGGCTGTAACTGCTATCATAATGGTAGTTGGCACAAAGGTGTGAAAAAATGTGGAACCACAATTTAAAAAATTGGAAATTTGTTGACTGGAAAAATGTGATATGGTTCTATGAACTACTATATACATTGCTTCCTACAAATAGCTGGTTGTATGTACTATTTTCTTGACGATTTTGTAGATGCTGTCACAATCAGAGAAAATTGGCACTAGTTAAAAGATATTCATTTATTTACACGCGCTACCAACATTACAACGCTCCTTGATAGGAAGTGTTACTGTACACACTGTTAGGGTAACGTTTCAGGCACTGTAGAAGGCAGCCGATGCTGCCTTCCTCTCACTGCTCCACTCCCCCCGGCAGCCTTAATGTGGGTGCAAGACATGCCTCCTGCAGCTACGAACAGGCACCACGTGTATCATCACGTTATTGCTGCCAAACAGTATGGAGAACCCTAAAAGGAGAATATGATCTAGCCAGCCTGTTTCCTACAGTCAAACAGTTCCTTTATGAAGTATGTAGCTGTGACATTCATTCAGGTGGTCATGTCATTATTCTCACTGAGCAGATTACTACAAGCGAACACTCAACATTACTGAACTGTTGGAGGAAATTTTAAAGCCGAGTGAGAGCAGATTTCACACTCCAACACTGTTGAGCTTTTAGTCGATTTTTTGTATAAGAATGAGACAACATTCAGTGGAATCTACTCAGACACACTACAAATCTATTCTGAGAAAAATTGCAATTTTCCCAAAACCCAGCATTTGCCTAACTCCTTACTAATAAATAACTACTTTCCCTCCCAACCCTTTTCTCCATCCTACAGTCCGATGAAGGAAATTTATTTTCTGAAAGCTCACTTCATCGCTTATTTTCCTGTTTTTGATGTTACTATTGGTAGTAGACGAATTTCAAGATAGCAGAGTTAGAGGAGCAATGTGCTTGCGTTAAATTTTGTGTGAAACTTGAGAAAATGACCAGACGGAAGTTAGAGATGACTTTCATTCAGGACTCCTTGGACATCTATGAATGACTCTTTTTGTAAGAAACGTCAACAAAATTGTACGTGCCGATTCAAGACTGACTGTCCTAGAGATGATAGAAGAATGTAACATTTCAAATGGATCGTGTCATGTAATCATGAAACTGCATTCCAAGATTGCTATATGTTGCCACAGCTCACAAGTGCAGACTAGAAAGATCATCACCTCACAATCTGTGCAGAGTGAGAGATTGCACAAATAAAAGTCATAACTGGTGATGAGTCTAGGTCTATGGTTTGATGCTGATAACAAGGTTCAATCTTTATAATGGCCCGGGTTAGGTTCTCCAAGAAAAAAAACCTTGTCAGGTCAAATCAAAGCCATGCTAATAATTTTTTATGCCTTTAAAGGATTAGTTATTAAGAACAGTGATAAAGTGTTAATCAATGGTACTACTGGGACGTGTTGTGAAACCTGTGACAGAAAGTGAGAAGGAAATAGCCTCAAAAGTGGTGACACAATTCATGGGTCTCACTTCATGAAAACATAGCCATTCATTCTTTTGGTTCAAGACTTTACAAAAAAAAAAAAAAAAAAAAACACAACAACAACAACAACAACAACAACAACAGAATCCCCTTTTTAATTAACAATTTTGAAAACACAGTGAAACAGTAAAAATTTGCAATGATAGATGATATAAAAGATAATTCACAGAACACTCTACATTTTTTAAAATGTCACTCTCACTAGCCATAGTTAACATTGTAGTGTAACAAGTTACACTACATTCCTCCTGAACAATCCAAGATGACCAAATAATTTATTTTTAGGCTAATTTAGAAGTTATAAGGATAAGTATTGTCCCGGATATTTAGTTTGTCCAGGTGGACATCCAGGCAGTTAAACCACAAGTCCCAGTGATTTTGAACAAGTGGATTTATATATGGAATAATCTTGGTAACAAAGAGGAAATATACTGAAGTTATTTGCGTGATCCATGAACTTGAGATATATGCTCTATCTTGTTACTGATTGTTGTATATTGAACTCTGAATGAATGTATTGTTCAGAACTTCATAGTGACCTGTTAAAAACCGTTTAGGCCTTTGAAATGTATTTGTTGGGTTCAAATAAACCCTTATATCATATTTAGCACTATAAACTTTGAAGTGTGTTGATTTATTGGTGGAAATAATTATTACATAGATACAAGTCTATTTCTTCATTATCCAGCTGATACCTTCTATGATGACCGTCAGAATCTGTGCAAGAAGAAGCCGTTTTAAGAGGAACAGTATTACTGGGCCTCTGTTCAATAATTACAATTCGTAAATCTGAACAGATGTAGCAAAGATGATCTTGTGTTGGTTCACACTAAAATTTACACAGTCTCATCAGCTTGTAATATGCCTTCACAGATACATCTTTTCCATGAAGATTCTAGGGGTTATACCAGAAGGGGAAAAGTTTAAGCGAAAATATATACACACACACACACACAGCATACCTTTTCCACAGATAATTGAGCCTCGACTATGTCGCTGTCGAAGACTTCTATCCAGAAGCTGCTGGGTTCTCCCTGGTGCAGCACCAGCCATCATTCTTGCTGTTGCTTCATACAGGAAAACTCGTGCCAGTGCAGACTGAAACAAGAAAAGACAGCAATTTTCACAACAATAAATCATACCGTGAAACTTTAGAAATAGTTTTATTTAATCGCATACTTGTATCATGCCAGTTCTGTGTTTCAGAAAGTATATCACAGTTGTATAATGAGGTTGGTATGCAACTCACCAGAAAGAAATTCGTTGAGCTGTGACAAGCACATAAAATATGGCACTTGTATACCTTTATTACATAAGAGAAAATGTCCTGGCGAGTATTTTGCTGCCTATTATCTACAAACATCTTTTATAAAATTATGAAAAAGCAAGAGAATCTTAAAAGCAAATTTAACTGCTTAAGAACATATTTACTGAATTTTGAACATGATTGCTGATGGGTACATGAATTAGACATATCACTTTCACACAACTTGCAGTTTAGGCCATGGCCTTCATCAGAGAAGGAAATATCCATCCCCCCTTACAAACTCTTGGGAGTCTTATGAAATGTAAAATGCAATATGTCCTAGTAGTAAGTACACTATACTGGATCAACTGGTGGCATTTTAAACTTCTGATTCCCACTGGAAGTGGGCGATTCAGACTGGAAGTCTGTTTTTTTAAATGGATTGGCATACTTTTTGTTATTGATTTTGATTCTATGAGAAAAATAAAGAATGTTTTGATGATAATAATAATAATAATAATAATTTCTAAATTGTCAGTCTCCACTTTTAAATCCCTTTCGGAATGTGTTTCCTGAGAAGTAATACAAAAATGTGAAACACAGTACTACCAGGGATACAAATGACGTTCCTACTGTAAGGACGTGTTCAATAAATGGCCTTTGACTTGATCAGAAAGTGCAACTCCCTAATCTGGGATTGCGCATTAAAATCACAACATACTCAATTTGAATGTTAAATGACAAACCATTGGAGGGTATGGGATTTATTCAACTAAATAATGTGGTGATTTGATTAAATAACATTTGTACTGTATCCAACATTTGACTCTTCTTCAAACAAATAAACTGTGTTATAGTACGTAAGCTGAAAATGTACACTAAAAAAAAAAAAAAAAAAGCTTTTTTCCTTTACCAAACAAAAATGACGAGAAACATTTACAACAATTTGTTACACATCAATTGCTTATGTGACATGTTCGAATTGCGCCCCATCTTGATCCATGCAAGATCAGATTCTATTCGTGAACAAATCAACTGCTCGAAGAATTTCTTTAGCCAAAAGAGATCGGATTGCTTCTGTGAGCATAATGATCTTATTTGCTCTCTTTGTAGGCCTCGCTGTGTACACAATATTTTTTAGCTTTCCCAAGAAATAATAATCCAAAACAGTTATATATAGTGAGCGTGGTGGGAAATGGAATGGGCCATATTCATCAAACCACCTCCCTGGAAAGATTCTGTACAGTTCCATTGGAACCAATCTTGATGTGTGAGCTGGATATCCATCCTGCTGGAACCATAAATGATAATGTACATCAAAAGTGGAATATCGTCTAACAAAACTGGAAGGTCATTCTGTAGTTGTTCTGTGTAGTGAAACTGGTTCATATTCCCATCAATATAGAGAGAGGACCGATGATATTGATTTTCAATAATTCCACACTAGACACTGACTTTCCAAATGTGTTGGTTGTCCACCTCTCTCACCCAATTCAAATTCGTGTGAGACCAGTAACAGAAATTCCAATTACTGACCTCATAATTGCCTTTAAATGTACACTCGTCCAAAAACAAAATTTCTCAATGGAAATAGTGGGGTTGCATTCCAACCCAACTGCAAAATACTGGTCAATGTGATCTTCATGACTTGAGGTTTGTGCAGTTGCATTCGATAACCAAGAAATTTAAATTCACTCAAATTTTGGTGGATCGTGCTTTTCGATATACCTGAGTCTCTTTCTCTGTATTTCAAACTGTCGCTGGGGGCAATATGAGCAGAAGCAATGATATTGGCAGATCCCATATCATGAACTCGTCTATGTATGAGTCTGTCTATATTATGCTATGGCTGCACACAACTATAATTACGAATGCACGACAATAATCTGGAAAACACTTTCTGTAATGAGGAAATCTTTGCCGGGAAATGTTCTTGCCATAATCATTTGGCTACAACAGCAATATTCTGGCACTCTCCTAGTATCTGAATCATTTTAATAGCTTCTTTGTTGGAATAAACCATGACAGGAATTGGGAACCAATGAAAGTATCAGAACTAGGAATGTACGAGCACCAGAAGACAGAAGTGTAATTTTGTACTAAATTAAGTGCTGCTTGCCTGCTTAAGTTCACTTAAAGCATCCACTGCATATGTTTCAACTCGTAAGCTGATTCAGACCAGCTTACAAGTGCAAGTATTTGTTTGTGTTTCCATACACTACTTAGAATCAGCATGGGCCCATATCACTGCATGGTCGATTGCTTGTGTTTCAAGGTACTATGCACCTTAATAACATATTGCATTATTAGGAGTGTGTAACTTATTTGGCTTTAGTATCTAACCATATCAAGGAATCAATGAATGTCACTTTCCAGATGGGCCATCACACTATAGAAAAGAAAATTTTTAAGAAAACATTCTCCATTTTCAGCATAGAATCAAAATCAGTGAGAAAAAGAGCGCCATTCCATTTAAAAAATATTCGCTTCATTGCACTAATTGATCTGGCATCATACACTTAAGAGGAGGTATTTTATTATACATTTCATATGGCTCCCTCAGTTTCAGAAGGGGTGGATCGATGTTCTAGGGCACCCTGTGTATTCACACACTGAAGACATAAGCCAAGCACACATAACCAACAACTCTGGCTAGATCATCAAGAAAGCATCTTGACTGTGAGTGGAGGGGGGATGGGGATCGAAAGTTCTCTATTGCATAATGAATTGTAGGTAGCAATGTTAGATGCAGCATGGAATTCAGTAAAGGGAAGAGTCAGGAGAATGGAAAACAGGAGCTGTAGAGATGTTCGTGGAGTCGGGGCAAACCACACAACAATAAAAATGACACAAAATGAAAATAATAATTAAAAGGATATTGAAATATTAAAGAAAGGTAAATAAATAAAACACAAAAAAGGGACGACACACAGTAGGAAGAAAGACTTGAATTGGAGGGACATACAGGATAGTGGGTGAGAGGTAGGGGAAAAAGTTAGGCATGGGATGTATGGATGATAAAATTACAAGGGGCGTTGAAAAGGTATGAAACAACACTGTGGGTACAACTGAAATCCTTATTCAAAAGTAATCACCTGAGCATAACTATCCCACTGTTTTAACAAGCCAAAAGAATACCTGTTCCCAGAATTCCTGTGACTGTGACAAGAGCCAGTCGTCTATTCTGGCCTCAGTTCGTTGTCCGAGGTGAACCGCTTCCCTTTGAGATTTTTATTTTAGTGGACCAAACAGATGGGACTTGTCCCTAAAATGGTCCTGCAACCACCCTCAACTTATCAACCCTAACCCCATGTACAACACCCCACTCCCCCCACCAACTATCCTGCATCACCCCCTCTTTTTTTATTTATTTATTTATTTATCTTTCTTTAATTTTCAAGACCCATTAATCATTTTTATTCTTTTACAGTTTTTAGACACATCTCCCCCACACCTCTCATCACCCCTTTTTAACTCTCCTACCCCTCCCTTTTAGTGCATTCCAAGCTGCATTTCTCTTTTCCACCAACATTTACAGCCTTTACAATCCATCAGGCAAACCAGAACGTTCCTTCTCCACTCGTATCCAGCATTCTTCCCTCCACTCTCCTCCTCACTCATTGTCAAGATGTTTGTTGTGCTGGAGCAGTCAGTGATGGTGGCCATGTGTGCTTGAGTTCTGTCTAGGTGACTGATCATGTTTATTGGATGACAGCCATGGACATAAATTTATGTTATGTGAATGTGATTGTCTATTTAATATGCCTGTCAGTGACTCAGTGATTGTCTTTTCAATGTTTTGCTATCTATTCTTTATTACTGGCATTCAAATCTGGGTTTTGCAATATTAGATTTTCGCCATAATGTATACTTCTTCTGCAGTCCTTTAAAAAGAGTGCAAGCAATGTTCTACTGTACAACATTATTCCAGATGTTAATAACCTCTTCCATCAACCTCCACCGATACTGTCATTGATGCACTGTCACAATGCAAGGTAAAACAAATAATTTATATTTCTCATCTTCTGTGTATCTTGTGCAAACTAATTCCTTATTTTCATTCAGTAAATTCTTCCTAAATATTATAACTGAGTCACTATTTACAATTCTGTGAAATTTTCCTTTATTTTCTTAGTTAAATCTGATTGATGGAAACTATTTATTGCTGTCATTTGAACCTCATGATCAAACAAATCATCTGTCTTACTAGTATTGTTGGGAAATAATGTGAGGTGAAATCTATACTGAAATCTCCATAAATAATAATTTTCCAATTGTTTCTATTTTGTTTTATTGGCACCCCTCTGTATGCTTAACGAAGCTTAAATCATTCCTTATAGGGGGCATTATGATTACCTTATATATACAATAAACACAAATCCAGCACTTAGGCATTCTTCTCAGTTGGACATTTCAAATATCAGTTTTAACTATGGAAAATCTGACTGGAATGACAATAATGAAGGATTGAGAACAATTCAGTATAAAGAGGCTCACTGAACTGCTGACAGGCACAAAAAATAGACAATCGCATTCACACAACTTAAATTTTCAACCATGGTCTTCATCAGAGAAAGAAACACGCACATTCACACAATCACTCGCACACTACCACCATATCCAGCCACTCCAGTGCATTGGCTGAAAATTTAGGCTGTGTGAAGGTGATTACCTATTTTTTATTCCAGTCAGCAGCACAGTGAGCCTCTTTATGGTGAGTTCAAATATCAGTTTGTGCCACTTGAGCCTTAAACTGGCCCTGCTTATTAACAAAGATATCTGGTAATACTTTTAACACAAAATCAGAATATTTAGTTGCTTACATTTTTCATTAGTTAATATTCTGTATTTCAAGAAAGAATAGCTAATTGGATTCAGATATGCCAAATGAAGGTTGAGATGAAATAAGCAAGAGAAGGCTGAAAGACTAGTCAACAGATAACAACAACTCAGAAACAGTATAAAACAGTATACTTCCTTACGGGTACAAGCTGTGCAAGGCGCCTCAAAGATGACAGGTCTCGCTGAAAACCTGTAAGAACTGCATTCGATACTGGAACTGTGATATTTGTTGAATTCACAATGTCCACATCACCCATTTCATCCTCCCACAATGATGTTCTCGTTTCAAGAAGACAATCACACATGAGGAGCTGTGCAAGCTGGAGACAGAAATAGGATTAGGATTTAATATACAAGTTAAAGAGTAAAAAAATACGTAAAAAATAGATGAAGAACACTTACCAGGCGAAGGGGCACAGGCAGTAATAGTAACAAATAAACACACAGACACACACACACTCAAAAATGCTAGCTTTCGCAGCCTAGCTGCTTCATCAGGCAGAAGGGAAGGAGAGGGAAAAGGAAATGATGAGGGATTTAAGGAAGGGGGTAAGGAGCCATTCCAATCCCGGGACAGGAAAGACTTACCTTGGGGGAAAAAATGGAAGGTAAATAAATGCACATACACCCACACATTTACACAGACACAAGTACACTTAGGCAGACATACTGTAGAACTGTAGAAAGCAAAGAAGTTAGAAGTTAGTAAGTCTTTCCTGTCCCGGGATTGGAATGGCTCCTTACCCCCTTCCTTAAATCCCTCATCATTCCCTCTCCTTCCCTTCTGCCTGATGAAGCAGCTAGGCTGCGAAAGCTAGCATTTTTGAGTGTGTGTGTGTCTGTGTGTTTATTTGTTACTATTACTGCCTGTGCCCCTTCGCCTGGTAAGTGTTCTTCATCTATTTTTTACGTATTTTTTTCCTGTTAGGAATTTTTCCTCTATAATATTCGTATCATAAATTTGAGTTAAAGAGTAAACATAGATATTCGATATCTTGATTGTAAATACTTAATAATTTCCAAACACAACACCCATCTGAGCTTTAAATATATCTTTTCTTGTATACTAATGTAAAGCAATGATGTTGCATGTATAATTTATAGCTAAAAACTATTAGGTGAATGCAAGGAAAGAGAGATGAAACAGATAGGTTAGATTAGCCAATACAATAAAATGTTTACATTATAATTGTATCATTGCACTTTGCTGATGCTTCTGAACACTGGGGTTGCATTGTAGAAGTACTGCATTTTTATATGACACATGCAATGCAACTACAATGCACACCAGGGATCATGACTCAAATGAAACACCCTGCAGAGTATTAAATCTCATTACACATTGTAAAAACATAAACAATAAGAAGTGTCAGTTGCAGAGAAATCTTCAAACCAGTCAGTCTTTACGGTATGATTCTTATCGTGTTCTTCATATCACTGAAAACAATTTTTTTTTAAATATTACAATGACAATAACATAGCAAAGACAGTCAAGTAAAGCTTAAAACTACCTATTTTTCTTGAAGCCAGTTCTCTTGCATAGTTTGCCAAACTGTTATGACAATGAAATTTCCAAAGTGAAAGCAATAAACAAAAATGAGCATTAGCTATAAACATAAAATGTAATACAGGATTCTTTTTAAAAAAGTCTGATACATAATCTAATAATTCACCATACCCTGACCACTTAGTGGACAGACTAGTCAGTCATTATTTAATAGGCATTTATGGAAATTAGAAACAAAATTAGACAGTGTTTGATAAATGGTTATGGGTAAGAGGTTAGCTGGTATTTGTATGTATGCGAAACAGGTGAAGCCACTTTTTCATTATATATGGAAGAGAAGTCAGGTTCTGAAGCTTTGATGGAGTGTTAGCAATATCTACTACTTTGGTAAAAGAAAGATTAGTACATAGTGTCTTCTCAACAGCAATACTATTGGAGATAAAAATATTTCAGATGGAGAAAGATACAGGAAGGGAGCATTCACTTCAAGTAATTTAGCGAACACTGGGATAAGCTACAACTGGACGAGTGTCTTAACAATTACACTATCTTGCCTAGCTTCCTTGCTGCGATTTATGCTTGCATCATAACACTATAGTGAAAATTTAGTACAGAAATGCACATCACTGTAACAATAGACTTTTGTCAAGCACTCTTACTTCAGTAATACTAAAAGTGTTATCTAAAATTACTATGGTTTAACAACTGCTTTTGTGTGTTACCAGTTACAATGATTCTGATAATGTGTAGGATGTAAGTTTTACTGCCAGTATAGTCACACACCAGAACTGTGTTGTCAGATGGTCTGCAGCTGGCATAAGTCAAACTTTCATCAAGTAGATTGCCTGCGGTGTTGCAGAGAGCCAAAGCATGTTGGGCTGAAGAGCGTGCCCGTCTTCCAGGACTCCTGCTGCTACAGTGCACTAATGCAGCACGCCTTGCGCGGAAGGCTGCTAACATTGCTCTTGGCAAAGGATCGGCAAGGCTTTCCAGAACCTCAGGCATCGCTTCAACGCGAGCGTAGAGCCTTTCTGCCTGTGTCTCCTCACCCAACATCCAATAAGCAATTACACCAATTACACCTGACCACCAATGAGCAATTTCATCTTCACTACCTGCAAACAAACATGAAAGTGCTATATTTATCACCCCAAAACACAAAAATAACTTTATTCAGCTATAACAGAACAACAAAACTTCTAATCTGAGTTAGAAGAGGTACCTGTTTAGTGAGAAATTGTTTTGCCTCATTTCGTCATTTTTTATGTTATTTTGGTATATTTTCAACAAGTTTTATTTCATTTTGTTAACAATTTCACTAAATTTTATTTCCACTTTTAAGCAATGCTCATTGGTTTGCAGTACTTAATATAAAAATAATAATGTACTGTACAAAATGTGCATTCAACTCAATTTGAATTTCCATGTAAATATGCTAGCAATAAAATATAATGCGAGGCTTTTCGTTCGCAACAGTGACCATGCGACCATTGGACATCATCATAGCCAACTCTTACACTTGTAAGTAGAGTTACATCATCCAAAAACATCACACCATAGACATTATGAAATGCTGATGTGTGGCAGTTTGTTTACATTAAGTAAATCTACTGACACACACGACAGCAGGCACCTCAAGAAAGTCCACATTTTTCTGATTCACAAGGTCTCTGTTTTATTCTTGATATTAAAGTGAGAATAATTTTTGGGCCGGGTGGTGGATTTAGGCACGTACAAAGAAATTATCTTCCCTCTTAGCAACATTTACTTACAAAAAACCATATCTGTCGATTTTTAATAATAGTAGGAAAACTGCGATGGTAATTTCGATTACACAAACTTGGTCAGTATTGTACATCAATGATCTCATCTTTGGATGATCAGCTTCTTCCAATAAAATATTAGTCTACATGAAAGCTAGAGATGATGATAAAATGAATTGTTCTTCGTGGTTTTTCACTTGTTTTGTTGCTGCAGTCATGTCGCCATTAACACTTCATGTACATGATTGACCCCCAATGATGTAATGTCACATGTGGAGGGGGTGGAGCTTACCCTATATAAGCTTGAGTGTTGCTGTAGTATTCAGCAGTCGATTTCCACCACCACCGTCTCCTGACCTGACCACCGTCGGCTGCCATGGGTATAATATTCCACTTTGTTATTATTTTACTGTTGGATTAGTTAACATATTATAATCTTCCATACATCCCTCTTAATATTTGTAAAATTATTGTATTGCATTTGGCTTAAAGATGATCTCTCAGACAGACTGAAACTGGTTACTTAACAACAATAAAATTTATCTTGCAAACAAGACTATTTTTTTAAAAATAGGATTTCATTAATGATCGCTGTTCCACCAAAAATATTTTCTAAAGTTCTATCATCATCATTTCGCACTTGACGATATTTCCATATGAAATTTGTGAAATTTTTAGGAAGTCAAAATCATCATACTGAATTTATTACTTACTTGTGACATGAAATGCAGATGCGTGCTGATGCTTGGAAGCTGTAGCAGCAACAGCATTTTCCATAAGAAGTTGGACATATGTGAGAACATCTGCCGTCTGTGTACGGCGATATGGTTCTGTAGCTTCAGACATCTGAGATGCAGTTCCAATTAATGGAGTGTTTCCTGCACCCGGTGCAGCCAGAGTCTGCAATGCACACAGAAGTAAGTGGTCACGATAAGCACGTGCCACGCATGCAACTGGATCAGCACGCGAACCCAGTTGGCTGAAAGGTGATGGTAACGCAGCAGCTGATCCGTACACCCACCGGCCAGATACAACAAAGCGATGTCCATAAGATGTAAACAACCATTGAAGCCTTGCAGGAACCTGGCTACGACACACGTTACGCGCCAAACCAAGATAGTACCTATAAGCAAGACCAAATGTGCCTATTAGCTGGTTAAACATAGAACCTGTGGAGTAACCACTTTTAAGTGTTAGTTTCAAAATACTAAATTAACTCTTAATTACGTGTGCGGGCTATGGGTGTAGTCCAGTCAAATTTGAAAGCCTGCTTTCCCGTTGTCAACCATTCTGCGTATTTCTTGTGCATATTGTTGGGGGGCCGCCATCAAAGCTCACCTTATTGTTTTAGAGACAGCATGACATTACCCAAGAATCTCATATCCATTGTCTGATGATGGTTATTTAGCCGATATGTTTCCATCACAACATAAATGATTAAATATTTGTAATCCTATGGAACCAAACTACATTGATCATCAGTCCCTACCATCACAATATAATAAAAAAAACTATAAAGTAGCAGCACATTGGTATATTTATACGATGTTTCTTTCAAAATGTTCAAATGTTTGTTAAGCTTAAGGGACTTAACTATGGGGTCATCAGTCCCTAAACTTACAAACTACTTATGAACTACCTACAACTAAGGACGGCACAAATATCCATGCCCGAGGGGGGATTCGAACCCCCGACCATAGTGGCCGTGCAGACCGTGACTGAAGCGCCTCAGCCCCCTCGGCCACCGCGGCCGGTGATGTTTCTTTGATTTAGTAAATATTTCTGGAATTAATGTATTGTGTGCATACAAATCAAATAACTATAATGGAAACAAAATGAAAAGGAGTGTATTTTTGGGATGTATAAGGTGGGAGCTTGTACTATTTTCTGATGAATGGAAAAACTGGTGGAATTCGACTTGGGGAACACCAGTTTGGATTTAGGAGAAATGTGGAAAAACAACACGCAATACTCACATCACAACTTATCTTGGAAGATAGGTTAATGAAAGGGAAAATACATTTTTACCATTTGTGGATCTGGAGAAAGCTTTGATAGTGTTGACTGGAGTACACTCTTTCAAATTCTGAATGAAGCAGGGGTAAAATGCAGGGAGCAAAGAGTTATATTCAATTTGCACAAAAACCAGACACCAATTATTAGACTCTAAGGGCATGAAATGGTAACATTGGTTAGGAAGGGAGTAAGACAGGGTTGTAGCCTTTCCCCAATGTTGTTCAATCTGTACATTGAGCAAGCAGTGAAGGAATGCAAGGAGAAATTTGGAGAGGGAATGAAAGTCCAGGTAGAGGGCATGAAAACCTTGTGGTTTGCTGATGACATAGTAATTCTGTCAGAGACAGCAAAGGACCTGGAAGAGCAACTACATGGAATGGACAGTGTCTTGTAAGGAAGATACAAGGTGAACATTAAGAAGAGTAAAATGAGGGTAACAGAATGTAGTGTCAGAAAATCAGGAATTAGATTAGATAATGAGACAATAAAAGTAGTAGATGAGTTTTGTTATTTGGGTAGCAAGATAACTTCTGATGACTGAAGTAAATAAGAATGAACGAAGGAAGCTTAGGGTTTAACGTCCCGTCGACAGCATGGTCACTAGAGACGGAGCTTACGCTCGGATTTTCGAGGAAGGATGGGGGAGGAAATCGGCCGAGCCCTTTGAAAGGAACCATCCCGGCATTTGCCTGGAGCGATTTAGGGAAATCACGGAAAACCTAAATCTGGATGGCTGGAGGTGGATTTGAACCACCATCCTTCCGAATGCGAGTCCAGTGTCACTGCGCCACCTCGCTTGGTGACTTAAAGAAGACATTAAAAAAGAGAGAGAGAGAGAGAGAGAGAGAGAGAGAGAGAGAGAGAGAGAGAGAGAGAATCAGAATGCTTATGGGAAGGAAAGCGTTTCTGAAGAAGCGAAATTTGGTGACATCCAATATTAGTTTAAATGTTAGGAAGTCCTTTCTGAAAACGTTTGTTTGTAGTTAGCACTGTATGGGAGTGAAACGTGGACAGTAAGGAGTTCAGACAAAAAGATGATAGAAGCTTTCGAAATGTGGTGCTTCAGATGAATGATGAAGATTAGATGGGTAGATCAGGTAACTAATGAGGAGGTGTTCAAGAGGATTAGGGAGAAAAGGAGTTTCTGGCATATCCTGACTAAGAGAAGGGATAAAATAAATAATAATAATAATAATAATAATAATAATAAAATCGTGTGGCTCATTGGCCTGGTGCAAGTCTTTCAATTGGACGCCACTTCAGCGACTTGCATGTCCCTAGCCTACCCCAGTTATCCAACCGGGAAAAGGGGACCTACAGCTAAATGTGGAATCCAAGCCATGTGTCATTTCTGGCAACTCCTCACATCATTGGAGAGGTGCAAGATGGGATTTGTGCAATATGCTCTGAAACCACATTCAATCACATCCCATATGTGTCCAAAGAGGTTCAGATCTGGCAATTGAGTAGCCTGCACATCAATTGCAACTTGCCAGTGCGTTTCTTCAACCACTCCACCCCACATCCTGTCCCTGTGACATTGTCTTGAAAAATGGAAAGTGGTCAGCAACCAGTATACAGTAATTATTAGCCGCCATGGTGCTTTGCAAAAACTCCACTGGACCCCAGCCAGCAGTACATTTGTCAACGAGTGAAGATTATGGATTCGCACCCTTCCACTGGCACAATGACAGAGGTATTGGGATTCGTCAGACTATTCAAAGCTCTACCACTGTGCCAATGTCCAGAGTGACCATTTCAGTCATAGTCACTGATGTCATAAGTGTAAACACTGGCACATACATGGGTCCTCAGCTACAGGAGCCCACCATTAGGAGTGATAAGTGCACCGAGTTTTCAAACACACTGCATTAAAGTCTGATATTAGTTCCATCACAGTTCACTTCCTGTATTGTTTTATCAGTTTGCCCAGCCTATGATATCTGTAATGAGGAGTCGCTGCCGAACCCCATGACATTGGGACAGAGTTTCACCTTGATTTTGCCAATGAAAAGATCATGCCGAGCCACTGGGCCAACAAAATCTGTCCTTGGTCAAACTTGGATGGATCACACGCCTTCTCCATCCTACACATGGACAGCAAACTCACTTATACTACCTTCAGTGTGTGTGTGTGTGTGTGTGTGTGTGTGTGTGTGTGTGTGTGTGTGTTTGACTAACTAGCAGTCATTCTTTGTCAGGTTATGCTATTATTGCCTGCATTGGTTTTATATCAATAATAGGTAGGTGGTCACATTGTTCTGGTTAACTAGGGTATTACATCAAATTTTGCTAACCCTGTTCAATTTATCAATAATGTACTATAACATATTGTCACTTTTAACCACATGGTACAGTATTTACTCCTAAAAGAATAGCAACTCACCGATTCAATATCTGCATAAAAGATGGACATGACTCTTTTATACGAAGTGCAGCAGCAACATATACATCTGCCATTTGCTCCACTGTTAAGAGATGGACAGCTGCTTCAGACATATTGACAGCACTAAGTGCCAACATAATGCCAGTCCAATGACCATCAACAGATCCTCCGACAAGATGTAACTGGTTCAGTCGATGATACACTTGGGACAAATCACGCGCTGAATTAATGGCCTCCCGCCGTGTCGAGCTAGAATGAAAATATTACAACGTTGATATAACAAATATACCACACAAGTAAAATGTACAAACAGACCAATAGTAAAGAGTGAACAAAGACAGGAAGTTCAGAGGGTAACTGTTCTGGATATATATAACAATAAACATAATAAGTACAAATCATTTGAAACTTAGCTCAGAAATTTAACACACAGTATCAGAACACATAACTGATCAAGTACAATTATTTTAAAGCAATTTGTGTGGCTCCGTTATCTTACACAGTAAATTATGCTGATACAGTTACTGCTTCAGACAAGCAATGTTCAAAATCACTAAATGAGGTGGTCATTTGACAGGACACGTTCTGAGACATCAAGGTTTCATCAGTTTTGTACGGGATGGGTGCGGGAGGGGGGGATCAGGGTAAGATTTATAGTAGCAATAGTTATTCAGCCATGAAAAATGATTCTTGAGTTTCTCCCGGCATATTTGATAATCAAAATATCCACGGGTATACTGCCGGTCTAGTGTCCAAGGGGAACAATATTTCGGCGATCATACATGTCGCCATCATCAAGTGAACTGACGGACTGAGCACCTGGAAAAGCGCCGGCACGGAGATCCGCACACTACAGCGGCTAAAAGGGAACTGGGTTCTAGCCCGGTAGGGGGCGATTTAAATACCCTCAGTCCGTCAGATCACCTGATGATGGCAACATGTATGATCGCTGAAATATTGTGCCCGTTGGACACTATAGACCGGCAGTACACCCATCGATATTTTGATTAGCCATGAAGAAGTTTGCACAGTATAGAGAAGAATGGAAAGGTGGATCCAATAAATTTTGAGTCTAAAGACCACCACCACAAACAATAACAAAAAGTCTTTCGGAATTACGCAGTAATAGAAAATGTTGTTGATTGTAAAAAAAAGTAGTGAAATATGAACTTATGAATAGAAAAAACTGTGTCCTGCTTACAAAAACCAGGTGCCTGCATACTTTGTTGGATTAGCAAGGTAATGTAATAGTCAGTCAATTTGTGAAAAGTCCAAGAACTTGATAATTACTGGTGATTTCCTAAATGAGAGCAATAGTAAAGCTGACTTAGTACATTTAACGGAGTCTTATAATCTAATGGCAATTGTAGATTTCCCAACTAGGGTTACTGTTAACAGTAAAAGTCTGATAGATAATACAGTGAAACCTCTATATAACGTTCCTCCATATAATGTTTTCCTATTTATTACGTCTACTTCTTCTGGTCCCGACCAAAATCCCATATTCACAATGCTAAATTTTCCTCTATACTACGTTCTCTCAGCACGATTTCCTTCATTTAATGCTCGTATTTTTGTGACCCTAATCAATTATTTCCCTCTTTATAACGTTTCAGCCATTGGATGTAGATGCTTTATTTTCTGTTCTGTGAACGTGAGTCACACCTCAGTTACATGTCAGCGTCCGAGTCATGTGAGACGCGATGCACATCGTGGTGTAATCGAACGCTAACGAAAGTCGATAACAGTTCCGCCGGTCATCGATAACTGTGTAACCTCGACCACGTTTGCACGAGGCTCTTGTGAATCGAATTTCATGTTATCCAGTCCCACATTGTGCTTGCCGTATTTGTATGTGTCTTTGATGCCATTTTATTGTTTTTACTGTGAGCAAAGTGTGAACACTAGTTAAAAACCGAGTGGATATATAGATGTGTGCAGTGAATTACAGAAAAGTGTACATCGGCCACTAACCACTGTGACTTTTTTTGGATTTTCTTTGAACAACGGACATGGCTGAGAAACGTAAGATGATTTCGATTGCGGAAAAAATTTCTATAATCAAAGAAATAGAGGCCAATCCTGGTATGAGTAGGGTGGAGCTGGCTAAGAATTTGAAACTGGCCCCTTTGACTCTAAATACGATTTGGAAAAATAAATTGTCCATACTGGAAGCCGCTGAGAAGTGTGGGAATTCGAAGCGTATGCGGATGAAACCTTCAACCTACGACAATATGGAACAAGTGTTAATAACTTAGTTTCAACAAGCACGTGCTGCAAATATCCCCATAAATGGAACAATTTTGAAAGAAAAGGTGCTGCAAATAGCTTTGCCGTTAGGGGTTGAAAATTTCAAAGCTTCAAATGGTTGGATTGACAAATTTCGACAGCGGCATGGTGTTGTGTACAAAGCAGAATGTGGGGAGAGTTGAAGTGTAGACGAACACACTGTTGAACAATGGTTAAAGATTCTCCCTACTCTTACAGCCAGCTATGAACTAAGGGGAAATTTTTAATGCCGACGAAACTGGCGTATTCTTTAATTTAATGCCGAAAAGACATTTACTTTTCGTGGGGAAAGTTGCCATGATGGTAAAAAAAGCAAGGTGCGCCTTACAGTTTTGCTGTGTACAAACGCCGATGGCAGCGAGAAAATAAAACCATTGATCATCGGGAAGCCAAGAAATCCAAGGTGCTTTAAACACATTTCTATGTTTCCCTGTAAGTACACAAGTAATACAAAGGCATGGATGACAAGCGAAATATTTTTAAATTTTCTTAGAGAATTTGATCCCAAAATGGAAAGTGTGGCTAGAAAAGTGTTGCTGTTTATAGATAGATGTGTGGTACATCCCCCAGATACCTCATTTCTGAGAAATGTGAAAGTTGTTTTTCTGCCACCAAATTGCACCAGTCATCTGCAACCTTTGGACTTGGGCATAATACATGCCCTGAAGCTGAAATACAGGACATCTCTGGTAAGGAAAGCTTTGAATGCCATACACCAAACAAAGCCAAGAAGCCAGAATAATTCAAAGCTCAAATTAAATAGCTTGCAAGCTATGAATTTGATCATGCATTCGTGGAAGGAAGTTAGTGCTGAAACAATAAAAAACTGTTTCAAGAAAACTGGGTTCCACGAGATAGAGATGGTTGCACCAGTGGAAGAAGTTGATACCAGTAATGAATTGCAAGAATTTCATGAATTAGTTGGAAATAATTCTGTCAGTTTTGAGGACTTTGTAACAATAGATGATGATGTGGCAACCACGGGAGTGCTGAGTGTTGAAGAACTGACTGCCGAGAGAGCTGTGGAAAGTGAAAATGAAAGTGATAGTGAGACAGATGATGACCCTGTGCCCTCATATGCTAAGGGCAGCTGAAGGTTTCTAAAAATTCAAGAGGTTCATGATGGCCCATAAACTTGAGGACACAACATTATCAAAACTCTCTGATGTTGAGCATGAAATGGTTCTGATCCAGTCCAGACTGAATAGGAAGCAAACATCCTTGCCTGACTATTTTAAAAAATTGTAGTTGTGTCAAATCATAAATTTTTGTAAACATTTCCTTAAAGTTCTATTTATAATTGTTAAAGTAATTTTCTTGCAACTAATTTTCTTTAATGTGTACCATTTACTGTGTGTTTCGGGATACTGTATACTCTCTCAGCAGGCATTCCAGCTTAAAGTGGACCTAAGGGGTGAATTGTTTTTAAATTGACCTACATAATAAAATTGCTGTTCATGGAAAGCTTAAACATTGTATTTCTTCCAAATAAGCCTTTTAAAAATACTGCATGTAGTACTTTAAGTTCTAGAAATATTTAGTTTTCGTTGCATTTCAACAGAATACATAACAGTAAATTTCTCATCACAATGTTGTCTTCCTTCTACTGAAAATAGCTGCAAAAATGATTATTTAACTGCAACAGGAAGTTAGAGAAGACTACTACAGATATTCTGAGGGTAAGACAATAGAGGATTGAAACGTAATTATAATCTTCTACAAGCCTCATGTGACCAACTAGCATTACAAAAAATGAGAAAAGTGTCTATAAATACCTAATTTAAAATAGCAGGATCTCGCAGTTTTAGGAAAGATGACTAAACATGTGGCATTTTAAAAACTTCAACATAATTAGAAAAATATTTCATAATTAGCCAATGATTTGCTGTAACGGTGTTACACATTTTTTGTACTGGACTTTAAATGATTTGGTGTTGAGAATGACATGGCATCTATGTGTGGTTTCCAGGTGAAATATTGCAAAAACTTAACAAATTACACTGAATTACATAAATATAATAATTGAAGTGCCATGGCTTGGAATTTTATTTAAATTTTTGTAATCGAATACCTTAAATGTGATAATTTTGAGCTTGTTATGCTTGCAAATGTAACAGCCATTACAATGGAATGCCTGTCGGTAAAATTTGACTAGATTTGGAAGTCTTCCTCTTTATAGTGTTTTCCTCTATACAGTGTTCACAATTCATGGTCCCTTAAAAAACGTTATATAGAGGTTTCACTGTATATTTATAGATAAGTCTAAATGCAATGTGATCATTGTACATCCAATTAGTGGCCTTTCTGATCATGGTTTAGATTCAATTACATCAGTGTGTGTAACAGTCCTGAGAATTCTTGGATATATTTTAGAATAATAAATGAAGAGGTCCTTAAAATTCAATGACAGCCTAAAAGATATAGACTGGAGCCCTGTTTATAGGAAAGCAGATGTAAGCAAAAAGTACAATTTGTTTTAAAGGGAATTCATGACTATCTTTAACTCCATCTTTCCCAAAAAAAGTAGTGAGAAGTAGTCATATAGGCAATGCCAAGAAGGCTTGGAACACTACAGGGATAATAACATCTTGTAGAACAGAGAGGATGTTATACAGTTCTTTCAGGATTTGTAATGATCCAAAGGAAAGACAACACTACAAACGTTATTGTAGCATTTTCAAGAAGGTAATAAATAAAATTAAAAAGTATGAAATTGAAAGCTCAGAAAATAAAATTAAAAGTATGTGGAGTGTAATAAAGAGAGAAACTGGTAGGAAAATGTGAAACATGTCTCAGGTTGAGATTAAAACAGGGGACAGTATCATAAAGAAACCTGAGTTGGTTGCAGAAAAGTTTAATAACCACTTTTTGAGAGCAGCAGAGAAGACGGCTGTAATGGTTCTAAGGATGAATCATTGTCACTCCTACAGAAACCAATTAGTAACAGAACCCCACAGTTATCTTTACCAGTAGTTACAGAAAACGAAGTCATAAGAGATAATTAGATCATTAAAAAATAAAAATTCTGCTGATTTGGACAATACTTCCAGTAAAATTCTGAAACACTGTTATAAATGTGTTAGTCCCATCTTATGCCACCTATACAATACATCCCTACAAGAAGGGATTGTCCCTGACAGACTAACATTGGCTGTAGTGACTCCTCTTTTTTAAAAAAGACAATAAAAACATTGTTACAAACAACTATCGCCCAATATCCCTATTAACTACCATCTCAAAAATTCTTGGAAAGCTAATGCACAGAAGGATTGTAGATCATCTCAACTTCCACAGCATCTCAAGCAAAAATCAGTTTGATTTTCATGCTGGTCATTGTACTGAACAGGCAATATTCCCTTTCAGCAAACAAGTTTTGGAAGCCATTAACAAAAAAATGTCTCCAGTGGGTATTTTTTTGTGATCTTATAAAAGCCTTTGACTGTGTAAACCACCAAATTCTTTTGAAAAAGGCAGAATACTATGGTTTAGGTGGTACAGTTGGCTTGTGGTTACTGTCATATCTACAGGACCGGAAGCAGACTGTAATGCTAAATGGCTCGTCTGGAGAACCTGTCTCGTCTGAGTGGGGCACATTAACATGAGGTGTGCCTCAAGGCTCAGTTTTGGGCCCACTGCTATTCCTCATCATTAACGATCTTCCGCTTTGTTCTGAGTCAAACAGCATATTTATCCTATTCGTGGATGATACCACAATTCTAATTGAAGATTTGATAGATCACAATCTTGAACACACTACAAATAGAGTTTTTAATGATATCTTAAATTGGTTCTCCTCAAATGATGATAAAACCCTCTATATGAGATTCCATACACCACAAAGTAATCACAATGAAATTAACATAAAATGTAGAGATCGACCAATACAGAAAGTTGAAGATACAAAATTCCTGGGTGCTTATATAGATAGCAAACGTAACTGATCAGTTCACATTCTTCATCTATGTAAAAAACGTAGCTCGGAAACATTTGCATTACGGGTAATTTCTTCAGTGGCTGAAGTTGACAACATTAAGGTTACCTACTTTGGCTACTTCCACTCATTGATGTCATATGCTATTATAATCTGGGTGAACAAACCACATGAAAAAAAAAAAAAAGAAAAGAAAAGAAAGAAACAGTAAAAAGTAATCATAATAATGTGTGGGGTTAAAGACACTCTTGCAGGCAATTGTTTCGAAAGATGGGTATCCTAACAACTGCCTCTCAGTACATTTTTTCCATGCTTACCTTTCCGTGCAAAAATTATTCTATCTACCAAGACAACAGTAAATTCCATGACTATACCACAACAAACAAAAACAATCTACATGTCGAATTGAAATGACTCCCACTGGTACAAAAAGGAGTTTACTACACCAGCATTAAGCTGTTTAATGCTCTCCTTCTACATATTAAATGGGTTCATACAGAACTGCCGAAATTCAAACAAGTTCTCAAAGATTACCTGACAGAGAAATCTTTCCATACTGTGGATGAATATTTGAAAGATAATGCATACCATATCTAAACTTATTCTGTCTTGAACTAGTTCAAATGATCTTTTTGGGCATTATCACACCTCTTGTAAAAACAAATTGTACCTGTAATTATTCTTGTAATATGTGACATAACTTTGTGATCTTATTTAAAAACTTTATTTCATACTCCTATTTCTGTTGATTGGTTGTTGTTATGTTATCTAGCCAACACTGTATTTATTACTGTATTAATAATATGTCCTTATACCATGTACAATTTGGCACTGCATTTCCCTTGTATTTATTGTAAGTTTAAATTGAAACCTGTACAATTTGAAACGTTCCATATCCTTGTGATTGACTCACTCACTGGATCGACGGAACATGAAATAAATAAATGCAAAGATGGGTAACATGTCATTCCTGGACAAATCCGTCAGTAAGAACTTCCGTTGTAAAATAAAAATATTCTAGTTTCACATTATGACCCAGCACACAGTTTTTATTCACAAGACTCACCTGAAGAATGAAAAATTCATTTTGGGAACAGCTGGAAGGTGGGTGGGATTTGTCTACTGTGGACCATATGTGATGTATAAGTATGTCGGCAAATCTGAAAGGCGAGTGTGGGAGCAGGACAGAGGAAAGGAACGGAGCGAGGGAGGGGTGACCAGTGCCAAATAACATATCTCTAAAAATACAGAAAATTATATACAATGACACTATCTAACATAGTGTTCATATTAGGAAGTACTTTCACAGCACATATCCGTGTAACCTTAAATCCCATCAAAACCATAAAATTTTTGAAATGCAAGTCTTGCAACGAATTCCTTCCACCATAAAAAGTCGTGAGATCTCATGGGAAACCAAGCTGATTATTTTAGTTAGTGTTCATGAAACCAACTATTCAATACCTTCTCATAATTTTTTTTATCTAATTAGTTATCTACCAACGTCTGTAGTGACTATATTAAAATTAAACATCTTTATTTCTATTATAAATATAATGACTTGGCAATAACACCAAAATATAATTAAATAAGAATAAATGTAACGATCTGGCAATTGCACATCATCATAATGACATAATAACTGCAGCAGAGTGAAAGTTTCATTCTGGAAACATCCCTTATTCTGTGGCTAAGCCATATCCTTTCTTCCAGGAGTGCTAGTCTTGCAAGGCTAGCAGGAGAGCTTCAGTGAGGTTTGGAAACTAGGAGGCGAGGTACTTGCAGAAGTTGTGAGGCGGCATTGTGAGTTGTATCGGGATAGCTCAGTCGGTAGAGTGTTTGCCTGCGAAAGTCAAAGATCCCAGGTTCAAGTCCCACTTCCGGCACACAACTTTAATCTGCCTGGAAGTTTTAAAATAATCAATTTGGTTTCCCACAAGATCTCACGACTTTTTATGGTGGAAGGAATTCATGGCGGGACTTGCATTTTTGTACATTTTATGTTTTTGATGGGATATCATTTCATTTTGTAGGTTGTCCTTTCCTCTAAAATTTTTTGTACATCAGCCATGAATTTTCTTAAAACCTATTCCCTGTCTCTTTGGTTTGGTGTGGTTTCGTTTGGTTTGATGTTAAAGTATTTGGAAGTCTTGAAAATCGATTATATTGTTATTGTTCAATCATTTCATCATGTACTGCAACGTGTGGTGGATCACTATACAAATATCAACAAGTTAATGTTGTATTTTGCATCAGTTTGTGAACTTCATAATACACGGAAGTTGCGGATAAGGTATATTTTCCCGTATAAGTGAAAGTAGGAGTGGCTAGAAGCCAAATGCAGATCTGTAGAAGAATGTATAAATAGGGGAAAAATAGATACAGCCTACAGGAAAATAAAAGAAACATTTGGAGATAAGAAAAACAGCTCTACGAATATCAAGGACTCCGATGGAAAACCAGTTCTCAGCAAAGAAGGGAAAGCTGAAAGGTGGAAAGAGTACATAGAGCAGCTCTACAAAGGAAATGAACTTAGAGACGATGTTGTAGGAAGGGAAGAGGAAGTAGATCAAGATGAAATAGGAGATACTATACTGAGAGATGAATTTGACAGAGCCCTGAAAGACCTAGGTTGGAACAAGGCCCCAGAAGTAGATGACATACCCTCAGAGCTACTAAAGTCTCTGGGAGAGCCAGCCATGACAAAACTATTTGAACTGGTGTGTAGGATGTATGAGACAGGCGAAATACCCTCAGACTTTAAGAAAAATGTAATAATCCCCATTCCAAAGAAATCAGGTGCAGACAGGTGTGAAAATTACAGAACCATCAGTTTGATAAGTCATGGTTGCAAAATTTTAATACGAATTATCTACAGGAGAATGGAAAAGATGGTAGAAGCTGACCTCGGGGAAGATCAGTTTGGATTCAGGAGGAACGTAGGAACCCGGGAGGCAATACTCACTTTACGTCTTATCTTAAAAGATAGATTAAGGAAAGGCAAACCTACATTTTTAGCTTTTGTAGATTTGGAGAAAGCTTTTGACAATGTTGTCTGGAATACACTCTTTCAAATTCTGAAATCAGCAGGGGTAAAATACAGGGAAAGGAGAGTTATTTACAACTTGTACAAAAGCCAGACCGCAGTTATTAGACTCGAAGGGCATGAAAGGAAAGCGTCAATTGGGAAGGGAGTGAAACAGGGTTGTAGCCTTTCTCCGATGCTATTTAAGTTGTACATCGAGCAGGCGGTGAAGGAAAGCAAGGAAAAATTTGGAATAGGGATTAAAGTTCAGGGGGAAGAAATAAAAACATTGCGTTTTGCTGATGACATTGTAATTCTGTCAGAGACAGCAAAGGACCTGAAAGAGCAGTTGAATGGAATGGACAGTGTGTTAAAGAGAGCGTATAAAATGAACATTAACAAGAGCAAAACAAAGATCATGGAATGCGGTCTTAGAAAATCAGGTGATGCTGAAGGAATTAGATTAGGCAATGAAACAATGAAGGTGGTAGATGAGTTTTGTTACTTGGGTAGTAAAATAACATGCGATGGTCGCAGTACAGAGGATATAAAATGCAGAATGGCAATGGGAAGAAAAGCATTTTTGAAAGAGAGAAATTTGCTATCATCGAATATTAATTTAAGTGTAAGGAAGTCTTTTCTGAAGGCATTTGTGTGGAGTGTTGCCTTGTATGGGAGTGAAACATGGACGATAAGCTGTGCGGACAGGAAGAGGATAGAGGCTTTTGAAATGTGGTGCTACAGAAGAATGCTGAAGATTACATCTACATACATACTCCGCAATTCACCGTAAGGTGCGTGGCGGAGGGTACACTGTACCACTACTAGGCATTTCCTGTCCTATTCCACTCCCAAATTGAACGAGAAAAAAAAGAATGCCTATATGCCTCCGTACGAGCCCTAATTTCTCTTATCTTGTCTTCGTGATCTTTACGCGAAATGTAAGTAGGCGGCAGCAAGTTCGTACTACACCCAGCTTCAAATTCCGGCCCTCTAAATTTACTTAGAGCTAGCTGCTCGCCTCTGAACCGACTCTATGTATTCCTTCAAACCGATCTGCTGTGGGTAGATCGCATAACTAATGAAGAGGTACTTAACAGAATTGGTGAGAACAGGAATTTTTGGCACACCCTGACTAAAAGAAGGGATCGCTTGGTAGGACACATTCTTAGACATCGAGGAATCGTAAATTTAGCATTGGAGGGAAGTGTGTGGGGTAAAAATCGCAGAGGGAGACCAAGAAACGCGTATAGTAAGCAGATTCAAGTGGTTGTGGGTTGTCGTTCTTATGAGGAGATGAAAAGGCTTGCTCAGGATAGAGTAGGGTGGAGAGCTGCATCAAACCAGTCTCCGGACTGAAGACCATAACAACAACAACAACAACAACAAGTGAAAGTAGTAGTTACGAGTATTATTTTGCCTTGTATTTATTGAATGATCAGTTTTTCATAGAAAAATTAGTAATTCAAAATTAATAATTTAGTGCATTATAGTGCACACAATTGTATGGTATGAGAATGGTTACACACAATTGCATAACTTTCTCCAACAATCAGTGCCTACAATTATAACTTATGAGAATTACAGAATAAAAGTAACTTCTTTCTTGAGAAAAAATGAAGCCTGAGAGCTTTAATAATAAGTAATCATTAGAATAAGAATATCTTTAATTTTCATCATTGTGGGCTCCATTGGAAGTGTTTTTAGACATCATGATGATTCTGTGTGGCAATTTTGACCGTTAGACCCCCATCTGGGATTGTGTTCAGCCTGCCTGATGCAGGTTTTTTGGTGACGCCACTTAGGCGACCTGCACGTCTGTGATGATGAAACGATGATGAGGATGACAAACAGCCAGTCCCCGAGTGGAGAAAATCTGTGACCGGACTGGGAATCGAACCCAGGCCCCCTATGTGGCAAACCACCACACTTAGTATAAATATTTAGTGAACTTTTAGTATAATGCAAGCTGCACTAGCTAGTTCCATATTTCATTACCCACATTTTTCTGAGATACAACTTAATAACTTCTATTTCACGAAGGTCTAATTCTTTTTGGAGATAATCCTCCTTTCCTTCTCTGGTATCATTTGTTGTACAGCAGCAAAGGATTTTCGTAAAGCCCACTCCCTATCCTTTTTTCTCAGAGTCTTCGATGCAATAATTTTCAGCATTCATATTAGCAGCACATTGGGGCTCGCACCAACACCGATATTGTACTAATTTTATTCTTTGATAAAGACTCTTCAGCATGCTGGCACTCGCACTAACAGTAATATTGCACTAATCTCCTCGACACATTCGTCAAATATTCTTTGATAAAGAATCTTTAACGTGACACCAAGACCGATCCATAGACATACAACTCTTAGACCATCATACACTTATAGTTAATATATGTCTGTGACACATCAATGGTGTGAAAATATCGAACTATTGATATTTCCCTACTGAAGATTCAACTCTATGATCTTAAAAATAGCCTAAGGTGCCAATCCACAAACAAGATAGGTGAATATAAATGTATGTTCTGTTTTGTATGCTACATCTTTGTCTATTACAAGATAGAATTTTACTTACGGCAGTAGTGGTGTAGTGCACTGAAGTTGGCAGTGACGACGAATGAGACACTTTGGAAAAACCAGTCATGTAGAATGAGAGGCATAGTCTTTCATGTTGACCATGAAGTAAATAATTATGTTCCTGCTCTGTAGTTGACAGGTTCTTTTTTGTATGTACCTCTCATAAATCGAACATTTCGTTACCAACATTTGCACACCACGCCAACACCGTAAGTAAAATTTAGCCTTCATGTCAAAACTCTAAACGTGATGTAATTATATCAATTTATCCTTATTTCTTAGAACTGCTATATCCGTGCACAAATAATTGTTGATAGGTTGTTTAAAGTGACAGGGAGACCAATAATATTGTTGTTGTTGTTGGGGTTTTTAAAGGTGGCTAAACGGCTAGGTTATCAGTCCCCTGTTCCTAGCTAAGAGAGAGCGTCTGTTAGTGAGCACGTAAGAATATGCCACATCTAATGCATGAGATGTTTAAGGTGAGAATACATGCAAGGACAACATTTAAAGATAAAAATCACTAAAGCAATGGACCAAAGAGACAATAACACAAAGAGCACAGCAGAAGATTGTGGCTGGCTGATCACAGAGATAATATAGGATGAGCCAGCCCTTCTGCACACACTAAAATGCCAGTCATCCATGGAACTGACAAGATGAAAGTGAAACAGATTAAAACCGGTAAAATGGCAGGTGCCTGAAATATCAGGTTTAGGGACCCACTATTAAATCACATGATAAAACCCTGCAGAGCGAATAAAATCTAAAACACGTTCGACCATAGCAGCATCGTCTCCTAACATAAAAGAAAGCGCATCTGGTAGATTAAAGGATTGTCGCAATGCAACTAAAAATGGACAGTCCATCAGAATGTGGACCACTGTCAAGGGGGGGGGGGGGCGCCACAGTCACATCGTGGTGCGTCCTCCCGCCGAAGAAGGTGGCCATGCGTCAGCCATGTGTGGCCGATTCGTAGGCGACAAAGAACAACCGATTCCCTACGAGACGACCGCAGTGAGGACTTCCATGGAGCCGTAGAGAGATTCACTGCATGAAGCTTGTTGGGTTGAGCGGCGTCAGCCCACTCGGAATCCCACAGGCCAAGGATCCTCCGATGGAACTCCAGTCGGAGATCGCTCTCCGGAAGACCAATAGCCAATGGACCGGAGGAAGTAGCCTGCTTAGCCAGCTGATCCACACGTTCATTTCCAGGAATGCCGATGTGGCCTGGGGTCCAAACAAAGACCACCGAGCGACCAGACCGAACAAGCCTCGAAACAGACTCCTGTAGGGATTGCACTAAAGGGTGTTTCGGGAAATATTGGGCGAGGGCTTGCAAGCCACTAAGGGAGTCGGAACAGATGACGAGAGACTCCCCAGGGCACCCTCTGAGGTGTTCAAGTGCCTGATAGATGGCAACCAGTTCCGCAGTAAACACGCTACATCCACAGGGCAGTGAATGCTGCTCGATATGCTCACCATGGACGTATGCATAGCCAGTACGGCCGTCGACCACAGAACCATCCGTGTACACTAATCCGGCGCCACAGAACGACTCTATAACCGCCTGAAGCTGGCGACGGAGACTCAGTGGTGCTACAGAGGCTTTCGAGACATGCGCCAAGTCCAGCCGAAGCTGTGGACATGAAAGTGACCAAGGAGCGAGATGGTAAGGCCAGTGAAAAGCAGGAGGGATAGGAAGGGACTCAATAGACGACAGGACGGAACGAACACGGACCGCAATCAGAAGACCCGACTTCGGCCGTTGTTGTGGAGATGGAAGTGCAGCAGCTGGAAAAAGAAGCCTGCGATTCGGATGGTGCGGTATCGCATGAACATGGGCAGCATAGGAGGCCAACAGCTGCCGCCGCCGAAATCGCAGGGGAAGGACTCCAGCTTCAGCACGGAGGCTGGCCACTGGACTTGTCCGAAAGGCCCCTGTCGCTAAACGGACGCCACTGTGGAGTACCGGGTCCAAGGCCTACAATGCAGATGGGGCTGCCGAACCATATACAAAGCTCCCGTAGTCCAATCGAGATTGAATCAGTGCCCTGTAGAGCTGCAAAAGACTCGTACGGGCGGCTCCCCAACTAGTGTGGCTGAGGCAGTGTAGGATATTAAGGTACCTCACGCACTTCTGCTTGAGCTGGCGAAGATGGGGCACCCAAGTGAGCCGGCTGTCGAAGAGCATGCCTAGAAATCGGTGAGTCTCTTCGACACGAAGAAGTTCATCATATAAATATAGCTCTGGGTCCAAATGGACAGCTCGACGGCGGCAGAAGTGCATAACCCTGGTTTTCGCGGGAGAAAACTGGAACCCAAGGGTTGAAGCCCACGACTGCGCCTTTTGAATGGCTCCCTGTAGACGCCTTTCAGCTACCCCAATGCTAGCTGAGCTGTAGTATAAGCAGAAGTCATCGGCGAACAAGGAGGAAGAAACCGATGACCCCACTGCCTCAGCAAGTCCATTGATGGCAATTAAAAATAGGGGTACACTAAGTACAGAGCCCTGTGGGACACCGTTCGCCTGGACGTGAGAGGAGCTGAGGGAAGTACCAACCCGTACCCGAAAAGATCGGAAAGAAAGAAAGTTTTGAATAAAAAGTGGGAGCGGACCTCTCAAGCCCCAAGCGTGCAGTGTAGCCAGAATGTGGTGGCGCCAAGTGGTGTCGTACGCCTTTCTGAGGTCGAAAAAGACGGCAACAAGATGCTCACGCCTGCTAAATGCCATACGAATGGCAGACTCCAGGGCCACTAAGTTGTCAACGGTGGAGCGGCCTTGCCGGAAACCCCCTTGATGTGGGGACAACAGACCCCGATGTTCAAGTATCCACATAAGCCGCCGGCTCACCATACGTTCAAATAGCTTGCACATAACGTTGGTGAGGCTGATTGGGCGGTAACTATCAGCCACCTGTGGATCAGCACCAGGTTTGATCACCAGAATAACGATGCTTTCTCGCCATTGTCACGGGAAAGCCCCCTCCTCCCATAACCGGTTAAACAGGGCGAGAAGCTGGTGTTTAAACTCCACGGAAAGGTGCCGGATGAACTGGCTGTGGATGCTATCCGGTCTTGGAGAGGTATCGGGGCATGCGGCAAGGGCAGTGTCGAATTCCCAATCACTGAAAACAGATTGTACAATTCGTCTCTACGCGTTTGAAAGGACAGCCGTCACTGTTCAACTCGCTCCTTCAGTGCACGGAAGTCGACACTGTATTTGGATGTTGCAGAGGTGCGAGCATAATGCTCAGCCATGTGCTCTGCAACAGAAGTTGAGACGGTGCATAGGGTACCCTGGATGCGTAGGCTGGGAATCGCTGTCGTTGGACAATACCCAAAGAGGCGCCTGACCTGGGACCATACCTGAGATGCAGAGGCGCAATGGCCGATGCTAGCGACATACGTCTCCCAACAGTCCCGTCTACCCAGCCAGATGAGCTGTCGAGCCCGGGCCCGGAGCCGTTTAAAAGCTATTAGGTTTTCTAAGGTGGGGTGTCGACGATGCCGCTGGAGCGCCCGACGACGATCCCGAATGGCCTCAGCGATTTCCGGCGTCCACCAGGGCACAGACTTATGCTGTGGGGAGCCAGAAGTGGTGGGAATGGTTGACTCAGCGGCTGAAACTATCGTGCTGGTTAACTGGTGAATCGCCATGTCCACGTCAGCTGGCAGTGGAACAGGAACCGTAGCAACTGAGGTGTAGCGTTGCCAATCAGCTCGACGGAGAGACCATCGAGATGGGCAGCCTGGAGGTTGAAAATCCAGGAGCGACATGAGGACAGGAAAATGGTCGCTGTTGCAAAGGTCATCGTGGACCCTCCACTGGAAATGCGGGAGCAGGCTCGGGGTACAAACGGAGAGATCTATTGCTGAGTATGTGCCTCGTGCCACGCAAAAATGCGTGGGTGCACCAGTGTTTAACAGGCAGACGTCTTGTTGCGATAAGAGCGTCTCTATGTCCCTACCGCGGCCTGTTGTCTGCGCTCCACCCCACAAGGGATGGTGAGCATTGAAGTCTCCCAGAATCAGAAATGGTGGGGGAAGTTGTGCCACCAGGGTAGCAAGGTCAGTAAATGAAATCGTCTCATCTGGAGGAAGGTAAAGCGAACAGACCGTCAGTTCCTGCATAGCCCGGATTCGAACAGCCACCGCCTCAAGAGTCGTGTGTAGAGGCACAGCGGCACTGGGGACAGTGGCAAGAACGTAGATACAGACACCTCCAGAGACCCTGTCATATACAAGACGATTTTTGTAATTGCCCCGATACCCACGAAGGGCTGGGGTCTTATTAGCAGGAAACCAGGTTTCCTGCAGGGCTACACAAAAAGCTGGGAAGCGGCACAACAAGTGCTGTAACTCTGGCAGATGGCGGAAAAAGCCGCCACAGTTCCACTGGAGGATCAGAGAGCCTCCTGGTCGCTGGGGCATGCTGAATTTGGCGGCGCAGTAGGGGTCGCAGTATCTTCTGCCGTCGCCGATTTCTGGGGCAGAGCCTCAACGTCCATGGCTTCTGCAGACTCGGCAATTGCCAAGTCTTTGGGGAACGCGAGAATCTCTATCTCGTCCTCAGAAGAAGAGGTGGAGGGGGGTGGTGGCAAGGTTGCCACCAGGGTATCCTTCTCCTTAAGTGGTTTCTTGTCTTTCTTCTTCTTCTTCTTCGTTTCGCGCTTCTCTTTAGGTTTCTCATGCTGGGAGGGCGCTGCCAGCTCAGTCCCCAGGACTGAGGAGCGGCGTGCAGCCCTGCGACCAGCTGGCAGTACTTTCTGCCATCCACTGGCATCTGCTGATTCAGCGGGAGAAACCTTAGAGGGAAGGGATCCAAGCGACCCCTTCCTAGCGCGAGGAGCCAGAGCAGGCTGTTGTGACACTGGCTCACGTGTGGGGACCGATGTCCCCATAGGTTGGGGGATTTTTGCTTCCAAGGCAGAGGCTTTGGAAGCAACAGTGCGAGATGTGCCCCCTACCACTAAGGGGGCAGAAGGTGATGGTTGGGCTCGAGGGCCCACTGTGACAGACGGAACTGGCGGTAAAATAGTCTGCGGAAATGGTTTCGTGGCTGCTGCATAGGATGTTTTGATGCTGACCGGGTGGAGTTTCTCATATTTCCTCTTGGCCTCGGAATAAGACAGCCGATCCATGGTTTTGTATTGCATGATCTTCCTTTCTTTGTGCAGTACAGAGCAGGTAGGCGAGCAAGGTGGGTGCTGCTGTCCACAGTTAACACAAACGGGAGGTGGTGTACAAAGGAGGTCCGGGTGCGATGGACGACCACAGTCCCGACAGGTGGAGTTGGCGGTACACCTGGAGGACATGTGCCCAAACCTCCAGCATTTAAAACAGCGCATAGGGGGAGGAACGTAGGGCTTTACGTCACACTGGTATATCATCACCTTGACCTTCTCAGGCAATGAGTCGCCCTCGAAGGCCAAGATGAATGCACCAGTGGCGACCCTGTTGTCCTTCGGACCCCTATGGACTCGCCTTATAAAGTGGACACCTCGCCGTTCCAAGTTCTTGCGGAGTTCGTCATCTGACTGCAAAAGGAGATCCCTATGAAAAATCAAACCCTGTACCATGTTCAGGCTTTTGTGTGGGGCGATAGTAACGGGAACATCACCCAGCTTGTCACAGGCGAGCAAAGCCCGTGACTGTGCTGGGGATGACGTCGTTATTAAAACTGACCCCGATCGCATCTTCGACATGCCATCTACTTCTCCAAACTTACCTTCCAAGTTCTCGACGAAAAAGAGAGTCTTTGTGTTCACGAAAGATTCACCATCAGTCCTGGAACATACTAAATACCTTGGAGCATATTGTTGTCCTCGGCTACGAGACCTGCGTTCCTCCCATGGCGTGGCCAAGGAAGGGAACGACTGGGGGTCATAAGTCTCAGCATTGAATTCTACTTTTCCTTTCTTAGAGACGGTGGATAAACGCCCACCAGCGTTACTCTGGGTTCTTTTCATCGTGGTCCCACGAGCAGCTAGGGAAATGAAGGTCCACCCAGGCAGAGCCCCGCTTGCCTGGGTAAGCCTTGTACAACTGAGGTGCGGCAGGTTCCTCAGAGGTTGCTCGCTAGCGGCTGTTCAACCTCAACAGCCATGCATCTCCTCGGCACGTAGCACACCTTGAGATTGAGGGTTTTTTTTTTTTTATAGAGGTTTGTACCGTCCTCGCGACCCGGGCGATGAATCCAAGATCCCCGGCCTCTGAAACGTACAACGTTCCACCGTCGCACCGAACGATGGTCGTTGAAGCACGCACAGAGCTTACGGTGTAGCGGACTGTTGGCGCGACACAGCCCACAACTCAGGACCCCGGGTTCGCCAAGCCCGTACTCAGCAAATTAATGCTGAGCCCCTGAGGTGAGACCAATAATACTGTATTCGTAGTGCCAGTCTAGAATTGTGAGTCATTGGTTCTGCCGAGGTTTGCTTGTTTTGGCACCGAAAACATTAATATTCTCGGATGTCGATGTCTTCCTTTCGGTGTTCATTGTACAGTGATTTCTTTGAACAGATGTTAACACTGATGTTACCATCGACATTTTCTAATATCAATCATCCCTAGGGTAGTAATTGATAGCACTTCAGTTTTTGATGTTCTTTTATTAGAGATCTTTCTTTCTTTTTTTCTCTTCAGCCCTTTCCCGCACATTGAGGGTTGGCTTGTTATTATGGATTTGGCGTGTTAATATGGACGGGATGGCCGGATGCCCTTCCTGCTGCCACCCCCTGGCCCCCCCTCCCCCGGGGAGGAAATGTGTACCCCAAATGTCTGTGTATAGTGTTATATGCGGGAAAGTGTAAAGTAGGGTTGTGTCCGAGTGGTTCGACCGAATCCAGATTCGCCAAATCTAGCACGCTGGGTTCGGATTCGAGATTCGATGCATAATGGCCGAATACTACCGAATCCCGAATCCAACGTTTATATGGAAAACTTCAGTTATGACTGTTGTAGTTAACTTTGCATAACAGTCCGCTTTCGTTTGCGTTATTTACATTATTCTTTCATAGATCGGCTGAAAGACGCCATAAAACGGGGTTAAATCGAGTACAAAATGAACGAAGCTCTGAAAAATGGCACTAGGAGGCACCACAAGTAAGTTTTCCGTCTCGTCTAAGCAGTGCTACACACACCTCGTTTACATGGGCTCCCAAAACCGGATATCGTAAACCGATATCCCAATTCTGCTTTTGGTTGGTCATGTAAACACTCCAAAAGCGAAAAACTGTTTACGAAAATCGGTTTTCGTCTTCTGGAAGATGTGTTACATGTAAACATTGTAAGTGGCTTGCTTCGTAGGCGCAAATGTAAATACTGGCGCTAAAACTTTTGCACTCGTAAAAATAAAATAAAAAAAGGAAGTCGAGTCTAATTTCCACTTTATTTTCAACTATTGAATTTTAATACACCATTCAATGAAGGAAATAGAACTCTAGTATTGCTCAACTTCAAATGTAGCAGGTCACGTTGGTAACAGGTAACAGGAACCATATACATCGAATAAAACGGCAATACAGTCGTTATATATCAGGCATTCAACTCTCGCTCCGCTAGCAGCAGCAAGAAACTATTTTTTTCGCTTTAAAATAGATGTTGATGTTTTGACATGTTTCAGTTCCCAGCACTTAACCACATTAAGTTAGCCCAAACCACACATTGTAAAGTTGATTTTGGCAATCAATAACATTTAGCGTTGTTGTTTCTTCAATTACAGTATTATAATATGACTTTCTACATAACACGTCGCCACCCATTACCTCACTTTCAACATGGAGTACTGGAAAAAGCGAATTGACGTGATGGTCAGTGTGAATACAACTTGATGTGACGGATCCATGACGTGACGTGACGTGACGTTGACGCAACACCACCTAGAGTCAAGGCCTTACAACAACGAGGCGATACCATCTGACTGGCCGGCCGCTGTGAGGCGGTAGGCGTGCCCCAGCGACTAGCCAGTGAGGTGGCGGCCGGGCCCTCTAAGTGTGACGTAGGCACGGCCTGTTGTAAGGCCTTGTCTTCTAGGTGGTGTTGGTTGACGTGACGGACAGTGTGAATCGGCCTTAATTCGTTGTCAATGGACTTTTCAGTCAAAGCTATGGTCGTTAGACTAAACTATAGGTACCAGTATTCGAACAAGCGAATGTTATGATTTTTACGAATATGTCATGATTTTAAAGGATGTGGCTAGGCAGGAACCTAAGAGTACAACTTGTTCACTCACAAGTTACGTTGTACTCTTAGGTTCCTGACTAAACACTTCCTTTAAAGTCATGACATATTCGTAAAAATCATAACATTTGCATCTTCGATACCTATCGCACAGACCTATCGTTTCTATATGAAACACTATCCGATATATATTGATCGCACTGCCGCTTCATTCGGTGTACACGGCTCCTAGGACATCACCTACGATTCTTGCACGAGTTGTCTCATTCTAATTTCGCGTATTCTTTCGTCGAATTTTGTGAAGTGCTGGGGTATGTGAACCTTAGAGAAGCACTAGGATTTCAAGAAGGAAGTTATTTACTACCTTATGTGGAAAAAAGTTCTAATCGTGCGCCATTCAGGCGGGATAACGTCAATTCAACAAACATCTGACGTCTGTTTCAATAAATCCGGTTAAATTGTATGACGCTTCTCGCCAGGCTGCAGCGGTTATGTTGGCACTAATGGTAATGGCGGCAACTCAGATCACCAATAAATGTTTTTTTCATGACAACTTCAATTAAAACAAAAATTATTTTTTTCTTAACGGACAAGGTTACATACAAGAACCTGTCAACCATAGAGCAGGTATAGTATTAATTTAACTGCGAGTGAAACGAGCAGCAATAACACTTACTCTGTACCTCGTGAAAAATATTAATGCAATTCTACATTTCATTCGGTAAAATTTTATGACGCTTCTCGCCGGGCTCCAGTTCTTATGTTGGCAACAGATGAACAATGAAGTGTAGAATTGCGTTAATATTTTTCACGAGGTACAGAGTAAGTGTTATTGCTCCTCGTTTCACTCGCAGCGAAATCAATACTATACCTGCTCTAGGGTTGAGAGGTTCTTGTATGTACCCTTGCCCGTTCAGAAAAAAATAATTTTTGTACTAATTGAAATTGCCACGAAAAAACATTTATTGGTCATCTGAGTTGCCTTCATTACCATTGGTACCAACATAACCACTGCAGCCCGGCGAGAAGCGGCGCGCAATTTAACCAACAAAATAAATTAGCTTTGGATGTATAACAAATTTTATAACGGCTTCTATAAGTGACTATAAAATCATTAAACATTTACACATTCTATTTTTTTAAGAACTTATTTTTCAAACTTCCAAAATATCTACTCACATTTCCAGGTTTTTTTTCACCTTTGAAAAGGGGAAAAAAAAAGTAATTCTGTCTTTTGTAAGACTTCATAATGCAATTATTTTTTATTTCATCAAAATGAAACAGTTGGTAATAGAGTGAAGAAATTTTCTTATTATCTTTTAGCGCATCTAAACAACATATATCTCAATGTTTCATAAAAATTTCTTTCAAGAGGGTAAGGGGGTTTAAAAAATTCTTAACATTTAAAATAAAAACCCAAATGAAATTTTAATTCTTAAATTTTACTGTAATATTATCATTTGAGATCCATCACAGAAGGCTTTATCTTCATCACTAGTAATTCTTTTTAAATACATATACTTGAGTTGACAGATTATTTGGGTTCGAGATTCGATTCGGGTTTGGGATTCGGCACATGTTATATTTAAGATTCGGTATTCGGATTCGGTAAAATTGGGATTCGACCCATCCCTAGTGTAAAGTGTTATGAAATGTTTGCAAATCGTGTAATTGAGGCAGGACTTCGGGAGCAGCCTGGTATTTATGTAGGTGGATGTGGAAAACCGCCTAAAAACCACATCCAGGCTGGCTGGCAATCCGAACTCCTTCGTTAATCCACGAGGCAGATTCGAACTGTGGCCGGTATGCCTCCCCGTCTCAGAAAGTGGTGCGTTAGACCACATGGGTAACCGAGTGGGTTTTCTTTTATTAGAGATGGAGAATTTAAATCGTGAAAATATCTATTTCATTTTACCACTCTTCGTGGCTAAGTACAGTCATGATTATTGTATTACGCACATCTACAGCAGACAATCTTTTGAATTATGTTTCATTAGCCTCATCATAGAAAATCGGTACTTCAATTTTCAAGTTTGCTTACAATGGGAAAAAAGGCACTTAAATTTTGAAGTTCGCGTACAATAGCGTCTTCCTATCTCTTCCGTGTTCTGGTTTGAAACCAAAAAATCTAATGTTTTTGCTTTCAGTCTAACTGTTTAGCCCCACGAATGTTTGACATTACGAGCAACAGTTTTCTAATTTATAACTGAAATCAAGCTAGAACATAGGTGTCATTAGTACTGTTTCCATTTACAGCAATTTAAGCTATATATTACCAGTTATTCTTCCTTCTCTAAACAGGTGCCACAAGTCATTTCTGATGACTCTTCACTTAGAAGAAAGGTGACGGCTAAGTAAAAAAAAAAAGAAAAAGATTCACTCGGCCACTCTGTCAAGCTTTGAATTTTTCCTTCCATTACAGGCTAAACACTATCTATAACCGGGCCACTAAACATTTCACTTGACATTTCACGTTACAGCAAGTTAAGTTGGCTACACTGCTTTAGCGACGTTGCAACACTAGCCTCTATACACTCAGCAGCTCGGGTTTCAGTTGCATCTCGTAAATGTAAGCTATTGAGCAATAAAATTGCATATAACTCTTTCTTGAGCTGGAACCACAAAGCAGCAATTAATTAACGGCATAGTAATATAGACAAGAGCAGAACAACGCACACGCTTTCAATAGCAGAGCAAAGAAGTATAGAAAATAAGCATAGGATCACGACAGATACGAAATAAACAATAATCAAGATAGTAACGTCTCTCTCTGCGTTTTATAATCACAATGCTTTTCAGTCACCTATTTACGGTGAGAATGCTGCAATTACATCCAGCTGCCCAAGTTGTCACTTCCAAAATCGTAATCACCAAGACAAATCATTAACTGTTCATGATTACTGATGATCCCATCCATTTTGTACTAATTGAAATTGCCACGAAAAAACATTTATTGGTCATCTGAGTTGCCTTCATTACCATTGGTACCAACATAACCACTGCAGCCCGGCGAGAAGCGGCGCGCAATTTAACCAACAAAATAAATTAGCTTTGGATGTATAACAAATTTTATAACGGCTTCTATAAGTGACTATAAAATCATTAAACATTTACACATTCTATTTTTTTAAGAACTTATTTTTCAAACTTCCAAAATATCTACTCACATTTCCAGGTTTTTTTTCACCTTTGAAAAGGGGAAAAAAAAAGTAATTCTGTCTTTTGTAAGACTTCATAATGCAATTATTTTTTATTTCATCAAAATGAAACAGTTGGTAATAGAGTGAAGAAATTTTCTTATTATCTTTTAGCGCATCTAAACAACATATATCTCAATGTTTCATAAAAATTTCTTTCAAGAGGGTAAGGGGGTTTAAAAAATTCTTAACATTTAAAATAAAAACCCAAATGAAATTTTAATTCTTAAATTTTACTGTAATATTATCATTTGAGATCCATCACAGAAGGCTTTATCTTCATCACTAGTAATTCTTTTTAAATACATATACTTGAGTTGACAGATTATTTGGGTTCGAGATTCGATTCGGGTTTGGGATTCGGCACATGTTATATTTAAGATTCGGTATTCGGATTCGGTAAAATTGGGATTCGACCCATCCCTAGTGTAAAGTGTTATGAAATGTTTGCAAATCGTGTAATTGAGGCAGGACTTCGGGAGCAGCCTGGTATTTATGTAGGTGGATGTGGAAAACCGCCTAAAAACCACATCCAGGCTGGCTGGCAATCCGAACTCCTTCGTTAATCCACGAGGCAGATTCGAACTGTGGCCGGTATGCCTCCCCGTCTCAGAAAGTGGTGCGTTAGACCACATGGGTAACCGAGTGGGTTTTCTTTTATTAGAGATGGAGAATTTAAATCGTGAAAATATCTATTTCATTTTACCACTCTTCGTGGCTAAGTACAGTCATGATTATTGTATTACGCACATCTACAGCAGACAATCTTTTGAATTATGTTTCATTAGCCTCATCATAGAAAATCGGTACTTCAATTTTCAAGTTTGCTTACAATGGGAAAAAAGGCACTTAAATTTTGAAGTTCGCGTACAATAGCGTCTTCCTATCTCTTCCGTGTTCTGGTTTGAAACCAAAAAATCTAATGTTTTTGCTTTCAGTCTAACTGTTTAGCCCCACGAATGTTTGACATTACGAGCAACAGTTTTCTAATTTATAACTGAAATCAAGCTAGAACATAGGTGTCATTAGTACTGTTTCCATTTACAGCAATTTAAGCTATATATTACCAGTTATTCTTCCTTCTCTAAACAGGTGCCACAAGTCATTTCTGATGACTCTTCACTTAGAAGAAAGGTGACGGCTAAGTAAAAAAAAAAAGAAAAAGATTCACTCGGCCACTCTGTCAAGCTTTGAATTTTTCCTTCCATTACAGGCTAAACACTATCTATAACCGGGCCACTAAACATTTCACTTGACATTTCACGTTACAGCAAGTTAAGTTGGCTACACTGCTTTAGCGACGTTGCAACACTAGCCTCTATACACTCAGCAGCTCGGGTTTCAGTTGCATCTCGTAAATGTAAGCTATTGAGCAATAAAATTGCATATAACTCTTTCTTGAGCTGGAACCACAAAGCAGCAATTAATTAACGGCATAGTAATATAGACAAGAGCAGAACAACGCACACGCTTTCAATAGCAGAGCAAAGAAGTATAGAAAATAAGCATAGGATCACGACAGATACGAAATAAACAATAATCAAGATAGTAACGTCTCTCTCTGCGTTTTATAATCACAATGCTTTTCAGTCACCTATTTACGGTGAGAATGCTGCAATTACATCCAGCTGCCCAAGTTGTCACTTCCAAAATCGTAATCACCAAGACAAATCATTAACTGTTCATGATTACTGATGATCCCATCCATTTTGTACTAATTGAAATTGCCACGAAAAAACATTTATTGGTCATCTGAGTTGCCTTCATTACCATTGGTACCAACATAACCACTGCAGCCCGGCGAGAAGCGGCGCGCAATTTAACCAACAAAATAAATTAGCTTTGGATGTATAACAAATTTTATAACGGCTTCTATAAGTGACTATAAAATCATTAAACATTTACACATTCTATTTTTTTAAGAACTTATTTTTCAAACTTCCAAAATATCTACTCACATTTCCAGGTTTTTTTTCACCTTTGAAAAGGGGAAAAAAAAAGTAATTCTGTCTTTTGTAAGACTTCATAATGCAATTATTTTTTATTTCATCAAAATGAAACAGTTGGTAATAGAGTGAAGAAATTTTCTTATTATCTTTTAGCGCATCTAAACAACATATATCTCAATGTTTCATAAAAATTTCTTTCAAGAGGGTAAGGGGGTTTAAAAAATTCTTAACATTTAAAATAAAAACCCAAATGAAATTTTAATTCTTAAATTTTACTGTAATATTATCATTTGAGATCCATCACAGAAGGCTTTATCTTCATCACTAGTAATTCTTTTTAAATACATATACTTGAGTTGACAGATTATTTGGGTTCGAGATTCGATTCGGGTTTGGGATTCGGCACATGTTATATTTAAGATTCGGTATTCGGATTCGGTAAAATTGGGATTCGACCCATCCCTAGTGTAAAGTGTTATGAAATGTTTGCAAATCGTGTAATTGAGGCAGGACTTCGGGAGCAGCCTGGTATTTATGTAGGTGGATGTGGAAAACCGCCTAAAAACCACATCCAGGCTGGCTGGCAATCCGAACTCCTTCGTTAATCCACGAGGCAGATTCGAACTGTGGCCGGTATGCCTCCCCGTCTCAGAAAGTGGTGCGTTAGACCACATGGGTAACCGAGTGGGTTTTCTTTTATTAGAGATGGAGAATTTAAATCGTGAAAATATCTATTTCATTTTACCACTCTTCGTGGCTAAGTACAGTCATGATTATTGTATTACGCACATCTACAGCAGACAATCTTTTGAATTATGTTTCATTAGCCTCATCATAGAAAATCGGTACTTCAATTTTCAAGTTTGCTTACAATGGGAAAAAAGGCACTTAAATTTTGAAGTTCGCGTACAATAGCGTCTTCCTATCTCTTCCGTGTTCTGGTTTGAAACCAAAAAATCTAATGTTTTTGCTTTCAGTCTAACTGTTTAGCCCCACGAATGTTTGACATTACGAGCAACAGTTTTCTAATTTATAACTGAAATCAAGCTAGAACATAGGTGTCATTAGTACTGTTTCCATTTACAGCAATTTAAGCTATATATTACCAGTTATTCTTCCTTCTCTAAACAGGTGCCACAAGTCATTTCTGATGACTCTTCACTTAGAAGAAAGGTGACGGCTAAGTAAAAAAAAAAAGAAAAAGATTCACTCGGCCACTCTGTCAAGCTTTGAATTTTTCCTTCCATTACAGGCTAAACACTATCTATAACCGGGCCACTAAACATTTCACTTGACATTTCACGTTACAGCAAGTTAAGTTGGCTACACTGCTTTAGCGACGTTGCAACACTAGCCTCTATACACTCAGCAGCTCGGGTTTCAGTTGCATCTCGTAAATGTAAGCTATTGAGCAATAAAATTGCATATAACTCTTTCTTGAGCTGGAACCACAAAGCAGCAATTAATTAACGGCATAGTAATATAGACAAGAGCAGAACAACGCACACGCTTTCAATAGCAGAGCAAAGAAGTATAGAAAATAAGCATAGGATCACGACAGATACGAAATAAACAATAATCAAGATAGTAACGTCTCTCTCTGCGTTTTATAATCACAATGCTTTTCAGTCACCTATTTACGGTGAGAATGCTGCAATTACATCCAGCTGCCCAAGTTGTCACTTCCAAAATCGTAATCACCAAGACAAATCATTAACTGTTCATGATTACTGATGATCCCATCCATTTTGTACTAATTGAAATTGCCACGAAAAAACATTTATTGGTCATCTGAGTTGCCTTCATTACCATTGGTACCAACATAACCACTGCAGCCCGGCGAGAAGCGGCGCGCAATTTAACCAACAAAATAAATTAGCTTTGGATGTATAACAAATTTTATAACGGCTTCTATAAGTGACTATAAAATCATTAAACATTTACACATTCTATTTTTTTAAGAACTTATTTTTCAAACTTCCAAAATATCTACTCACATTTCCAGGTTTTTTTTCACCTTTGAAAAGGGGAAAAAAAAAGTAATTCTGTCTTTTGTAAGACTTCATAATGCAATTATTTTTTATTTCATCAAAATGAAACAGTTGGTAATAGAGTGAAGAAATTTTCTTATTATCTTTTAGCGCATCTAAACAACATATATCTCAATGTTTCATAAAAATTTCTTTCAAGAGGGTAAGGGGGTTTAAAAAATTCTTAACATTTAAAATAAAAACCCAAATGAAATTTTAATTCTTAAATTTTACTGTAATATTATCATTTGAGATCCATCACAGAAGGCTTTATCTTCATCACTAGTAATTCTTTTTAAATACATATACTTGAGTTGACAGATTATTTGGGTTCGAGATTCGATTCGGGTTTGGGATTCGGCACATGTTATATTTAAGATTCGGTATTCGGATTCGGTAAAATTGGGATTCGACCCATCCCTAGTGTAAAGTGTTATGAAATGTTTGCAAATCGTGTAATTGAGGCAGGACTTCGGGAGCAGCCTGGTATTTATGTAGGTGGATGTGGAAAACCGCCTAAAAACCACATCCAGGCTGGCTGGCAATCCGAACTCCTTCGTTAATCCACGAGGCAGATTCGAACTGTGGCCGGTATGCCTCCCCGTCTCAGAAAGTGGTGCGTTAGACCACATGGGTAACCGAGTGGGTTTTCTTTTATTAGAGATGGAGAATTTAAATCGTGAAAATATCTATTTCATTTTACCACTCTTCGTGGCTAAGTACAGTCATGATTATTGTATTACGCACATCTACAGCAGACAATCTTTTGAATTATGTTTCATTAGCCTCATCATAGAAAATCGGTACTTCAATTTTCAAGTTTGCTTACAATGGGAAAAAAGGCACTTAAATTTTGAAGTTCGCGTACAATAGCGTCTTCCTATCTCTTCCGTGTTCTGGTTTGAAACCAAAAAATCTAATGTTTTTGCTTTCAGTCTAACTGTTTAGCCCCACGAATGTTTTGACATTACGAGCAACAGTTTTCTAATTTATAACTGAAATCAAGCTAGAACATAGGTGTCATTAGTACTGTTTCCATTTACAGCAATTTAAGCTATATATTACCAGTTATTCTTCCTTCTCTAAACAGGTGCCACAAGTCATTTCTGATGACTCTTCACTTAGAAGAAAGGTGACGGCTAAGTAAAAAAAAAAGAAAAAGATTCACTCGGCCACTCTGTCAAGCTTTGAATTTTTCCTTCCATTACAGGCTAAACACTATCTATAACCGGGCCACTAAACATTTCACTTGACATTTCACGTTACAGCAAGTTAAGTTGGCTACACTGCTTTAGCGACGTTGCAACACTAGCCTCTATACACTCAGCAGCTCGGGTTTCAGTTGCATCTCGTAAATGTAAGCTATTGAGCAATAAAATTGCATATAACTCTTTCTTGAGCTGGAACCACAAAGCAGCAATTAATTAACGGCATAGTAATATAGACAAGAGCAGAACAACGCACACGCTTTCAATAGCAGAGCAAAGAAGTATAGAAAATAAGCATAGGATCACGACAGATACGAAATAAACAATAATCAAGATAGTAACGTCTCTCTCTGCGTTTTATAATCACAATGCTTTTCAGTCACCTATTTACGGTGAGAATGCTGCAATTACATCCAGCTGCCCAAGTTGTCACTTCCAAAATCGTAATCACCAAGACAAATCATTAACTGTTCATGATTACTGATGATCCCATCCATTGTGTGCGCCGCCCAAATCGGTTTTTCAAAGTGCTCGACCCTTTTTTTTCCAAGATGCAGCATCCACATTGGCAACAGCTTCACACAACAGCGTTTCCACCTCCGTTATTGTGAAAGACTTATTATTGTTCCTCGTGTAATTCTTCACGTGACTCCATACTAATTCTATAGCGTTAAAATGGCAGTGATATGCGGGCAACCTTATTACATCCTGCTCCTTTGCGATTCATCTACTACAAATGGGGTTGTAATAGGCTTATTTTGTTTCACGAGCGAATATAAAAGAAGATTTGACATTGACATTTCTGCAAGAATATTTCTTTCTTGTAGCCATTGCACCACACTTTCTTTCCGATCGTTTGAAGCGAGAATGAACTTCTTGCTCAGAGCATATGCTTTGAAGTTTTTATTCACACGAAATAGAGAATTTACTCAGGAAACGTCACTAGACAAACATCTTTTCAGTTGCATTATCCAATTACTTGAACTCGAAAACCCAAGTTAAACCACTTGCAGTAAAACAAATTGCAGCAAAAAAAGCAGACACAATGTAAACACGATACACAACGTTGTTTACGTAGCGCTGAACAAAGCCAGCAATGCGGGAACTTTGACGTCACGGCACATGGCCACCGGAAGTGTTTAGTGCACTGTGATTGGATCGTACCTAGCGACTATCGCCTCGTGCTTCTTGCTGTTCATTTGTTATTTGTAAACGTCAAGTGCAAAGTTTCAGCGGCCCAGGTATAAATACAAAATTTGATGTTTGTGTGTCTACTAGAAGTACCTTAGAATTTTGATGATTGGTGAGTCAGTGAGTGACAGAATTAGCAATTTTCGACTTCTAATATTTCGTAAACTATATGGTGTAGAATAGTGTAATTTGAAAATACAGCTAGTTATAGTAGATACTATTGGTAACCGAAAATACAGGCCTCTAGCTGTATCAACAATGGAGATACAGGGGGGATCGAAAGTGCCGTCTACTGCTTAGAGAGAAGAATGATACAGCTGTGTGCTTGACTCGGCGGGGGCACTGCCATGCCCACAGATTGTATGATGTTGCAGTAGAATGACAACTGATGACAAGAGTCAATTAATTTCTGTAGTGTATAAACATGAATCAGTGAAGATCTCAAACAAGGTTCTGAGAATGTATTTCACTAAAAAGTTAAATTAATATACAAAAGGGGGAAAAGTCTATGAAATTAGTGCTTCTTCATTGGTTAAGGATAAAATATTTCTGTGACAAAGCTGAGTCTTGTTTGGATTACTAATATTCAATATTTCTCAGCCTATGAATTGACAAGAACTGATTTGCATTTATAACCTTAACACTTTTTGAAATAGATTTTTCAGACACAATACCTAATCTCTGGATTAATGCTCTCACCTGTCAGCAAAAAAGCCACCAGCATGTTTCGCTAACCAGCGACCAACCCACAGTCTGTGCAGCAGTTGTCTCAAAATTTGCCATGCTGTTGATGACAATAACTCAAGCTTTGAGGCAGGTAGCGGTTGACCAAAAGCAACAAGGCAACGGCGAAGTTCTTGCGTGGCTGCAGGTAATTCACCCTGTAAAATTAAGCAACTACTGTGAAATACAAATAGAACATGTATGTAACATATGTCACAAATCTCAACACACTTGTTAGATACTAAAGTACTGAGTAATAATGAGGTGTTTGAAGTGTGGTAATGGTGTGGTTACTGCAATATGGGATAGAGAAAGTTCCCAGTTCAGTTAAAGAGGAGAGAACTACTCTGAAAAGGACAGTATTGGATGGTGAATAGCTTATAATTGTTAAGATTTACTGATGACATTGCTATCCTTATTGAAAGCAATGACTATAGAATCTATTGAATGGAATAAAGAGATTACACAACAGAAACAACAAGTGGAATTCATCACTATTTATGCTGGCAGTTGCAACGTCCAAAAACCAACAAGGAAAAAAGAAGCAGAGAAAATCTTTAAGTTCCACAGGCTCCTTGACTTTAAGATCTAAGATGAGCCCCTGCCGGCGGGTATGGACGTAAGGCCGCAATGCTTCAAATGCCAAGAGGAAGGGCACATTGCGAAGCACTGCTGCAACGAGCCCCGATGCGTAAAATGCACCGGCAAGCATGCCAGCAGTGCCTGCTGGATGCGCAAAGATGAAAGACCGACATGCCCCTGCTGTAATGGCTCGCATGTCGCAAGCTGGCGAGGCTGCGAAGCATTCACCATCAGAAAAGAGCCAGGAACGAGAGGGCCGAACAATACAGATCCAGGAAGTTGCGGATATGCTAAACAGCGCCACCGAAGAAGACAACAACATGGGAAAGCAGCGATTCCACCGCCGAAAAACGACAGCAGCAACGAGACGGCAGTAGACTGCAGCTGTAAGAAGAGGATGGCAGACCGCAGCAGAACACCGCCAGAGACATCGCCATCCATGCAGCCAGCGAGCCCGACCACCAGCGACAGGGGTGGAAAGGAAGGCTGGAAGCTTGGACAGAGGCGGAGTCAAACAACGGGCGACCATCTGACGCTGACAGTGGCGGTGGAGGGAGAGGGCGCCGAACATCGCGTCAACATAGAAGCCGCCCTACAAGAAGCGGAGGCCCGCTTCAGAGTGGTGCTGCATTCAGAGATAGAAGCAGCATGCCTCCTGATATGATAAGCACATCGAAGCAACCGCAGGTGAAAGCACGAGCAATGCAGACATACGGCAAATCAAGCGCCTCAAAAAGGACATAACGGCAGTCAACAACCCTCCAGAAGAACAAGGACGACGAACACAGAACAGAAGACAGACCAGAGCAGCTACAACAACACCAAAGGAAGAAGAAGATAGTCACAAATCGAGCCGTGCAATCGGAGCCAAATGACACCAATGCAGAGAAGATGCAGAAGTCTTGAATATGGAGTGTCAGACTAACGAAGTTATCACCATAACAGGAGATCTTCTGAACACTGATGGACTGAAAAACAGCAAAGAAATACTCTGAAAATCGACATGAGAATACAAAAATGACAAGAGCACTAAATACCATATGAATTGGTTAGGATACCAACATGTCTCAATAGCACAGTGGTAGAGTGCCAGACTACAAATCCAAAGGTCATGGGTTCGATCCCCACCAGGTCCTAGGATTTTTATTTGTCACTTTCCACTTCTTTCACCTCTGGCAGTGATGCTGGTATGAAAAATACTGAGTAGCACCATCATACCTGCCAACCTTCAAAATGTAAAAATCAGGAGATCCAGTTTAAAAAATTGGGAGATTCTTCAAAAAATGAGGAGATACATTCTATCAAAAACTGCGGCGCACTTTACTATAAACCTTAAGATAACTGATTTTAGTCTTTTCCTATCCTCTCATGATGCTACAAAAAACACTTGTGTTAATCCAAATGTTGATTTCATGCTTATAATTTGTAGCCAGTCCAGGTAAAATGATTGATTTTTTTATTTAAACAAAAACGTTCACAGCTGTATATCTGTGCTATACTGCTACCTGGGAACACGTTATGGAACAAATGACTCACATAATCATCGCATTTAATTGGTAAACCGTACTCTATAATAAACAATGTAAATAAGCACTCTGCATCTATCAATTTCAGTCTTTTATTGTTACTCACACACTTTCCATTTTCTCGACACGTATTTTGGTACATTGCTTTTTCCAATCACACAACACAGTCATTCAACAATCATCTCTGGCTGCCGCAATTCGAAGTGCGGCAGCCGGAGGTGATGGTTGTATGACTGTTGTGTGCCTGTGCGAGTGTTCTATTTTCTGAAGAAGGCCAAGGCTGATAGCTGAAAGTGTTGTATGTGTGTGTCTCTTTTGTATGTGCCTGTCGCAGCTCGTCGCCACGTATTTGCGGTGACTTGTCAACTTTCCTTATTACTATATTAAGAATTTATATTATTTTGTCCATCCCGTGTACGTATCAGAACTATTGACCAGTAGTCTCACTTTCAGTGAGTGAAATGTGTGCTAATGCTAATAAACACAAACAAACGTTTCTAGGGGAGGAGATAGGGAATATTTACAAAAGAATAAAAGGAAGGGAATGACATCAGACCCCAGAATGAGAGGTGTGTTGAGGCTATTTAGTCACTATAGCTTTTATTATTGCTGACAAAGCAAATGTAAATTACGTTAACAAGCAATAGTGATTGACTGCTAAGTATATCAAGTTTTTGAAACTAGTGTCATGTGAAATTTTCTGAAAAGGTGCAACCCACTGAAGTAATTGGCAGGGGTGAGAATAGCTGTAGCGTGTGGTGTCGGATAAAGACATAGAGCACAATGGCATCGATCCTCCATTACTCTCTCTACAAAATGCACAACCAATCAGTTTTCTAACTTGCACATCATTCTCAGATACGGCACCTAGTCACACAGAAATTTATATTATATGCAGATGTCCGTAGTTGACATAGTAACTATGGAAAATAAAACATAACCACAATGTGACAGGATAATACATAAAAAATGACAATGTTACACATAAAAGATTCAGTTAATGTAAAATGAGTTGACAAACACCTTACATAAAACAAGAAAATATAATAAGGATAGTTTACAACTAACTGCAGAGACTTAACGACGAGCATTAACAAGCACATAAAAAAGACACAAATACATATACAAAACTATTGGTCATTAGTTTTCTTTAGATGGCTGATAGCATAAGTGTTGTGTTTTGTTTTGTTTTGTGTGCGTGCGTGCGCGTGTATGTGGGTGTGTGTGTGTGTGTGTGCGCGCGCGCACCTGTTGCAGCTTGTCGCACTTCTTTGTGGCGAGTTGCAAGCTATCCTTATTATATTGTGATGTTCTAATCTGGGCTTTTCATTATTACTCAATGAAATGGAATATAAATTTACATAAATATAATTGTACTTGAGTAATGATAACCATGAAGAGAAATATAACAGATTTCAAGTCTTAAAACTATTTACCTTTGATATGTCGAAATCTGCTTGCTTTCGATGTCTCCAAAAGACAGTTGATGCAGCAGATTTTGAAGGCATTACCGGATCACCATACACAAATATTTTAATGAGACAGCCAACCAAAATGATAAAATTGAAAAACCACAAAAAAAGTGAAGTACTTGTCAAACTCCATAATCCACCATCAGAGCCTGTATGAAAAGACAAAAGAGGAATTGTAACAATTTTTTTCCTCTTCACAATTACTAAAGTTATCATTTTATATTTGAAAACAAGTAATTTACATTTATCTTAAAATACTATTAAGCTGCTATTTCAACTTTCAAACAACATTTATCATAAAAGTACAACAATGTACTGCAATGTCTCATTTCCTACACACTGTCATTTCTGAGGTAATTTGTATCTCTTTTTCTTTCTCCACCCTACATTTCCCTTTCACAAACAGGTAATTTTTGAAATTCTTTGAGACAGAAATTTGATTGTATTATAGCTGGTTAACTTCAGCACTGGTCAAACAGTTCCTGGTATGGTGATTTAGACACAGAGATTACAGTTCATCCAAAACGATTTTATAGGTTTGTTATTCATTAATTCAATAACACATCAAGTGTAATAAATTACACTATGAAGGAGAGAGCTTTTAAAGCTGTGAAGCAAGTAAAATAATTCTAAACAACCTCAGCTCATTTTATGACATGTGCGTAACCCTACTAATGCAACATAGGGATTTTATCATGTCAACCATTAAATAGTGGTATTTTATAATGGCTAACAGTATCTGTCAATTTTACTCCCATTTGAATACGTCCTAGTCTCCCGCCTTGTGAGTTTAACAATAAGAGCTGCAACAAGTTGTATTGTATTGTCCCGACCTCTCCATTTTAAACTTAAATATTTGTAGGATTACTAGGTTTTAATTCTTTCTATTTGGTTTTATATAGTTTCTATTTTTCTTATCTTTGTCATTTACACTAGAGCCACCTGGTGGTGTCTACCGTTTACTTTGACGATGCTGGGCGATTTGGCTTTAGTAATGTTCAGCAGGGCCTTGACGCCAAACAATTTTATTATGTTAACCCCCTCTCCACAGTATGTACTTAAGATCTTTGTGTTTGTAATGTACTTTGGTATCTCTTTTCTCCATACAGTTCTCTATCTTTATGTGACAACAGGGTTACTGATGTTTGTAACTTTACAGATTCTGAAGACGATTTAATCGAAATGCGTAAATAAACATTGACCACATCACTATCTGTGGCCCTATAATTTTACACAGCATCCTAATAGCACTGTTAATCAATTAATACTGATATGGGTGCATACCTCATCAACGACCTTATGTCACGTCTGGAAATGTTACTACTCCAATACTAATAGTTCCGTAATTTTCACATCTGTCTGCACTTGGTTTCTTTGAACTGGATTTATTACATTCTTCTTGAACGTCTGTAGGTATCCCCCCCCCCCCACCGCGTCTCATATATCTTACATATATAGTAAAACAGTTCCTTCTTGTCTGGCTCTCCCAAGGTTACAAACAGATCAAGAGGGAATCTCATCTACTCCAGGCGCCTTGTTTCAACTAAAATCTTCCAGTGCTCTCTCAAATTATTCTGCAATCATGTATCTCAACATCTATATCTCTTCCATGTCTACAATGCTGCCTTCATATTCCTTGTGTAGCTCCTCTATATATTCCTTCCACCTTCCCACTGTCCCTTCTATGCTTAGTACTGAGCTCATGAAATTCCGGCATCAGCTTTTCTCCATGTGTCTCATTTATTTTATGGTACAATATATCTACATTTCTCCTGGTTATACAAAACACTCTAGATTTGCATTAGACCTATAGCCACTCCTGCTTAGCCAATTTACACTTCCTCTCAATATCTTAATTTGTGTGTCTGCCCTCCATTTTCCCGGCTTCATTTGCTGCAATATTTTCTCTTTCTTTCTTTATTATTTCATAAGTTGAATTCAGTATCTCCTGTGTTATTCAAGAAATTGTTAGGTCTTGTCCTTCTACCTGTCTGATCCTCTACAGCCTTTACTATTTCACTGTCGAAACTATCCACTCTTATTCTACTATATCATTTTTCTTCATTTCAGTCAATATTTGCCTAATGCACCCTCTGAAACTTTCAACATCCTCTGTTTCCTGTTGCCTAATGCACCCTCTGAAACTTTCAACACCCTCTGTTTCCTTCAATTTCTCTAGGTTCCATCTCCTTACTTTTCTACCCTTTATAGCATTCCTTACTCTTTTAATAGATTTTGCTTTCCTTCCAGAAGGTTATTTCTTTATTCAAAATTTAAGTTATGACTTATTTTGCACATAACTGACATACAATAATGATTATTACTGGGTGCATTGTAAGATCCACTAACTAATTTCAAGGGTTAAAACTAAAATTTATTTTTATAAGAACTCACTCAGAATATCAACATAACCTTTACATTAATGATAAAGATAACTGTGTACCACAAAGAACACAGTCACTATCTGGTGACTTACTGCTGCTTGCTGCACCTCACTTCTCGTTCTTATTATCCAGAGACTTTTACTCTTCAGTATCATACTTTTATAACTGCAGATACATAAAAATCAAATTTCTAACACACTTTAATGTCTTAAGCAGCTTTTGAACACAAACTTGGTCACATATGGTCAATCTTGCAAATCTCAATGATCAATACAGTGATAGTGTTGCCAACTTCTAAGAAATGTGTTCCTACATCTTTTTTCCTTTTTTTTTTCTTTTCTTTCTCTTCTTCTTCTTCTTCTTCTTATATTATTATTATTTAAGTATTATTTTGACTGGATAATAAGAATGAATTTAGGTTTAGAACATATAGGTAGTTAACAAAATTATGAATTATACACTAAATACATATGGCAGCAAAAACAGTTATCAACTGTGTAAGTACCACTTTTCATACATTACTTTGCAAAGAAATGGACACATTAAAACAATTTTTATAGCAAGAACAATATCTTTACCTTCATCACTTAGAATAGTTCTTCCTACAGTACTTGATGACTGGTAATCAGTGTCTGTATTCATGTATTTGTTGAGAACTATACCAAATGGATTAAATGCCATAACAACAAACATGAACATGCACAGCGTCATTCTGGAGTGGTCAAGCATTCCACTACTGACCCTCTGCATACAGTCACCATCTTCTTTCTTCATTTGCTGGGAAAGAACAACTACAATTATTGTGGGATTTAAAAAAAGATAGAAAAGAATAAACTGAATTATAAATTAAAAAATAGATGAAGATTACTCACCAGGCGAATGAGCACAGGTGGTGATAGTAGCACAAATATATAACACACACACACACACACACACACACACACACACACACACACACACACACACACACAAAAGCTTTCGCAACCCAACACATTTACACAGACGTAAACACACCTGTGTTTGCATGTGTAAATGTGAGGTGTGTGTGTGTGTGTGTGTGTGTGTGTGTGTGTGTGTGTATTTGTTTACCTTCCTTTTCTTCCCCCAAGGTAAGTCTTTCCTCTCCCGGGATTGGAATGTCTCCTTACCCCCCTCCATTAAAACCCTGATAATTTCCTTTTCCCTCTCCTTCCCTTCTGCCTGAAGAAGCAACTGGGTTGCGAAAGCTTGCATTTGTGTGTGTGCGTGTGTGTGTGTTTTATATATTTGTGCTACTACCACCACCTGTGCTCCTTCGCCTGGTGAGTAATCTTCATCTATTATTTAATATATATTTTTCCTGCTAGGAATTTTTGTCTATAATATTCGTATAATAAACTGAATTACATTTACAAATCTAACTGGAGACAGCACTACAACTGTAATTCCAGATTAAAAGAAATAGAACTATTGTAGTAGTAATAGTAGTAGCAGTGTAAAGGAAAGAAGATTAGGTTGAACATTGCAGTAGTGAACTCTTATAAGATCAAATGTTAATCCACCCCACTTCCAACGAACTCACTTTTAAAGATTCAACATGAAATTTTCTGTAAATTAAAAACCAGTTTTTATGCAAATCCTAACCTTTCTAATTGAGTATCTGTTTCCTTTCATATTCACAGAGACCATACTTTGTGTAATGAATGCACTAATTGGTAACTGATTCAGCCGGTCAACACATTGTAGTCAATAATTCTATTTTGCTCATAGCTATTTCGGAAAATATGTAGAACACATTGGGAATTTATTTCTGCTCTGCCTAACATGCAACTTGTAATCTACATCTACAGACAGACTCCATAAGTCACCATATGCTGCATGATGGAGGACAACTCATACCAGTACTAGACATTTTCCTTTCTGTTCCATTCCAAACAATCACACAAAAAAGAATGCATTTTTCTTCTGTAAAAAATGTAATTTCTCTTACCTTTGTGGTCAATGTGTGAACCTAAGATGGAAGAAGTATAACTGTACAACAGGCAGCTTCAAATGCTGGGCCTCTAGGAAAACTAGTCTTTCCTCCAAAAATTCCCACTTGAGTTCCTGAACTATCTCCATAACACTCAAATGCTGATCAAACCCACCAGTAAAAAATCTAGCAGTTCACCTCTAAATTGTTTCTGTGTCTTTTTTTAAACCAATCAGGTAGGGATCCCAAACACTTGAGTAGTACTAAAGCATGGGTCACACTTCTATTCTATAGTGTCCCTCTTAGAAATGAACCACATCTTTACACAATTATGCCAATAAACTGATACCAACTAGAAATAAAATAGTACTAATAAATTAAAAAACAATGTTGCAAAGATTGAAACAAAATTAAAATTTTTTGGGAAAAACAGTAAATAGTTTGCTTATTGTGATTATTAATATTCAGCTGTGAAATATCAAACAGAAACAAATAAACTTCCAAATAATTATCTATGGTTGACATTACAGTGGGCTTAATGTACTGGCTAACATGTGTAAATGCGCCACAAAAGCATTGTGCATGGGATTACCCTTCATTGAGTGGTACGGGTGACCCATGCAACTGCATGGAGCATACAGTTATTATTGTACCTGATTATATACAGCTGAAGCTAAAAAGAAATAAAATCCAGTTACATAATAGTAAACAAGGAAGAATAAGCAGCATAATGTTTTAATAATTTTTAAATCAGTATTATAATGTAATGACTGTAGTTGTGTGGTTATTTTGGTGTTAATGTTACCAATTTTAATTTAAGTGTAGTATTACAACCTGCAAAAAAAGTTCAGTCATCAGCAAAAGCTAATAATCAGCAGCAGCTTCAGCAAAAATTAAACTTTTCTGACAAGGTGAAAATATATGGTTTACTGCAATCTACATGTACAGCACATTCAAAGTGTTCTCAAATTCTGATATTAATTACAAAATACACCATGGTATTCTTGGTCTCATAAGGGTTCAATTTATTTTTTAAATAAAATATAATACATGAAAACACTAGTCGAGTAAGAGTGTAGCACTGAAGCAATTAAATAATATTTTATGTCTGATATGATACGACAAGTACAGTAAAACCCCAAATTAACAAACCCTCTTAACGAATTCTTCCGTCGGTCCCAGCAGAACTCCCATAACAACAATATAATGTTCACCCACTTTTAACGAATCCCACTTTAAGAGTGTTGTGGTTTGTTAAGCTTATGGGACTTAACTGCAGGGTCATCAGTCCACTTTAAGACTTTAAGGAAGAAAGATGAAACTTGCTCCAAATTAAAATCCTGTTTTTACGAAATTTCTAACACGTGAAAGTGAGTTTCCAATTTATTTCAGTTTCTTTCTTTGTGTTTTATAAACCACATGTTGGCAGTAAATCATAATTAATTCTTTCAATTGACGTGGGCTGTGTATAGATCGAATTGCGGTGTAGTGATAGTGGAAAAAAGCATCAAAAGAATCGGAACACAGTTTCCGCCTTGCGTACCATGCATTTGTAGTCACTTGATATGACGTCAGTTGTTTTAAAATGATTTCCAGTCCACAGTGTACAGCAATCAGTGATAATAAATATTCCTTCAGTAAAAAAAAGTCTTGATTGCAGATTGTTTTATTCTTTAATTAATGACACATTTCGCCCTTTAGCAGGGCAGCCTCAAATTATCTGTGTGACAGAATTTACACAAAAATTACAAGGCAGAATTACGAAGTGCAAGCCACGAAGTGCTGTATTAGTTATTTTACAGAAATCATCTGTTTTACAAAGTTTTACTTTTGTGAAGTTATGGCCCGCAAGCAGAAGAAACTTACAATGCAACAAAAACTGACCACCATCCACAATGTGGAAGATAATTGTAATGTAAAACTTTCAGACATTGCAAAGTAGTATAATTATCACCATCATCTTTGTTCAGCATATTGAAAAACAAGGAAGCACTATTAAATGCTGAAGCTAGCGGTTCAACGGGATACACAAGGAAGAACATTCGAACTTACATGTTTAGTGATGTGGCAAATGTTCTCTTAAAGTACTTCCATGATGTAAGAAAAAGCAACATCCCTGGGAATATTCTTCAAGAGAAGGCTCAGGAAATTGCCTTCAAAATAGGTGCACAAAATTTTTGTGCGTCAAACAGATGGTTAGATTGCTTTAAGAAGTGTCCATAACTTCAGATTGCAGAATGTAAGTGGCACGAGTGAGGCTTTTTATGTAGAAATAGTAAGCTATTGGAAGAGCACTACACTAACATGTTTAATACAGGACTATGAGCCCAGAGACATCCGCAAATGAAACTAGCATATTTTATAATTTCTGTGAAGGGAGAAAGGTGCCACAGAGGTAAGAAAAGTAAGGACAGAATGACTGCACTAATATGTGTTAACAGTGACGGAAATGAGAAGTTGGCGCCACTGATAATAGAAAAATTCAATATTCCCAGGTGTTTTAAAAATATCAAAAAAACTACCCTGTACTTACGAGTACCATAGTAATTCCTGGATGACAATGGAAATCTTAGTAATATTTCTAAGGTGTTTGGATGCCAAAATGGGTGCAGCAGGGAGGAAAATAGTGCTTAATATTGATCATTGCCCTGCATGTCCCAAAGAAACACAATTTTTGAGAAATATAAAACTCTTGTTTCTCCCACCAAACTGTACCAGCCATCTGCAGCCTCTTGGTCTAGGAATAACACTCTCTGTCAAAGCAAAATACAGAGCAGCTTTTGTCCAAAAGTCTATTACCTTCCTTGAAAGAAAGCAAATGATGAAATTAAACCTTTTACAGCCCATGCACATGTTTGTTGCCGCATGGAATTGTGTAATGCAGCAAACAGTCTTATTTTTTTTTTTTTTTTTTTTTTTTTTGCAAAGGCTGGTTGTGCAAAGCCTACATATGTTGCTGAAAAGGATGACATGTTCTTGAAGAAGAATGGAGAATTGCAGATGTTCCTGAATATTTGACATTCGAGGACTTTGTTTTGTGTGTAACGATCTTTCAACTTCGGCACATGAGATGAATGTGAGTGAGATGTGTGAAATTGTAATGAAGGAACACTCTTGGGGTAGAAGGTGGTGGTGGTGGTGAAGAGGCCATTGCATCACGTTTTATAGCTGCTGTGGAAGGACTTGACACTGTTAGAAACTACTTTTCCAGTTTTGATGTAGACGAGGCAATTCTGACAAACATCAACCAACTTGAGCGACAACTTCTTCCATTACAGTACACTGGAAGGAAACAACAAACTACTCTTTGATTAATAATAATAATAATAATAATAATAATGAATGTGTTCTGCAAAATGTGTGAACTGTATATGTTTGTATCCATCTCCCAAAAATATTTGAATAATGATTCTGGGCGACTCCTTCTGTGTACCCAGGCAAAACCCCCATTTAAGAAACACATTTTAAGGAAAAAATATGATTCCCCCTAGAGATTAGTTAAAAAGGGGTTTTACTGTACATAAAATTCACTCTTCTATTAACACACAGAAAAATAATCATTGATCATGAATGTATTACATAAAATAAACATCAACACAAGGAACTTTTATACTTCCAGGAACTATTAGTACTGACACAAAAAGTTTAATACGGTGGCACAAAGTGTAGGTACAAACAAAACCATACATGAAAATATATCTGGTTCACAATGGTAACAAGTGACTCAAACACATTAAAACCTTCTAAAGTCCGTGTTGGAATGTCAGTAACATGAGGATAGGTAGCAATTAACTGCGAAGCTGATCGCCAAGCCACAGACAATCAGGTAGAAAAGACAATCACATACACACAACTTAATTTTTGGTCACAGCTTTCACCCAGAAAAAAGGTACTTACACTCACACAGTCACTCAGATACAACTCATATACATGACTGCTATCTCCAGTCACTAAGGCCCAACTCACATCTTAAACAGTGAGTAAGGAGGGAAGGAGGATCAATGTAGGGTAAGGGTGGGGATAGAACATTCTGCACTATCTGGCGGAACATAAAGACACTGATAGGTGAGAATGTGAGAGGCAGCTTGGAATGCTGTAAAGGAGAGGCTTGGGGAAACGGGGGGGGGGGGGGGGGGGGGGAGGTGCAGAGGGGGAGAAACAATAAAATAAAAATTAGGCAGCACACAGTTGCGAGAGTAATACTCTGGGAGAAGGAATATAATGGAAATGGTGCCAGATGTGGGGTATAAGGATGATGGGTTACCTTAGGTCTGCTATAAAGTGAAATCTATTAGACACACTTGAAGTATGATAAGTTTAATAAAGCAATAACATACCTCTACTTCAAATGAATTCTCAGGTGATGGCGGTACGGAACTATCCGAATGAGGTGGTGAAAGTGATGGAGAAGAAATGTCTGATTGTGGCGGAGTAATCTCCCCATCAATAAACATTTCAGACTTCACACTATCTGGCTTCAACAGTTCTTGTAAGGACTGCTTCTGTGCACTCATTTTTAGAGACATATTTTCCTGCTTTAACTTTGCATTTGCATTCTGTAGGTATCGAATATAATCAATGGCCTTTCGTAAAATTGCTGATTTATTTAGCTGCAACAACAAAAAAAAAAAAAAGAAAACATAGATGGAGTATTACAGAGTGTGGGAATGGCTCTTACACATTGTCAACACAGCAATGCTACATTAATACTTCTATCTACACCAGTAATGGGCATGTGAGCTGTTAGGGGGAAAAGGGGGGGGGGGCGGCACTGTAGGCACGAATCATGTTGTGCAGGCACGATCTGTGCACAGCTTGTATTCTCTTCCTTGCGAACAAGACTGAAGACTGCAGTAATACATGAGTAACAGCTGATGTTTAACTTAATCACAATAAACTGTAATTGTAATTCTTATAATATAATGTAGCAATGAAACTCAATACCTAAAACATGTGCATAGAATTTGAGGAAGTGTAGCTTTGAAGAACAATCTGATGGTGAATGGAAATACCATTGAATAAAAAGGAAAGAATAGCATATAACAATCATGCCATAAAGAAATAAAAATGAATTTACATTAATCTGTGTGCTTTAATGCAACACTTCTTCACAAAAGTCTTTGCTTATTAAATAACATTTTTACAAGAGTAATTTTTTGTTGTTGCTATTTCATTATCTCCCTAACCACACATGAGTGAAAGTCATGAAGCTCCAACTGAATTTCAGAAACTGAAGTTTTAATGCCCACCGCAAAAGTGCTTAATCAATTTGGTATGTTTTATTACAAACACAATTAACTCCCCCCTTTTGTAACTGAAATAGTATTTAAGTTTCTTTTCCCCCAAAAGATGCAGTGGCTTGCATGTACATACCTCAGCTTAGTACCACTGACAGTAACACAAAAAAGATAAAAACACACATAGGATCAAGCATTAAGGATAAAACTTCTTCATGAGGCAGGGAAGGGGGGGGGGGGGAGATAAAGAGAGTAGAAGGGAAATCCACTTTCCCTTCTACTCCCTTTTTCCTTTTTCATCTGTTTGTGTTACTATTGGTGGTACTGTGCAGAGGAGAATACTGGCCGTCACCCTACCTTTTGAAATACATTTTTCACACCTTTGAAGTAGAGTTTCTTTCAGGTTGATCAGACAAAAAGGAAATAGTAGCCAAAGTGGGAATAAAGAAAATAGCAGCTGAGGAACACAGCTACAAATATTAACATTACTAAACAAAATCAATTTCAAATTGATGTAGGTCACTAATTCCAGTGTCACAACAGTCTAAGAAAGCATGTAAAACTGAAACAAATTTATCAACCTCTTCGCTCAATCTTCTTTTCAAGATATATTTCATTTATACCTAGTGCAGTATTAGCAAATGCGCCAATCACCTTCCTTAATGCTGCTGTATTGACAAGAGCGATTTTATTTGAAAAACCCAAAACAGTGTCAAAAACGTTGACAATTAGTTTGCAATTATCTAACAAAGTTTTACCTAAGGTATTAATGTGCTTTGTAAGGTCAGTTAGAAAGGTAATATCCAATATACAGAGAGGTCATTATTTTCATTTTAAGGATCTAAGCTACTCAGCCATTTTATTGTTTCTAATTTTGTTCTACCGCAAATACCGATGAGCGTCCCGCATTGAACACACAAAGGACACAAAGCAGAAATGCCCGCCTTGTGGTGTTTAACATACAAGCAATGGTAGCAAAGGTGTGTGAGTGAGTGTGTGTGTGTGTGTGTGTGTGGGGGGGGGGGGGGGGGGGGACGACTGACCACAGCCAAGCAGTGCGGACACTCATGCTCCCATTAGCACATTTGCCCATCTCTGATCTAAACAGTCTAAAATGTATACGGGTTAGCAAGGACTGTGCAGAGTGACATAAAACTTAATCGTCTAAAGTGATGTTAAATTGCTATTCCATCCATGGAATCTGTTATGAGGAACAGACAGCTAATCTAAGAGACAAATATTTTTATTTAGGTATAATACAGAGGAAAAACAATGAGTAGCAGAGTACCAACCTTTGCGTCAACTCCCACTACAATATTTTTCAACTCAATTATTTTATCATTTATGCTTGTTCGATAACGTCTTTCGATGGCATTATGAGCACTTCTCTTTACTTCCTTAACCTTTGGTTCTCGAGAAGTTGGGGCCACAGCTGCTATTCCATTGAGAGCAAGTTTATCAGTATCCAACACAACTGGAATACCTGTAATGCAAATTTGTCAGTATACAACTGGAATACCTGTTAATTGTTATGTTTACTCAGAGAAGTAACTTTTTTGACTGTGACACAATATAAATACTCGATTAATGATGAAAATTCTCCTCAGAGATGATAAATATTGTTAAAAACAAGATAGAACCACAAGAACCACACCACAGGTAACATAAAATATAATCAGAAACACACAAATCAAATAATCAATTAATGATGAAAATTCTCCTCAGAGATAATAAATATTGTTGAAATGAGGTAGAATGGCTGGCCAGTACTTACCATTGTGCTGTATCGCCGACAGTCACACAAATGAAGAATCAGAAAAAAGGGGACAAAAAGGACAAGCTTTCGGAACACAGTTCCTTTGTCAGGTGGGAGAGAAGGGAAGAAGAAAGGATGGGAACAGAAGGGAAAGGTAGTTCACGACCTATGTCATGAAGGTGGTGTTTCAGGAGTTTGGATGTCAGAGATACTGCATGTATGCACTGAGCCAAGACAGAGAGGATAAATATAACCAAACATAAGTTAACCAATATAACATTTGGTTATATTTATCCTCTCTGGCTTGGCTCAGTGCATACATGCAGTATCTCTGACATCCACACTCCTGAAACACCACTTTCATGACCTAGGTCATGAACTACCTTTTCCTTCTGTTCCCATCCTTTCTTCTTCCCTTCTCTCCCACCTGACAAAGGAACTGTGTTCCGAAAGCTTGTCCTTTTTGTCCCCTTTTTTCTGATTCTTCATTTGTGTCACTGTCGGCGGTACAGCACAATGGTAAGTACTGGCCAGCCATTCTATCTCGTTTTTAACAATACACAATATAAATACAAATTCATGTGAAAGAATATGTTAAAAATATAGCTGCAAGTATTTCGAGAGAATGCGTGGCACAGTGTTTTGTTATGGCCTAGCGGGCCATTCATATCACACGCGCCTGTATTGTGTTCCGTGGCAGGCGCGGGCCCGGCCGTGATAGTTCCCGGCCTATCCACAGGAGGGCAGGGTCGTCTAAACAGCTGACGCAAGCTGCGCGCCCTCTGCTGGCGGCGCACTGTCAAACGGCTGGAGTGAGAGCCGAGGCATTCGACGAGTGAATACGGAATGAGCAACATTGTTTATTGTGTTTACGACAAACAGTGTTCTCATCATTTTTACTATCGCAGATCGCTGTGCTTACAGTCCCCAGTTCAAATCCCGCCAAGGGCATAAAGTTTTTTTTTCCTTTGCATTTACTATTTCCAGGATGTTCTACATGTTTCTTATGTTTGATGTACTTGTAAGTTCCAGAAAAGTCTTTATATGTATAAATAGTAGAGCACTCCAAGCAGGAGCCAGTCTTTACTGAGTGTATGCTTGTGTTAGCAATAAACGTGTTCTAAGTGTAAAGTGTTGTGCTCTACTGACGACCAGCCTTCAAATTCCAGACCACCTGCAGTTTTCAATGTGACACTTTCTGTTGAAGGCGCCAGGTATCCTGCAATACATCTGCATCATCGTGGCTCCAATTAGGCAGTGTAAGAGCCGTTGCCTACATGGACAAGAACTGGAATACAAAGGATACACCGACTACCTCCGTCCAAATGTCCGTGTCATTGAAAAACCCTTGGATGCCAAAACACCAATAAGCCAGCTGCATATCAGGAGATGCTGGACAGGACCCAATAAACGGCTGAAACAATTTGACAGTCACCAAGTATAATAGGTGGGATCACATTACGTGCTTGGCAAACGTATATTTTTACTAGGGTGGGATGGCCCAGCAGTGGTTTGAAAATAATTAGGACAAGCTGGATAGCTGGGAAAAATTCCAGACAGAACAAAAGACGAAATTTGGAGACCATCTGCAGCAAGTCCGTTTATCAGAAAAGCAACTGAAGAACAGGGCTCAATGGTATGGTGAGTCAACACAGTAATACATGCAGGAGGTTTGGCCCTATGACACATAGTTAACCCGGATATGACAGAGGCCGAAAAAATTTCACACCTGATGAAGGGCATTGCAGAAGACATGTATCGAGCTCTTCTGTTGAAGACATTGCAGCAACACAAGAGTTTATCCAATGGTGCCAGAAAATTGAAGAGATGCAACAGAGGAGGGTTGGACGAAAGAAGTATGACAGACTCACGAATGTAGTGCGTCGTGGAAGAACAGCATGAGTTTGCTTCTCTCATACGACAAATTGTGAGTGAAAAATTACAACAGTTTGTGGCAGCTGGGACTGTTGGACCAAGTGAGCACCAGATTAAGTCCATGGATGTCAGTACTGTATGTCATGAAGGAGCTGACACTGCTTAGGAAGAGGTATTCAAAACATTAGCACCTGCCAGCCCCACCATTCGTACCCAACATGAAGAATGGCGTCGCCTTACTATGACTTACACCACAGCTGACTAACAGCAGATTAGGAACCAACCGAAGCAACCATAACCAACTCCTCCAGGAACTGTGAAGCCTCGCAGGACAGAAGACAACACGCCATTGTGGCCATCCCGGACATGTTGTATGGCACTGTAGGGAGAGAAGACGAGTATTTGACAATTATTATGCCACAAGACGCCAACCATCTGAGCAGTCCTTTCAAATGCAGTCAACTGCTGACAATTACTCTCGACCTATGGGACGAAGCCCATCACCGTATGCTGGATGTGGTTGGTCTCCAACATGCCGCCGTCATTCACTGTCGCCTCACAGAGATACCAGCCACTTACCTAGCCACCGTGTTCAAGAAAACTAGGCGAGACAACCATCTACGGAGGTGAGGCCACTGCAGATGAAAATCCTCCATGGAAAACAGTCACTAAGATGTTGGGAAATCTCATTGACGTCATCGTCAACAACCAACCGGTCCAGTCACTAGTCAATTCAAGAGCTTCCTTCTCTATATTGTCAAATGACTATCAGAGCAAACTAAAGAAGATAATATTCTGTGATACAAGAGTAACTGTGCTGTAGGTTGGAAATGAAAAATACATCCAGCAAGCAGGAACACGTGCCGCAAGAATAACTATCAACAACAGGACACAACCTTTTGAATTTGTTGTTTTAACAGAATGTAGCCATAACATTCGGATGGGACTTCCTTCAAGCATCCCAGGCTGTCATTGACTGTGGAAGATCTGAGCTATAAACTGAGGAAGACATTTCGACGAGTACATGTAACATATACTTCCCTGGGAGGTAGTTTGCTGTCGATCCCGCCGTTAACAATGAGAAGAGTTCCAGGCAGTAGCCGAGATGACTAGTTGGACAGTGAAGTTCTTGTCGATCACAAAAAGCTACTCCGTATAACAAAGGAAATCTACATACCAGGAGCTACCATAAGCATTACAGGTGGTCGAGAAGAACCACTAATTTTCACGAGCAATCGTAACTCATTCCTAAAGGAATGTGTGTTGGAACAGCTGAAACAGTCCAGGATGGTGAGCTCAATGTCATCGACTAAGTCTCGTGCTCTGCTGTTAGTGCCAACAACGCACTAGAGGAAAGCAGGTGTTAACCATTCTATACCAATTTTCAGGTGTATTTCAAACCAGACAGGAGAAGATCCAGATGAAACGGCCTACAATAAAACACCAAATCAATACTGGGAATAATCCACCAATCAGGCGACGTTCATACAGTGTCACCACCTGATAGACAGATGATTCGGGAAGAAGTGGAGAAGATGTTGCACGATGACATTATTCAACTTTCAGAGAGTCCCTGGTCGTCTCCGGTGGTCCTAGTGAAGGAGGATTGCAAATGGCGTTTCTCTGTTGACTATCAGCGGCTGAACAAAATCACAAAAAGATGTCTACTCATTGCCGCACATTTATGACATCTTAGACTGTTTGAAAGGACCTACATACTTCTCAACCATGGCAATGCAGACAGGTTACTGGCAAATCAAGGTGGACGCAGCTGACACAGAGAAAACTGCTTTTATTACACCTGTAGGCCTCTATGAATTCAAAGTAATAGCATTTGGATTATGTAATGCCCCGGCTATATTCGAATGCATAATGGACAATTTGCTTCAACACTTTAAATGGACATGTCTTTGTTATTGCAGTTGTCTCAAGGACATCTGCAGAACATATAAATAACCTGTCCACTGTGTTCAGACAACAGGACTATACCTCAACCCAAAGAAGTCCCTCTTCATTGCCAAAGAGATAAAAATCCTGGGGCACCTAGTGAACGGAGATGGTGTCTGTCCTGATCCAGATAAAAGTAAGGGCAGTCCTCAGCACACCCATCATATAAGAAGTTTCCTCGGGCTGTGTTCATACTACCGTCATTGCATAAAAGGTTTTTGTAACAAGGCACATCCATTACAATAACTTCTGCAGGGAGACACCAAGCTTTACTGGGATGTGACGAAAGAAAGAGCTTTCCGGGCACTTGAGGTGGCTGTAACTTCCGCACCAGTTGTAGCCTTACAAGATGGGCACAAAGATGCCAAGAGTATGATGTCACAATGGTATTCAAAAACGGGCGCAAACACAAGGACGCGACTGCCTTTCAAGAAATCCATTAGCCAAACACAACAGCATGGATGAAATTTCAGCCCTCACTGAGTTAGGTGATATTACAGTTGAACAAAGGGAAAATACAGCATTATTAAGAACAGAAGAGGCCTTGGAGAAAGAAGAACTGACCAAATGAGAGTTTTAACTTATAAACGAGCTATTGTATAAGAGCAACTAGGATTCACTTGGCCCCAAATGGCAACTGGTTGTTCCAGCTCATCTCTGGCCAGCTATATTCAAGTATTTTCATGATTCTCCAACATCCTGTAATCTGGGATTCGTAAAGACCCTAGACAGAATCAGATCAGGTATTAATGGCAAGGTCTCTACTGATCTGTAAAGCACTATGTAAGTCACTGTAAGGAGTGCCAGAGAAGAAAGCATGTGCCGCAGTTACCTCCAGGGCATCTGGTACCAATTTTACCTGCAGTAGCTCCATTCCACCGAATTGGAATTGGGCTCTTAGGAAGGTTCCCGAAGTCGACAACTGGTAAACGATGGATAATAGTCTGCAATGACTACCTCACCTGCTACGCTGTCACCAAACCTGTGTCGACTGCAAAAGCTCCAGAGATTGCAAAATTCATAGAAGACATTATTTTGAAGTATGGTGCACCATGTGTGATGATACCTGATTGAGGAAAAGTATTCGTGTCAGAACTAGTATCAGAGGTAATATCACATTGGGACATTGTCCACAGAATCACAACTGCCTACCATTCTCAAATGGTCTTACAGAACATTTTAACAAGACATTAGCAGATACTTTGTCGATGAAAGTTGACGTTGAGCATAAGGATTGGGATACAATACTGTCAGTGATGACATTTGCTTATAATACAGCAAGGCAAGACATCACAGGCTTCACGCCATTTTTCCTGCTCCATGGTCATGAAGCTAAGATGATGATGGATACACTACTTCCATTTCAATCTGATGACACTCAGGAAGATTATGTGAAACAGCTCATCACCAGGGTCGAAGAAGCAAGACAGCCAGTGACTCTTTCTGTGACAGAAGGGTTGGAGGGAAAGGAAGAAGAATGAAGAAATTGGGAGCATCCCTTAAATCACTCTTGGTCCAATTTTCAGGGTGACTTTACCATAACTTTCCCCATTTCCTATACTTCGTCAGTCTATTTCCTTCATCTTCAACTATCCGAACAGGAGTAGAATCCACTAGCTCCTAAAGCTAACACAATTTCACAACTTTCAAATGGTGTTGTCTCCTGCTTCCACTGAAGTAGATTTATCAACACAAACTGGTTATATTAAAATTGATTATTTCATCTACATCTACATACATACTCCGCAATTCACCGTAAGGTGCATGGCGGAGGGTACACTGTACCACTACTAGGCATTTCCTTTCCTATTCCACTCCCAAATGGAACGAGGAAAAAAAGAATGCCTATATGCCTCCGTACGAGTTCTAATTTCTCTTATCTTGTCTTTGTGATCTTTACGCGAAATGTAAGTAGGCGGCAGCAAGATCGCACTACACTCAGCTTCAAATTCCGGCCCTCTAAATTTACTCAACAGAAATTCACAAAAAGAGTGTCTTCTTTCTTCCAGCGATCCCCAATTGAGTTGCAGGAGCATTTCCGTGACACTCGCACATTGGTCGAACCTACGGGTAACAAACCTAGCTGCTCACCTCTGAACTGCCTCTATGTCTTCCTTTAAACTGATCTGCTGTGGGTCCCAAACACTTGAGCAATACTCAAGATGTGGTCGTATAAGCGTTTTATACATAGTCTTCCTTACAGGTGAAGTACATCTTCCCAAATTTCTCCCAATAAACCGAAGTCGGCTGTCCGCCTTACTCACAACTGTCCTTACATGTTCGTTCCATTTCATATCGCTCTGCAATGTTACGCCTAAATATTTGAACGATGCGACAGCATCAAGAAGCTCACTACTAATACTGTATTCGAACATATAGGATTGTTTTTTCTACTCATGAGCATCACCTTACACTTTTCTACATTGAGAGCTAGCTGCCATTCTTCGCACCAACTAGAAACTTTGTCTAAGACATCCTGTATGCTATTACAGTCAGTTACAGACGACACCCTCCCATACAACACAGCATCATCAGCAAACAGCCGCAAATTATAACTTACTCTGTCCATCAGATAATTTATATAGATAGAAAATAACAGCGGTCCTATCAGACTCCCCTGGGGCTCGCCTGACGATACACTCGTCTCTGATGAACACTCGCCGTCGAGAACAACATACTGCCTTATATTACTTAGGAAGTCTTCCAGCCAGTCACAAATCTGTGAACCTATTCCATAAGCTCGTATCTTCGTTAGCAGTCTGCAGTGTGGCATTTTTGTTGATACAGTAATGATATTAAAGTATAATTTCCAATAAGTGGTGTATGTGTGAAAAAATGCTTCAAATCAAGTAGATGTTCACAAATGAGTATGGATAGGGTGAAATAAGAAGTGCATATTAGATGAGATCCTCACCTGTGGCAAGAATTGTACCATTAGCAGTATTTACTAGTGTATGTATTGGAGTTCCAGCAGGTGACGGACTAGTTGTTGAACCAGTTACATGTGATGTAGTGTACATAACTGCTGTTGATGTCATTTGTGGCTCTGATTTTAAAAGCTGTGTTTGGAGAAGAACCTGTAATTGAGACCATCAAACAAATGATGAATATAATCTATAAATCTGTAATATCCTAGAACCCGTGTACATCAAAGGAAATGGCATTGTGATCAATATATATCAAATGTTTGATTCTTTCTCCACATTCGATATGACAAATGAGAGGTAGTTGATTTAAATTCTATTTTTGATTGTGTTGAATTTGTGATATTTTATTGTACTTTTCTGAGTCAATATGTAGTTGCCATTTGAAATACCAAAAGAAATATTAGTAATTTCCAAGAATAGTATCGATCGTGCCAACTGTAAATCGATTTGGTGATTCTGAACCTCGCCCTCATACACTAAAGAAGAAAATTCTTGTTTGACCTCTACCTAACCTTCTTAACACTACGCTACATACTACAAATGAAAGTTTGGTCAGGTATAGGTTAAACAATTTTTTTTTTTTTTTTTTTTTTTTTTTTTTGTTAGTACATGAAGGTACGTAGCACCCGAATCTCCAGTTAAGAATCACTCAATCGATTTACAGTTGTACATTAGACATATACCATTTCAGGCCGAGGTTCTTGGATTGCAAGCGTTCTTGGAAACACGTATACCACCCGTCAGATTTAACCCATGATGTAATCACAATCTCGGAAAACACTTATACGGGATAACAAGTTAATACTTGTGTGTTGTAGATAATAAATAATCTGTGGTTATCCTCGTAATTACATATTACAACAACAGAATGCACCATCCATAACATATGTTTGATATATATCGATCGCAATGCCGTTTCCTTCGATGTACACAAGTCCTAGGAAATTACCTATAAATCTTTATGAGAAATTCAAATAAAAAAGGATGAATAAAATTTACAGTATGGTCATTTACTAAGAGTAAGAACCGAAATAATTTTTTAGGTTTATGGTTTAGGAAATGAGGTAAAAGGAACAAAAACAAGAAAATATAAGCATAAATCTTTTTAAGTTGTTCTTCACAACACAAATGGGCTGGTACACTACACCTATAACTGATGATCATTTACTATATGGCAGTTCCACGAGTAACGAAATGACTTTCAACAATTTTTTTTGCTCTTTAAGGATAATGAAAAGACTAGGAATAATTATAAAGGCCAATTTCTTTTACTGTATGTCCAACATAAACAAAGAAACATAATATTAAAAATGTGAAAGTTTAATATTCCATTTATAGAGTTAGACTTGTGTGGAAGAAAACTACCGGGTAATGAAATGACATAATTTGGACATGCATCTTGTTATCATTTATAATACAACAGTAATTCAGCCCAGGCATTTACTATAAAAATTTACAAAAAAAAAGTGATACGAAGAGGAATAAATGGGAAACAAAATGGTATAAAAAAATATGCATCAAGCAAATATTTTAATAATGAAAGTTAAAAAAATCTCTGGTAACGGAATGACACTTTCACTTGAAAATTACTACTTTCATTTTGCATTGCTCACAGGGTGGGGAGAATGGTACTTATTCCTTTTATCTACTTTAGGTGCAGCCAGTTTCTGTACAATTTGATTTTTTCCTAGCAGACATTTCTTGTGTGGGAAATGTAAACACATATATATCTGCGTCACTCTTCCTTAGAAATGAAATGCCATAACTGTCTTCAACGTAAATCACCTGCCCTCTTTTAAATAAAAAAATAAATATTTTCACTTCAATAAACTTCTAGCAATGTAGTGCAGCAAAAATGCTGTAAATATCAGGCCTAATTGGTAGTGACCTTCAGCAATAGCCAACATTCTATTGTAGTAAATAGGAAAGTTAGTAAAAATGTTTTTCTTTAGTCATTAACAGTGTCTCCCAGTAAAACTATTTATTTGGCTTTGGTTATGGAAAAAGAAAGACAGTTCTTCAAAATAAATAACTAGATTCTATATGTACTCATTTCATTGCACATTTTAACTGAAGTCTATTCTTAGCTCACCTTTCAGCAGTTGCTCTTCAGACAAACTGAATATAAGTTTCTTCTCACTGAAAACTATGTTCTTGCTTCACAAGACTTTCCACCTTTGCATACACATTCGCTCCAACTTTTGCCAACTCTCTCTTTAGCCGTGTTCCCACAGATGTAGGGTCGGCCTTGTTAATTCGGATTTGGCTTGTGTTAAATATTTATCGGGTGGCCTGATGCCTTTCCTGGCGCCACCCCATGCCTTCCCACCCCCCCGGGAGGAAATGTGTACCCCAAACGTCTGTGTATAGTGTTATAGGTATGATAGTGTAAAGTGTTATGAAAATGTTTGCAAATCATGTAACTGAGGTGGGACTTAGGTACCAGCCCAGTATTCACCTAGGAGGATGTGGAAAACTGCCTAAAAACCTCATCCCGACTGGCCAGCACTCTGACCCCCATTGTTAATATGCCAGGCGGATTCGAACTGGGGCCAGCACACCTCCCAGTCTCGGAAAACGATGTGTTAGATCACACGGCTAACCAAGCAGGTCCTCCAATTATTACGTACAATACAGCCAATATACAACTGCCAACAATTGCAACATAGCCAATGCACAACTGTAGTATTAACATCATCTTAAGAAATTTTATAATGGAATGCCTGACATTCATGTCATTCCGTTACCATTAAGAAATTAAATTGTTAAAATTAATTTTTTTTATTATTATTATTGTGGGGCTTCTATTTATCCCTAAAATCCGTATGTGTGTGCATATTTTCAACCTCCTATAAAATTCCATTGGTATTGAAAAATAAATTTCAGGCTTTTTCTGGTACGACTGAACATAGCAATTTCAAACATATCATGCTGGGAATCATAGTAATGAAATAAATTCAATATAAGTTATTTGTATAGTTTTTCAGAGGTATTCTATTAATATATGCCTTCACAGTGCTTTTTTGCATTGCTTTTAAAAAATGGTTGTCAGGGATATTTACACGCTAATATTTTAGACAAGTTATAAAGCTATTTGCTCAATTCCACTACTTTTTAACATAAAAAGGAGCCTCAAATTAAAAAAAAATGAATGATTCAAGTAATAGAACTGGTAATTGGATTTGTCATAAGATTTATTTTCATTCTTGAGGTTTGTGTCCACTTTCTCATGGAACATCCCTATAATAACTGGCTAATTTAATAAAATTTAAGAATTTTTGATGCTCCTTAAGTTGTTTACCCAAAGAGCAAAGCTACCATGTGTAACAGGTTGTGCATGAAAACACACTCAGTTGATTTGTGTCATGTTTGCTAGTGTTGGCTGTTTAATCAGTGCCCATGAGAAAACCAAGAATGACAAGTGAAGCACCTGTCTTTACACTGATGTAAAACAGTAGAAAATGGGGTTGAAAAGGGCACTGGTGAATGAATTGTATCACCAAAAAATGCAGTAGTCAATCAGTAACTAGAAAATAGATTTTTGCACCATTTATAAGGTAACGGTTTTATATGTGTAGGCATAACTTCTCCGTACTTACTTACAACATACCTTACCTTGAAATACATGTTTTGCAAATGTCTTTCAAGCGCCGTTACATTTAAGCTGCCAACTTTCGTAATATTGAAGTATAAATACAAAACCCACCAAATAAGGCACATTTGTTCCTGATCGCCTGAACTGGAAGCTGCACAACGCGATGTTCATTTGTTGCAGACCACTTGACTATGTGGCTAGCGAATCACAGCACAAAGAAGAGTATCGTCGCCAGCCAATGGTAACCAAACCTTACCACTGCGCAACATGCAAATAAGAATTTTCTGACGTTGGAAATTAAATATGCGGTAATGTGTTTATACACGAAACCACACAATGTTTACAAGAAGTGAAAATTAACGTGTTAACATGAAGTTTCAATTATTTTATTTCCAAAATCACTTGATTACACTTTAAGACAGACAATAAAATAAATAAAACATTCCATACCTGCTCTATGGTTGACAGGTTCTTGCATTTAACAGTTACTGGCCTCGTTAAATTAAGATTTAGAATTAGTCGATAACTGTTTCTTACATATAAAATAAATAAAACATGCTGTTGTTATGGTCTTCAGTCCGGAGACTGGTTTGATGCAGCTCTCCACCCTACTCTATCCTGAGCAAGCCTTTTCATCTCCTCATAAGAACGGCAACCCACATCCACTTGAATCTGCTTACTATACGCGTCTCTTGGTCTCCCTCTGCGATTTTTACCCCATACACTTCCCTCCAATGCTAAATTTACGATTCCTCGATATCTAAGAATGTGTCCTACCAAGCGATCCCTCCTTTTAGCCAGGGTATGCCAAAAATTCCTTTTCTCACCAATTCTGTTCAGTACTTCTTCATTGGTTATGCGATCTACCCAACTAATCTTCAGCATTCTTCTGTAGCACCACATTTCAAAAGCCTCTATTCTCTTCCTGTCCGCACTGCTTATCGTCCATGTTTCACTCCCGTACAAGGAAACACTCCACACAAATGCCTTCAGAAAAGACTTCCTTACACTTAAATTAATGTTCGATATTAGCAAATTTCTCTTTTTCACAAATGCTTTTCTTCCCATTGCCATTCTGCATTTTATATCCTCTGTACTGCGACCATCACATGTTATTTTACTACCCAAGTAACAAAACTCATCTACCACCTTCATTGTTTCGTTACCGGTACCTAATCTAATTCCTTCAGCATCGCTATAGTACTATATAGTTGACAGGATAAAATGATTCTAAATCTTCATTTTACGAGGCCAATTACTTTTACTGATCACACAAGGGTACATACAGTACAAGAACCTGTCAACGATAGAGCAGATATATCATGTTTCATTTATTGTATCATCTGTCTGAAAGTGTAATGAAATGATTTCGAAAATAAAATAATTGAAACTTCATGTTAACATGTTAATTTTCACATCTTGTAAACATTGCATGCTTGTATGTGTATAAAACGCATTACTGCATATTTAATTTTCAAAATAAAAAATTCTTATTCACAGGTTGCCGCGGCGGTAAGGTGTGGTTACCATTGGCTGAAGATGTAGTCACGTGGTCTGCAACAAATGAACATCGCCTTGCGTAGCCTCCAATTGAGGCGATCGGAAGCAAATGTGCCGTAATTGGCGGATTTTGTATTTATACTTCAATAATACGAAAGTGGGCAGATTCAATGTAACAGCACTTTAAAGACATTTGCAAAACACGTATTTTAAGGTAATGTACGTCATAATTAAGTACGGAGAAATTATGCCTACATGTATAAAATCTTCACCATTTATATAGTTTGAGACACTTTATTTCACAAGTGAACTATTTTCATCAAAAATAAACATATAAATAAAACAAATAAATAAAAACATTTATAAAACATATGCATCTGCTGATGATGATTTATGTTTTAATATAACAATAAATTTCATTTACAAAATTACTTAATAACATCTACATCTGAAATTCACTGTGGCCAAAAGCAAGATGGACCTATGTGTGACACAGCACCCTGGATTTCAATGACTGCTTCTCTACCTGAGCCATCTGGATCCTCCCCTACACCACCAGCTCTCTTGAACTGCGTAGACGGGAGTTGTCCCTTCAACACCTTCTACGGTCCCACAACTATCCTGGCCTCAACTAAGAAAACTCCCTATGCCTAACAGCCCCGCCCTCTCCCTTCCCCACACGTTATCTTGCATCTCATGTTTTCCTTGCAACCATGTGTTGCCACTTACAATATCCCCTTAATTACTTTTTATTCTTACTTATTTTGTATTTTTTCCCTTTATTTCCTTGTTGTGCTTATTGTTTCAAATTCTGCCCGACTCCCTCCCCACACTCCTCTACACCTCTCTTTTATCCTTTCCCTGGCTAATCACGTCACACAACTCTCACCATTTTCATATGTTGCCAAAATCAAAAATAAAATTTAACCATGTAGATAATATAACCGAAACATAACCGTTTAACCACAGATTCAAAGTATCAGTAAATGGTACAGAACCTCAAAATGATTTGTTACATCTCACTAACCTGTTGCACTTTATCAGATGATACTTGTCCCATTCCTTGAAGAGTGAGAAGTTGATTTAACTGGCCAGGTACCTTCTGCAGCACAGGGACAGTGGTTTTTTGTGTAGCGGGAGCTGGTGCTACTTGCTTTACTATAGGCTGTTGTTTACGTGGTTGAACATACTGAATGCGAGGTCCAGCAGCGGTAGTTGCTTGCTGGGATGTTGGGTGTAACAACTTTGGTGTCTGCTGAAGCGTTGTTTGAGACACACATGTTGGTACCACAGTTTGGCTACTAGCTGTCTGAGAAAGCTGTTGAACAAATACAGCATTAATCAACAATTTGCTTATACATGAGCATCAAGTTTTATTGTTCCATTAACACAAGCATTTTCCTGTGGTCACTACAAGCAACCACATACACTGAACTTGTTCTACCATTAATGCATATACTGAATAAACATTAAATTAACCACTGACAATACATGCAATACGTTTTAGTGTCACTGCAACAAATAAAACAAGATTATATTTGATGTTAGTTTACTTGTTGCTGAAATGCCAGTCCAGAGTTCTGAAGCTGTGGAGCTGTTTTCTGGTGATCCGCTGCCTGCTGCTGAGCGACAGTATTCACATATGGCACGGAACTAGATACATTCATAAAATCAAAAGAATCGTCTTCCTCAGTCAGTTGCGACAAAAGGGCGTCATCGGCAAAAATATTACTGCTTTTGGAGAATAATTCATTTTCGCAGTTTGATATCAAATCTGAAAAATACAACAAACTCTTGATGTCAAGGAGCAGCGTGCCACAATTTAATGTTCGTATATTGCAAATCAGTTGCGAAAAATTTTGATTGTGCTTTATTTTTTAATCTATTTACCTTTCTGGATATTTACTCGATATAGCAATCTATAACACATGCACTACAATATATTAAAAGGTAATTTATACTACAGGCAATACCTGAACTGGTGTGCTACGTAATGCTAATACGAATAGAAACTAACTTCTTTTTTCCTTGTAATCTCATACTATATGTTATTCTAACGTGTCATATTTTACCTAAGTAATATATAGTACTACTTTCTACCAACACAGAATGCGACATAGTAATAATATATACCACTCCCAACATTCGTAACATGTGCCACAGACACTTCGATTACTGCAACAACAGTTTGAACATAACAGTAAATAAACACGTAAATAATAAATGAATAGCATTTAATTCATATAAAACACCGGCACCTGTTGCTGCTATGTTTGGGATGTCACATAAAAGGTAAAAAAAAGGAACAAGACATCATTCTACCCAACATCAGCAGACGAACTCAAATACGCACTAAGAACGGTTCAGTTTGAATGACATGACTGTACACTGATGATTACCGTCTAAGTTGTTAATTTCGCTGATATTAAACGTATCACTCATCATCGCGAAACTGTTTTCATTGTCGTACTCCGGCAGTTCCTGGTGCTGTGAAACATTCCACCCTCCCGGGTCCGCCATGTTTACAAATTAATCAAAACACCTTCCGCCAGCCAATGGCGTGATCGCTAGGAATCGGACGATTTTACGTCACAGGCGTTGTGCGTAGCCGATTCCAGTGCATTGTTGTGGAATGTGGCTTGCCACAGAAGTCAAAGAATGTACGTTTCACAGACGTATTTGTGACTGGGGGTTGCAAGGGACTGTCGCACGGCAGTACGCACTTTGCAGTTCGGACTTTTAGCTGTCTGAAGTTTACGTCACGTGACCAGTCAATTTGTTTCAAGAGGTTCGTTCCTGCAGCTGCCAGACTGCTTGACGCGCATGCGCAACGCTGAAATTGTGTTCCAGCAGCGCCTTCTCCTGCTTCTCGCTACTTGGAGTGTGGCTGTTTGGTGTTCCAGCAGTTGCCGCAAGCAGCCAGACGCTACCCGGAAAATTATTTCAGGCGCGGTCAAGCTGCCAATTTGCGCATGCGCAGAAAGATCTGAGTTAGAGAGGGGGTAGCCATCACGTGATACGTGTATGTTTGTAGCGTGTTTTTTGATTATTTCGAAGTCACTGCAATCCCACTAGAGATCAGATATTTCTCGTTTACACTTCTTCGTTATTAGGAAGGAAAGTATTTTAATTATTTCTTTAAACTCAACTTCGCCTGCAGCCAGAAACAGTGCAAAATGCGTTCCAGCAGTGCAAGTATCAAACAAGGGTTTTTACGTCACAGTAGCTGCGCATGCGCAGTAATATCTGTTTCTTAGCGCTTGAAATAAGCCGTCTGGCAGCTGCTGGAACGAACCTAAGATGTCTTCCTATTTCATTCTGATCTTTTCTGGCACACCGAGCGCTCCGTTGGTGTTTTTTGTTATTTCTTTGTTGCTATCTTTTGGTGAACACGAGTGATTCGCACAAAACGTCCAAAAGTGTGAGGAATACAGTCCCGAGTTTAATATGCATTAGAAACTCTACATTCACTATAAAGTTCATTTATCTGAGAACAGTTGTGTGTCGAAAAATGGAAAGGGAAGTGTCCACGATGAGGAATTGCATTATGAAAATGCAGTTCCTTAAAACGCCATCAAATAAAATGTTAACCCACTGTGCTCCATTCCACTAACGTCCTACCCTGTAATTCTGTGACATCTATTTACTTGACATGAAACTGTACCAGACAACGAAATACTGATATTATTGTATATACCTTTGGTATGAATGAATGAAAGATGATGAAGAAATTATTGGAATTTGTCATATTTTTACTGGATTATTATGTCATGCTACGGAATTTCTATTAAAAAACGAAGTAGTCTGATATTATCAGTGTTTAACTGTCATGTTTATTATGTCAAAATACTTAACGTGCGCTCTCTCTCTCTCTCTCTCTCTCTCTCTCTCTCTCTCACACACACACACACACACACACACACACACATACAGCAAAATTATTTACGAACGTCTATGATTTACGAGGCTAACTACAGATTATTTATTATCTACCCTACAATACAGATGTATTAAGATATCCTGTATTACGATTTCCGACATGTTGATGACATCATGTGTCATAGCTGAAGGTTTGTATATTCAGAAGATAAAATGCTATACTTCATTAAGTTCAATAACTACATGTACGAATTTGCCCATTGTAGGCATAGCTGGAAAAAGTTAATCGAGTACTTCTTAATCATTTTAGGATAGTGCCTGTTTTGGCCAAATGAAACAGTGCACAGCTTACACCTGAAATTCTGAATGTTTTGACAGTCATCCATAGTGTAGGTTATGTTGAACAGTGGCAGCTATTTTGAGTTGGCGAAGCCAACAAGTTTGCATGCGAAATAAGTCGTGGTGGTAAGCTGATCTAAAGGTAGTACAGTGTCGACGTTTTCGCCGCATTTATTTTGAACCGTTACTCACATTTCATTGCAAGAAAAGTTCCAGATAATCACGGGAAAAAAGAAGACAAATACGTTTCCATAGAGTGTTTTTGGCATCCTCATGTAATATAAACAAAGAAAATTTCAATGACAGCTTATTGCTTAACTTTTACCCTGTTTTGCTTATTGTAAAATGAACGACTACAATATGAGAGGGAAATTACACAGCTCACGTTAAACTGAATCCAATTATTTCAACAACAAATTCCGTTAGTAGCAGGATTGCAGCCAAATATTCTAACCACCATGACTGCAGCCTTGTGTTTACATAATACATATGGGACAGTCACGTGACATAAACTTCCAGCTGCTAGACATCCGAACAGCCAAGTGCGTACTGCCGCAAGACAGACCTGGGGAGGAAAACTTGGGGCCGTTTGGGTGAGCCGATCGGTACGCTCGGAAAACTTCGGTGCTGCAGCTCATAACGCTTCCTGGTGGCAAGGAGTAAAAGCTTACTACACAACACTGCACACGAGCTAGCTCGTTGACACAACACCATACATGTGATAAATAATCATACAGCTGTGAAATTACCATGTGTATTACTTAAGTCTGTAATCTCGTTTACATTGTGTGTCAGTAGGATTTACAGTTTACTTTAATTAAGGGCTTTAAAATATCTTCGAAAATAAATCCCTGAAATAAAAATATTGGTAACTCAGTATTCTTCCCAAAGTAATGTCACGAGACAATTTTTCAGATCTTACAGTGGTAACAAAACATTTCGGCTCGGTTCTGACTGCAGAAGACAGCATAAATAAAGTGAACGTAATCTCGAGCTCATTGCGAATATATACAGAAACGTCACGGGCAGTAGTTTCTTACGTTATCCTAGAGCTGAATTTGATTTTTAAACAGCGGAGATTTATGCATGCTATCTTGAACAGCCTTAACTGCAGTGTATTATTAGAGCAAGAAATGCACAAGACCATTATTAATTGAGTTCTGTTAGTGTGTGAAATTTTTAAAAATATTTTCGTATCAAGAAATTCCCTGTGGCTTACACTTAACCCTCGCACCGCACACTGGGCTCCTATAGGAACCCCAGCGTAATTCTTGTTGTCTATTACGAAGAGTACGTTGGCTAAAAGTTTTTGAAACTTGGTGTATATTAGGTTGGTAACACTGCCTACACGTGATGTTAACTCAAATGTTCGCATTGTTGTTGCGCTAGTGTCAAGCTATAAAGATTTGCTGAACGCCCGTGGGGTCTTGATGACCCCAGTGTGCATTCCGTGTAGCTCATTTATGCAGACTGAAAAAGCTTGGAAAGTATACAATAATGAAATACATATTGTGTGTAACTTATTACTGTTTCCTTTCAATGTAGCCTACATTGTTTTATTTTACATTATTTTTCAGCGACAATGAGTAAATGACTCATAACAGATGACGAGTTGAACCTGGAAGACGATTTACTTGGAGGCCCAGATTCTGATGATGATCCTGATTCTGTCGAGATGCAGGGACCATCAGGTGCGGAACAGAGTGGAGTAGATGATGATGATACTAAAGGTAGTTCTTCCAACTCAAACACCGTTCTAGGTAAGAATGGCTATAAGTGGTCTTCAACTGCGCCATCTAAGAGAGGAAGAACTAAATCCAGAAATTTAGTTACTCACCTTCTAGGACCAAAGGGTCAAGCAAGGTCTATTTCTATTCCAATTGAAACATGGCAGTTATTAGTGACAGATGAAATGCTGGAAATGATTGTCATTTAAAGAAACGACGAAATTACTCGCAAACGTTTTTCAATCAGAAACCAGGAAAGTTACCATAACACTACAAATTTTGCAGAACTAAGAGCTGCCATTGGACTCTTGTATCTCTGCGGCGTAAACAAGGCTGCTCACACAAATTTAGAAGAATTTTGGTCACCTAAATTTGGCAATGACCTGTTTCGCGCTACAGTGTCACAAAGGCGATTTCAATTTTTGACTATTTGTCAACAATTTGATGAGAAAGCAACCCGCATGCAAAGAAAATAAGAAGACAAATTTGCACCCATTCGAGACGTCTGGACTAAATTTATTGATAACTGCAACTCCCTACACACCCCTTTTGAATACTGTACAATCGACGAGCAGTTAATGGGCTTCCGTGGCAGATGCCCACTCAGAATATACATGTCTTCAAAGCTGGACAAATATGGAATTAAGATTTTGATGTTGAATTATTCCAAGCCTTATTACATGCTAAACGATGTCCCATATATTGGCAAGGTAGTAACAGAAAAAAATGAAGCTGTCCCATCTTATTATGTGAGAAAGTTATCAGAACCTATTCATGGCACTAATAGGAACCTGACTGTTGACAACTGGTTTTCGTCAGTTCCTCATTAACAAACAATGATTGAAAAATTTGGTTTGACAATGTTGGGAACTATAAGAAGAAATAAACCTGAAATATCACAATCATTTTTACGCTCTCAAAACGTCAGGAAAACACAATTTGCCTTTGATGAGAATAAGACGCTACTGTCATATGTCCCACAGAGGAATAAAGTTGTACTCTTGCTGCCTACCATGTACTACTCAAACGACATCGACGAAACAACCGGAAAGCCTGAAATGATAATATCATACAATAAAACAAAAGGTGATACTGACACTTTGACCTGTTGTGCAAAACTGTCACCACTGCAAGTGCAACAAGGAGATGGCCTATGAGAGTTATCTGTGGCATTTTGGACCAAAGTGGGATAAACGCCATGATTCTGTTTACCCTTTCGAGCACTGAAGTGAAGAAGCCACGAAGAAAATATTTTCATGAACTGGCATGGAACTTAATTGCGCCTCACCTAAGAACTAGATTGGATGTACCTACACTACGAAGAAGTGTGAAGAGAAATGTAGAAGAAATATTGGAAATAGATACTGTGGCACCAGACAGACCAGAACCTCTAACCAGCAAAGTGAGATGTTCACTATGTTCGAGAAAAAGGGATAGAAAAACCAAAATGTTTTGCCGGGATTGTAAAAGGGTGATCTGTGATGAACATAGAGCCATAATTTGTACTGAGTGTGCTCACTGACAATGTAAGTCGTGACTGATATATTAGTTACAGTCTTTGACTTATTCTAATATATATTATTTTCATCTTTCTTATACATTATGCACAAATATGCTACAATAGTAATTTTGTAAACTTCCTATGCCAACATATCCTGTAAACATCAAATAAGCCATTATATTATATTACTTTGTACATTGAAGTTCATATTCAAGTTGGATTTGTACATTATGTTGAAGTGTAACATGTATCAAATTTGTAAATACTATATGTTACTCATTGTAATAAGTAAATAAAGTCATTAAGAGACTCTGTTGCATTATATACCTTCAAATATAAGAAAGCTAAACATATAGAAATACAAAACATTTTTTATTAATAATACTATGCACATTTTACAAATACCATTCGTGACTCATAGTTGTAATAATAAAAAAATCACTAAAGGTAACTAAATAGTTATTTACAACGTTCCAGATACATAAGAGATTCCAATGTATATATTAATGAGCATGGAACACGTGATATATGTTAAAATTTTTCTGGGGTCCAGTAGACCCCAGTGTGCAGTGGAAGGTAATTGGAAACAAGTGTGCGGTGCGAGGGTTAAGTTGCTAGTTCGGGAATATTTCTAATTATTACGATAACATTACTACAGCATTGTGAGTTCAGAATAATAGATGCCTGTGCGACTTCTGTGCTGTGTAATTGCCCCTTGAGTTTGCTACTAAATAAGAAGCGAGTGAAAATTTCTACTAATAACGATACAGGTAGAGGCTAAGATGAACAAATAAAACTGTCAATAATACAATCTCTTAAGCCAGAGATCACTGGTTAAGCCCTATCTATACTAGACGTCCAACACACACACGGAAGTCGTCGTCAGCTGCAGCGCCCCTTGCGATAGACCGTCGAACTACAAATGGTATGCATTTGTTGAGTTGTCTCCTTCACGGGTCTACTTCATTTATTGTCAACTTACAGCAAATGAATCGCCGCATTAACATTACTTTCCAAAACTGTATGATATATTGTGATGATTAAAACATTTATTTGTGTTTTAGACTGCTACTCTCAAATTATGTGTTTTTGTACAGTTCATGCATAACTACGTCGCTCATATGTGTTAATGTCCTCAATATGAGATTACATACTTCCATACTTAACTAACAGGTTTTCGACGTAGTTTAAAGTCTGAATATGTCCTAGTAAGCAGAAAATCGGGTAACTACGTGGAATTGAATGTGTAGAACATACACAAAATTCAATTTTTAAGTATGTGTGATGTTGTTCTACCAAGAACCGACGAATAAATCAGTGAAAATTTCTTGATTTACATTTGCTCTATGTTTGTTTTGATTTCATATTAACAGCTATATCTCTCTATTCAATAAAAATTGTACACAGATTACATTAAATTTTTAATGCAATTCCTCTATAGTATCACCTCCTAAAATACTTACGACTGAGTCGAAAAACTACGTTCCTCTGAGCAGGAGACAAGTACACATTCTCAAACAAATTCACGACTTGGCTTCGTTTGTCAGCTGAGTTCCCCAGCTATTCCGTCTACTAGCGATTGTATGTGTGCAACTTGTGCAAGTGGACGCGTCTACACTGTACAAGGCTGGTGTGACTGGTGCATCATGCGTAATCTTGTAAGCTCTAACTTTCCATGTAGAAAGGGCTTTATGGGGAGAATCATGATGTAGTATATAGCAGTGTTCCTTTGACAGGCCCTACTGGTTGCACACATATAAATTCTCATTAATGACACTTTTTTATTTGTACATAAAGCGATATAAATGTTCCACACATTTATCTTCTATTAGCGTGTTTTGCACAAGGTCTAATGTTTTCTCTAACCATACCATCACCAATATAAAACTGTATTAATCTGAGGGATCATGAAAATACCTACAGGTATATTTCACATGCCTGTAGGTTTTAAGAGAGAGTGAATGATTTATTTTGCATACTTTCTTTCTCTCGTGTGTAAATGCTCTTAATGTTTGGTCAATGATAACATATGCATACAAGGTTTTAAGGATAATGAAGGGAATCACAAAGTTCTTGCTTACATTTTGTATGTATTTAATTTTGATAACGCATCGACCCACGAATTTCTGTTCAGTGAGTTACAAGTGTGGGTTCAGATGGTTATAATTATTGAGTAATACTTCTGCCTTTGAATTAACACATTGTAATAAAGAGGCTCTTTAGAACCAGCTGTGCAGTTTCCTGTCAGATGTTCAAATTACATTAAGCATTTATCTACAGCCCAATTACCTTGAATGCGAAATCTATAACATTTGAATGAATGCAGATATTCGTGCATAGACATATGAGAAATATGTTGCTTGAGAAAGTGTGCTCTCGGAGTGGAATATCCACACACAACACACATAAGTATTTCGAAATAGCCAACTAGATTCTTGCAAGGGATGTGGCGATACAAGCCTTTGTATTGACTATGTAGCGGGGCACGAATTGCAACTATACTTCTCCATAACTACACAGTTTGACATCCGAATATATGCGCAAACCAGGGAGATTAAAAACCACCTTGGCGCAAACAGTACTACAGACAGACGAAAATTAGCCCACAAACAGCTTTTGGTGTCTGTCACCAGATGGCACTGTTTGAACTGTAGACTACTAGACCTGAAGTTATGAGCATACTCGACCAGGTTTTCCTACCAAGATTTTAAGCTCCTTGTTTCCTACCCCAAACATAAGTCTATTCTACGTCTCCCAGAAATCTACATACCAAGTGGAAAGATTAAAATCGGTTTACTCTAACCCCAAAATTTCGCCAAAGCATGTGAAATTACGACTTATGTGGAAAAGGTGCAGTGAGAGTCACTTCCACTCACTCTTGTCAGAATTCTATATGCATGACTGCCAATATAGCGTCAGCAGAGATTTTTCGAACTGGCTTTTGTTGTTGTCATTTAGGTTATAATACTAGAAATGATATAAAACTAAAATAAGAGGAAAAGAAAGTGTAAATCTACTTTTTGTGAATGGGTAGAAACAACTCTCAGTTATTAAAAAATAGGTATAAATCAAGGAACAATGTAAACGAAATTCCATTCTTGAATAACCAAATTAAATTTCGATTGGGACCTGCTTATCATGCCCTGTAACAAAAAAACTTGCTCAAGTGATACTACAAGTGTCATTTTGATATTTGACACCTGACCATTGCCTGTCATTCCTCGAAACTTGATATCCTCAAGAACACTGTTCTGGATTTTACATACAATGTCCCAGACACTTATCTGAACCTACACTTGTCCAAAGATAAATATGACATTTAATCTACAGCGAATTTTGAGATTATGCTTTGTACAACTGCACTGACAGGAACTGTAATATAGACCATTTGCTTATTAATAGCTGCACTCAGTCAGAAATTATAACAGAAATCTTATCATTTCCTTTCTGAAATCTATTGATCTATTGATTGGTTTTTGGAAGGGACTCAACTGCGACAGTTATCAGTCACCTCATGGCTCACTCCTTTTATTCTGTCGAGTAACTCCTAGAAAAGTTAAACAATTAAGCTAATTCATTTTTTTCTTTATTGATTCTTTTCACTTTGTCTTACGATTGTCGTGTGCAAAGGACTACTTAAAAATTTTCTATTACCATTCTTGTGTAACAATTAATGTATTGACTTGTTCCATGACCATGGAGTCTCACTCCTCAATTGGGTCCTATGGAACAGAAAAACTAATAAATAAAAAAATCAATCTACATGCAAATCTTAAGCATACAGGACAGAACACAATAAGTCGTCTCTTCTCTTAACAAGCAAAACATAAGGTGGTTATCAGATGCGAAGAAAGTGGAAGCAGATGTACCACAATGTAGTATTCTCAGCCCCCTGTTTTACCTGATCTATATTAATTAAATTAAAAGCCCAAACAACTCATCTAAAATTATGTTACTTGTAGATAACACAAGTATAATTATAAGCGATGAAAATAAATCCTTATCTATTACAGCTGGGAATGTATATATGGTTTCAGGCAAATAAGTTAACTTTGAATACAAATAAAAACAAACTACATAAAATACAATAAAGTTAATGAGAAAGACGACTTCCACTTATACTTGGGTGTCAGAAGACAGAGGAAGCAAGAATACAAAATTCTTAGGCATCTGTATTAACCAGGATCTGAACCGGATGTCCCATAAACTCAATTCGTCATGTTTTGCACTGAGAATGATGTATATAGTTTACAACGAAGGCTGCATAAGAGAAGTGTATTTTGCTTACTTCCATTACATCACATCTTACGGAATAATGTTCTGGGGGAAAACAAAATCTTGCTTCATTGACATCTTTAAGTTACAGAAAAGAGCCATTAGAATTATGACACAAGACATCCTCAGACACATTGTAGACCTTTATTCATCCCGTTAAAAATACTTATGTTCCATCTCTATACATATATAAAAGTGTAATGTTTATTAAAGCCCACCTCAGCAGTTTTCATGCAAATTTAGATTTCCACAACTATGATACATGCATAGGCAAGAATATTTTGTGTGGAAAAAGGAAGGAAGGCAGAAACATACAAAAAAAAAACCAACATGTGAACTATAAGGCAGTAATGCTACATAATACCCTGCTAGTTTACATAACGGAAATAGAAGATGAAGGAAAAGTTGAACTAGAATTAAAACTCTACTTGTTAAATACATGTTTTTATGACGTAGAGGAATATTTTGAATTTCTTTGACTAATATTTGTATTCTATGCACTGTCATTTCATTGTAATGTTTATTCTACAGCTACATCTACATGGGATACTCTACAAATCACATTTAAATGCCTGGCAGAGGGTTCATCGAACCACCATTATACCATTTATCTCCCATTCCATTCCCGAATAGCGTGCGGGAAGAAAGGACACCTGAATCTCTCTGTTAGAGCTCTGATTTCTCGTATTTTATTCTGATGATATTTTCTACCTATGTAAGTGGGAGTCAATAATATATTTTCGTATTCGGAGGAGAATGTTGGGGATTGGAGTTTCGCAAGTAGCCCACGCCGCAGCGATAAGCGCCGTTATTATAAGGATTCCCATCACAGATCCTGTATCATTTCCATAACATTGTCTCCCGTGTATCGTGACAATACGAAACGAGCTGCCCTTCTTTGGACTCTTTCGATGTCCTCCGTTAAACCCACCTGATAAGGATCCCATACTGGGCTGAAATACTCCAAAAATGGACGGACAAGCGTAGTGTATGCAGTTTCTTTTGTAGTTCTGTTGCATGTTTAAAGGGTTCTGCCAATAAAACGCAGTCTTTGGTTCGCCTTTCCCACGATATTATCTATGTGTTCTTTTCAATTTAAGTCTGAAGAAATAGTAATTCCTAGGTATTTTGTGGAGTTTACAACCTTCATTTTTGATTGATTTCTCTTGTAAACAAAGTTTAACGGATTTCATTTCGTACTCATGTGGACGACTTCACACTTCTCATTATTTAGAGTCAATTGCCAATTTTTACACCATACTGATCGTTCTGCAGTTGGTTTTGATCTTCAGATGTTTTTACTAGACGGTAAATGATGGCGTCATCTGCAAACAACCTAAGAGAGCTACTTAGATTTCCCCCTGAATCTTTTATGTAAATAAGGAACAGCAGAGGACCAATAATATTACCCTGTTGAACGCCCGATATCACCTCTGTTTTAGTCGATGCCTTACCATCGATTACTACGAACTGTGTCCTCTCTGACAAGAAATCCCCTATCCAATCGCAAATTTGGGGCGATATACCATAACCAAGCTATTTGATTAAAAGCCGTTTGTGAGGTACGATGTCAAAAGCTTTCTGGAAATCAAGAAATACGGACTCGATTTGCGAACCCTTGTCGATAGCACCCATCACTTTGTGTGAATAAAGAACTAGATGTGTTTCGCATGAACGATATTTTCTAAATCCGTGTTGATGTTGAGCCAATAGATCGTTTTGTTCAAGATAATTCATAATATTAAAATACAGAAAATGTTCCAAAACCCTGCTACAAATTGACGTCAATGAAATAGGCCTGTTCTTTAGTGGGTTACTCTTACTGCCTTTCTTGAATATAGGTGTGACCTGTGCAACTTTCCAATCTTTTGGTACAGATCCTTCTTTGAGAGAGCGGTTGTATTTGGCTGTTAAGTAAGGGGCTATTGCTTCAGCATAATCAGATAGATATCTAATGACAATTCTTACATCATGTAGATGATGTAAAGGATGATAATAAACTAAACTAAACATTGTATAAGAAAATCATAAAACGCACTTGAAAATTTTACTCCCCTCAGGGGCTCAGCATTAATTTGCTGAGTACAGGTTTGGCGAACCAGGGGTCCTGTGCTGTGGGTTGTGTCGCGCCAAAAGTCTGCTAAACCGTAAGCTCTATTTGTGCTTCAATGACCATTGTTCACGCGACGGTGGAACATTGTATCTTTCGGAGCTCAGGGATCTTGGCTTAATCGCCCGGGTCGCGAGGACGGCCTACATGGCTACTGGGGCTATTTCAAAAATCGCCCCTTCTATGACAGGGTCTCCGGAGGTGTGTGCCTCTATGTCCTTGCCACTGTCTCCAGTGCTGCTGTGCCTCTCACCACGAATCTTGAGGCAGTGGCTGTTAGGATCAGAGTAAGGCAGGAACTAAGAATCTGTTCCCTCTACCTTCCTGCAGATGCGGTTGTTTGTCTTGCTGACCTTGGTGCCTTGGTTGCTCAACTTCCTCCACTGTTTCTCTTTCTGGGGGATTTTAATGCCCACCACCCTATGTGGGGTGGGACGCAGACCTCGGGTCGTGGTAAGGATGTGGAGATGCTCTTGACACATTGACACCTTTGACTTCTTAATACGGGTGCCCCGACACACTTCAGCGTAGCTCACGGCACATACTCGGCCATCGACATGTCTATCTGTGGCCCGAGTCTCCTCCCTCATCTGAACTGGAACGTCCATGATGATCTCTGTGGCAGCGACCATTTTCCCATCTTCCTGTCGCTCCCAGAGATTCAAGCCGCAAACCGGCTACCTCATTGGTCGCTCCATAGGGCTGACTGGCTGCCATATGATTCCGCTGCAGTGGTAACAACTCCGCTTCCGGCTAGCATTGAAGTGGCTGTCCAGCAGGTCACGAAGGCGTCTGCATCACTTCGACGTCAGTTGGTTCCTTGGTGGATACAAGAAATCGCTGAGGCCATCTAGGAACGTCGGCGTGCACTTCAGGGGCACCGGCGACACCCTTCTCTAGACAACCTAATCGCCTTTAAGCAGCTCCATGCACGATCTCGGCGATTGATTCAGCAGAGTAAGAAGGATTCCTGCGTGAGGTTTGTAGCCTCTGTCGGCACTCGCGCCTCCCCTTCTCGGGTCTGGACCCAAATACGGCGCCTCTTCGGATATCGCCCACCGACAGGAATCCCATCGCTCACCATTCAGGGTGCACTGTGCACTGACCCACAAGCCATAGCAGAGTATACGGCAGATCACTATGTACGTTGCCCTGCAACTGAAACATTCAGTGCAGACTTCCACACCTTCAAAGAGAGGGTCGAGCGGAAGCGGTTATCATTCCGCACACGCCGACATGAACTTTACAACGCTCCATTTAGCGAGTGGGAGTTTAAATCTGCTCCAGCTGCATGCCCCGGTACTTCTCTGGGACCAGATCAGATACACAGCCAGGTCCACCATCACCTTTCAGCTGAGTTTCAACACCACCTTCTCATCCTGTTTAACCGTATCTGGGCAGATGGGGTTTTCCCATCACAGTGGAGGGAAGGCACCGTCATCCCGGTGTTGAAACCTGGAGCAGATCCATTGGTGGCTGACAGTTACCACCTAATCAGCCTTACCAATGTGCTCTGCAAGCTACTTGAACGAATATTGAGTCAGCGGCTGATGTGGCTCCATGAAGACCGGGAACTTCTTGCCTCACAACAAGGGAGATTCCGTCAAAGCAGTTCCGCCATCGACAACCTCGTTTCGTTGGAATCGGCTATTCGCACTGCCTTCACCAGGTGCGAACATCTCGTTGTGATCTTTTTTGCTCTGCAAAAGGCGTATGATACAACCTGGCATCGCCATATTCTGGCTGCACTGCATGGTTGGGGCCTGAGGGGCTCCCTTCCAATTTTTATGCAGAACTTTTTAACGCGCTGCTCTTGTTAGATTCGGGTAGGCACTTGTCTCAGCTCCTCTCATATCCAGCAGAATGGTGTCCCATAGCGCTGTGTTCTCAGTGTTCCCCTCTTCCTTGTTGCCATCAATGGCGTTGCAGCAGCAGTTAGGTCATCAGTTTCCTCCTCCCTGTTTGTGGATGATTTTTGCATCTACTTATTTTCATTTCGTGTGTGCTTTTTTTACAGTTCTTAAATCTTTAGTATGCTCGTGTGTTTATTTACTAAGAATCGCATTTAGTTGTCAGTTCAGTTGTTGTTTTGATTTATTAGCTCGCGTATAAATTTTTCAGATCCGCCGTTAATAAACAGTTTTGTGTTAGCTTCATATTTTTCGAAGCTCACTGTTTATCAAAATTTTCCTGCTCCTGTGTATATTTACTTAGATTCGCGTTCAACTAGTCAGTTCAGTGTATTCATCCGCAGTGTAAATCCGCCACTCACTGCTGTTGTTTTGTTTTGATTGTACTCACGGTTGGTAATCCTACACTTCAGTTGCTCAGTAAACGCCGGCTAGGACACACGCCACATCAGCAGCAACAGCTCCTCCACATTGTAAGATAACCAGCTTCTTAATAGAAGCGACTTATTTTCATTTCATGTGTGCTTTCTTTTACAGTTCTTAAATCTTTAGTGTGCTCGCATGTTTATTTACTAAAAATCGCGTTTAGTTGTCAGTTCAGTTGTTATTTTGATTTATTAGCTTGAGTATATATTTTTCAGATCCGCCGTTAATAAACAGTTTATTGTTAGACTCATATTTTTTTAATCTCACTGTTTATCAAACTTCTGTGTCCTCAGACGTACTTACTTGGAAGTTACATAGATTTTTAGAATGGCTAGGTACTGTGACTGTTGCGAACAGATGGAGGCAGAGTTGGTGACTCTTCGCTCGCAGCTCCAGGTGGCGTTGGCTTCGCTGGCAATGCTTGAGACTGCGGTGGGTGGGCGCCGTTGTTGTGGGCCGCTCGTGGGGGTACAGCAGAAGCCCTGTGCGTCTGTTGTGCCCTCCGATCGGCTTGCGGCTGTGGCCAGCCCGCTTGCTGCCCGCGAGGAGTAGCCCCCCAATCCATGGTGGATTGGGAGGTCTCCTCAGTGCGTGTCAGGCGGTGTAAGACTTTCCAAGGGACCGAAGTGGAGGCCTCCCCAGTTAGTCTTGCCAACAGATTCGAGGCGCTGTCTGTGGCAAAGGATGTTCCTGACACAGATGGTGTCGCTTGTCCTGTACTCTCCCCCCTGCCTTCAAGACCCGGGCTATCACAGAGGGTGGGTTTGCTAGTAGTTCGGAGCTCCAACGTTAGGCGGGTGATGGAGCCCCTTAGGAAAATGGCTGCTAGGGAGGGGAAGAAATCCAATGTGCACTCCGTGTGCATACCGAGGGGGGGGGGAGTCATTCCAGATGTGGAATGGGTACTTCCAGATGCCATGAAGAGCACAGGGTGCAGCCAGCTGCAGGTAGTGGCTCATGTCGGGACCAATGATGTGTGTTGCTTTGGATCGGAAGATATCCTCTCTGGTTTTGAGTGGCTATCAGAAGTGGTAAGGACTGCCAGTCTTGCTTGCAAGATGAAAGCGGAGCTCACCATCTGCACCATTGAGAACAGGACTGACTGCGGACCTTTTGTCCAGAGCCGAGTGGAGGGTCTGAATCAGAGGCTCAGACGGTTCTGCGACCGTGTGGGCTGCAGATTCCTCGACTTGTGTCAAAGGGTGGTGGGTTTTTGGGTTCCGCTAAATAGGTCAGGAGTACACTATACTCAGGAAGTGGCGACACGGGTAGCAGGGGCTGTGTGGCGTGGACTGGGCGGTTTTTTTAGGTTAGAGGGCCTCGGGAATACACAAAATGGGTTTCAGTCTCAAAGGGGGCAGGTCAGTCACAGGAAGAAAACAGATCTAGAAACCATTAGTATAACAGTTGTAAATTGTCTTAGCTGTGTTGGGAAAGTTCCAGAGCTGATAGAAAGTACTGAGGCACAAATCGTTATAGGTTCTGAAAGTTGGCTGACGCCTGAGATAAGTTCGGCCGAAATTTTTTCAAAGGGCCAAATGGTCTTCAGAAAGGATAGTATAAATAAAAAAGGAGGTGTCGTGTTAATTGCTGTTACAAACGGTTTATCCTGCAGCGAAATTCAGACAGATACTTTTTGTGAGTTGGTGTCGGTAGAGGTTATACCTGACAACCGGAATAAATTAATAATTGGATCTCTTTATCGGCCCCCTGACTCAGACGATGCGGTTGCCGAAATGTGCATGAATCACATTTCAAATACGTATCCGAAGCATACTGTTATAATCGGTGGCCACTTTAATTTACCCTCAATATGTTGGCATAATTACGTATTCAAAACCGGCGGCAAATATAAAACATCGTCCGAGCTAGTTGTGAATCTTTCTCTGAAAACTAATTCGAACAGTTAGTTCATGGACACACTAGAATAGTAAGTGGTTGTGAAAATACCCTTGATCTCCTAGCAACAAATAATCCTGAGCTAGTAAAGAGCATCAAAACAGATACAGGGATTAGCGAACATCGAGTAGAAGTAGCGAGACTGAATGTCGAAATACCCAAATGCACCAAAAATAAACGAAAAATATATTTATTCAATAAAGCAAATAAAAATTCGCTTCACGCTTTCCTGAGTGATAGCCTACAGTCTTTCAAAACTAAAAATGCCAGTGTAGATCAGTTGTGGCTTACTTTCAAAGACATAATATCAGTAGCAATCGAGAGATTTATACCAAATAAATTAATAAAAGAGGGGGCTGACCCCCCATGGTACACAAAACAGGTCAGATCACTGTTGCAGAAACAAAGAAAAACGCATGCAAAATTTAAAAAGACACAGAATCCACAAGACTGGCAAACTTTTACTGAAACTCGCAACCTAGAGCGGACTTCAATGCGACAAGCTTATAGTAGTTACCACAAGTAAATCCTGTCTCGTAATCTTGCAGAAAACCCAAAGAAATTCTGGTCATATGTGAAGTACCCTAGTGGCAAAACACAAACTATACCTTCACTACGCGATAGCAATGGTAATACTACCGATGACAGTACTGCTAAGGCAGCATTACTAAACACAGCTTTCCGAAATTCGTTCACCAAAGAAGACGAAGTGAACACTCCAGTATCAATCCAAGAACAGCTGCCAGCATGTGAAACTTAGAAGTAGATGTTCCTGGAGTAGTAAAACAACTTAAGTCACTAAACAAAAATAAATCTTCTGGGTTAGATTGTATACCAACTAGATTTCTCTCAGAATATGCTGATGCAATAGCTCCATACTTAGATATAATTTACAACCGATCACTCAGCGAAAGATCCGTACCCAAAGATTGGAAAGTTGCCCAAGTTACTCCAGTATTCAAGAAAGGCAATAGGAGTGATCCCCAAAATTACAGGCCTATCTCAATGACGTTGATTTGCAGTAGGATTTTGGAACATATACTTTGTCGAATATTATGAACTACCTCAAAGAGAACGACCTATTAACCAGTAGGCAACACGGATTCAGAAAGTATCACTCTTGAGAAACACAGCTTGCCCTTTATTCACATGAAGTGTTAAGTGCCATCGACAAGGGATCTCAAATCGATTCCATATTTCTGGATTTCAGGAAGGCTTTTGACACTGTACCTCACAAGCGGCTTCTAATGAAATTGCGTGTTATGGAATATCTCCCCAATTGTGCGATTGGATTCACGATTTCCTATCAGAAAGAACACAGTTTGTTGTAATTGACGGTAAGTCATCGAGTAAAACAGAAGTGATATATGGCGTTCCACAGGGAAGCGTTTTAGGTCCCCTACTCTTCCTCGTGTTTATAAACGATTTAGGAGACAATCTGAATAGCTCCCTTAGACTGCTCGCGGATGATGATGTCATTTATCGGTTAGTGAAGTCAACAAAGGGTGAACAGCAACTGCAAAGCCATTTAGACAAAATTTCTGCATGGTGCGAAAATTGGCAGTTGACACCAAATAAAGAAAAGTGTGAAGTAATACACATGTCCACTAAAAGAAATCCGCTGAACTTCAATTACGCGACAAATCAGTCAAACCTTAAGGTTGTAGATTCTACCAAATACCTAGGAGTTACAATTACGAACAACTTTGACTGGAGAGAACACATAAAAAATATTGTGGGGAAGGCGAACGAAAGGTTACGTTTCATCAACAGAACGCTTCGAAGATGCACCAGCTCCACCAAAGAGACAGCCTACATCACACTTGTGCATCCTCTCCTGGAGTACTGTTGCCCCTTGTGGAACCCTCACCAGGTGGGACTGACGGAAGACATTGAGAAGGTTCGGAGAAGGGCAGCTCGTTTTGTTCTATCACGTTACTGGGGGGAAAGCGTCACGGAAATGTTGCACGAATTGGGGTGGAAATCATTAAAAGAAAGACGTTATTCATTGCAGCGTGATCTGTTTGCGAAGTTTCAATCACCGACTTTTAGTTCTGAATGTGAAAATATTTTGCTAGCACCCACTTACTTAGGGAGACATGACCATCCCAATAAAATAAGAGAAATCAGATCTAAAACGGAACGACTTGAATGTGATTTGCAGAATATTTATGTAGATGTAGATTTAGATATGATACCCAAGTACACGCCTTACCCCACCATCCAAATCACAGGCTTCTCTTTCCGGATGTTGTCCTTCCTTCACCACGACAGCGACCAAGGTTGGGTGTCCGGATCGCGGTCCATGTTTGTTCTCTTCTCTCTTCAGTTGAATCCCTTCCTATTCCCCCCGCTTTTCACTACCCTTCCCATGCTCTGTACCACGTCCGCAGCTGTGGTTAGACTTGTCCCGTGAGTGTAAAGCCTCTGTTGCACCGTTGACTCTCCGCTGCCAGTTTCAGGCGATACTGGGTTTTTCCTCGGCGCCGAAGTTGTATACATAGACGGGTCTCTCGTTGATGGCCGTTGTGGGTATGCCTACACCCATAATGAGCACATTGAACATCTACATCTACATACATACTCCGCAATTCACCGTAAGGTGCGTGGCGGAGGGTACACTGTACCACTACTAGGCATTTCCTTTCCTATTCCACTCCCAAATTGAACGAGGAAAAAAAGATTGCCTATATGCCTCCGTACGAGCCCTAATTTCTCTTATCTTGTCTTTGTCATCTTTACGCGAAACGTAAGTAGGCGGCAGCAAGATCGTACTACACTCAGCTTCAAATTCCGGCCCTCTAAATTTACTTAACAGAAATTCACGAAAAGAACGTCGTCTTTCTTCCAGCGATCCCCAATTGAGTTGCCGGAGCATTTCCGTGACACTCGCGCATTGGTCGAACCTACCGGTAACAAATCTAGCTGCTCGCCTCTGAACCGCCTCTATGTCTTCCTTCAAACCGATCTGCTGCGGGTCCCAAATACTTGAGCAATACTCAAGACGTGGTCGTACAAGCGTTTTATACGCTGCCTCCTTTACAGTTGAAGTACATCTTCCCAAAATTCTCCCTATAAACCGAAGTCGGCTGTCTGCCTTACTCACAACTGTTCTTACATGCTCGTTCCATTTCATATCGCTCTGCAATGTTACGCCTAGATATTTGAACGACGCGACCGCATCAAGAAGCTCAATACTGATGCTGTATTCGAACATTATAGGATTGTTTTTTCTACTCATGCGCATCACCTTACATTTTTCTACATTGAGAGCTAGCTGCCATTCTTCGCACCAACTAGAAATTTTGTCTAAGTCAACCTGTATGCTATTACAGTCAGTTACAGACGACACCCTCCCATACACCACAGCATCATCAGCAAACAGCCGCAAATTACAACTTACTCTGTCCATCAGATCATTTATATAGATAGAAAATAATAGCGGTCCTATCACACTCCCCTGGGGCACGCCTGACGATACACTCGTCTCTGGTGAACACTCGCCGTCGAGAACAACGTACTGCGTTCTATTACTTAGGAAGTCTTCCAGCCAGTCACAAATCTGTGAACCTATTCCATAAGCTCGTATCTTCGTTAGCAGTCTGCAGTGTGGCACCGTGTCGAACGCCTTTTTGAAGTCGAGAAAAACACAATCCGCCTGTTGCCCTTCATCCATGGCTCGCAAGATGTCATGTGAGAAAAGGGCAAGCTGAGTTTCACATGAACGATGTTTCCTAAACCCGTGCTGATTCATGGAAAGAAGCTTTTCCGTTTCAAGGAAATTTACTATATTCGAACTGAGAATATGTTCCAAAATTCTACATGAAACCGATGTCAACGATATTGGCCTGTAATTGTATGGGTCAGTTCTCTTTCCTTTCTTATACACGGGAGTCACCTGCGCTTTTTTCCAATCACTAGGAACTTTGCGCTGAATTAAAGATTCGCTATAAATGCAAGCTAAGTAGGGGGCCAATGCCGCAGAATAGTCTTTATAAAACCGAACTGGTATTCCATCCGGACCAGCAGACTTTTTCGTATTTAGCTCTCTCAGCTGCTTCTCTACAACGGAAATACCTATTGCTATGTCCCCCATTTCGGAATTAGTACGTTGATCAAATGATGGTATATTTGTGCGGTCCTCCTGCGTGAAAGATTTCTTAAAGGTTAAATTTAGAACTTCAGCTTTCCGTTTGCTTTCTTCTATTACTGCCCCGGAATGATCAACTAGTGACTGGACAGTGGGCTTTGACCCGCTTATCGATTTTACATAGGACCAGAATTTTTTCGGGTTCTCGGAAAGATCTTTTGCTAAGGTATGGCTGTGATAATTATTGTATGCTTCACGCATCGATCTTTTTATAGACGCACGAATCTCTACTAACTTTTGCCTGTCATCATTTCCGTGTTCCTTTTTGTATCGAGAGTGCAACAGCCTTTGCTTTCTCAGCAGCTTTCTAACATTATTATTATACCACGGTGGATCTTTTCCATCCTTAATCATCTTTACTGGCACATATTTCTCTAACCCTTCATTAACAATGCATTTAAATTTAGTCCACAATTTCTCTACATCCATAGTCCCAGAATTAAACAACACTCCTTACCCTGTGGGAGTAGTAGGAGCTGATCGCTATCTGTCGAGCACTTGAGCACCTTATAGTCTGTCCAGGGGAGTCGTTTGTTATATGTAGGAACTCCCTGAGCGGCTTAGTGGCTTGCAAGCCCTTTACCAGTGCTTTCCAAAACACCCCCTGCTGCGGTCAATACAGGAACCTGTTAACCTTCTAGTTCATTATGGCTGCACTGTGGTCTTTGTTTGGTCCTCGGGACACGTTGGAATTTCGGAGAACGAACGCATGGATTGGCTGGCTAAGCAGGCAATTACTTCAAGCCCCTTAGAAATTGGTCTGCAGGAGAGGGACCTCCGATTAGAGTTATACCGGAAGGTACTTTGGCTTTGGAACACTGAGTGGAATGACTCGCCTGCCCCAAACAAGCACCGTACAGTGAAGTTTTCTACAGCTCCATGAATGTCCTCTCTGAGGGCCTCTCAGAAGGAGTCAGTTGTCCTTTGTCGCCTGCGGATTGGTCACATGTGGATGACACATGGCCATCTACTTCGACGGAAGGATCGTCCACAGTGTCGCTGTGGCACTTTATTGACAGTGGTCCACATTCTGGTGGACTGTCCCCTTTTAGCTGCCTTAAGACAGTCCTTTGACATGCCAGCTGCGCTTCCTTTTATACTTGGTGATAAGGTGCTACAACTGATTGTGTTTTACGTTTTATCTGTACAGCTGGGTTTTATCATTTGATCTAAAGGTTTGTACCTTAGCCTGATCTCTCAGGCACCCATCTCTCACAGATTTTTACTCTTCTTATTTTGTGCTGTCTGACCTGCGTTTACTCTTATGTTTTAGAATTTGCAGCGTGGCTGGCTCATCCTTTATTATCCTCGTGATAAGCCAGTCACAATATTCTGCTGTAACTTTTTAGTCCAGTTATGTTTTGCGTTTCCTTCTTTGAGTGTCCTGCACTCAATGTTCCTCATTGCGTACCCATTATGCGTTTCTCTTCTGTGTGCTTCAATGCCCGTTTTTTCAGCTTGCACTAAACTGTATTGACTTTGCCCACAACAGGCGACTGATGACCGTGCAGTCTAGTCCCCTCTAAACAACAGCAACAACAACAAAATTTTGGCCTGCATTGCGATGCCCACTATCACTGTAGTTCAAAAGGGCACATTTAAAACCACATATTTTGGAAAGATCTTTAATTTCCTGAGCAATTACAATGGATGTTGTTCATTAACATAGGCATAAATACACTAAAATAGCGAATACAACTTTAGTGTTGTAATCCTTTAAATAACGATGGCGGCTGTTTGCTGTGATTCTGAGAAATGGCGTCATAAAGTTCAAACGACTTTAATTTTATGGCAAGGCGAAAAATAGCGACGAATGGGTAGCGCCCATAAATTTCTTTATTGACACTGTCTGTTTCCGTGAAGCTAGTCAAATGGCGCCGTTTTTGTGATCACTATAAACGTCCCTACATAATTTCACAAGTATGTGGTGATAGAGTCCATATGCAACGATCTGTCTGTGGTCTGCATAAATACCTGCACAAATATCTGCACACACTTAGCGTTGTGGTTGGACAAGTGAGCTTGAATTTTCGTTGGTGTGGACAAGTGAGCTCACTGGTGTGAACGGATATTTAAATCCACATATCATAAAGGCCAATTCACACTCTCCATCACGTCACGTCACCACACATCAGCACATTCCGCAATGTATTTCTAATGGCGGCATTCACACTGTCTATCACCGGACTGTCACGTCACATCAAGCTTTCTCGAGAAGAATGGCTGTCTACTAGCATCGGAAGTTAACCTATTTTCCTCACACGAATTACATGTTGCAGTCGACGATTGCACTGTTTTATGCAAATGTGTTTTATTCATCTATATTCTGTTGTTATACCTCATTTTAGGGGTAAATCTCAAATGGTTTTTTTTCTCTCAATACATACTATAGATGAAGACGAATATTATTAAGGAACTTAACAATTGATTTATAAAGCCATGTGTCTTTGGAGCATAAGAGAAATGGAGCTGTCTGAGGTAGTTGGTACCCCATATTCACCAATGACTTCAAGAATACCACTCGTTCACAATCATATTTAGAACACTTAAACATGATGTGGTTGATATCTGCTTCTGATTCTGGATCACAGTCACATGCAGGCGATCTATAGACATTGATCCGATGAAGATGGAGAGGAAAGGAAGCGTGATTTAATCGAAGTCGGATGATTGTCGAAATAGTTGATGTGCTCAAATGTGTTTTCATGAACCATGACTGTGAAGGTATCCGAGGCTGCATCCTACCGTAGAAACGCCCTTTTTTTGTATAGAAACGTTCCACTCCTCTTGCCACTGTAGTTTTGTATACTTTTTGAGCTCACATAAGTAATCTGTATGAGGTATCTGCAGATCAAGAACTTTACCTATTGTGGCTGCTTGCTTCGCTAATAAAGCAACTACTTCGTTAAAAAAAATACCAGCATGAGAAGGAACCCACAACAGATGAATTGTCCTCCCCATCTGAATATTACGATTATATTCCGAGACCAAATCCAAAATATAATATTTGGTTGCTCTATTCCAATTGTGGTGATGGATATTTTTAGGACACTTTGAGAATCAGACACGATTAATATCTTGAGGAATTAAGAAGTAGAAATGAATTTGAGAGCCTCTATAATTGCCACTGTCTCTGCTGTAAATATAGAAGTAATAGGAGGTAGTCTGAATGATTTCCACACTTGAATCTGAGGACAGAAAAATGCGCAAGCAGTGAAGTTTTCATGCGGATTTTTGGAGCCATCAGTATATATGCAAATGAAACCAGGCCACTGTTCTTCAATGAGGCGGTTGAATCCACTTTTGACGTTAACATTTCCTATGCAGGTCGTATTAAAATAATAAACTGGAATCTGGTAGCTGATTGTATCAAGTTCATATTCAAAGAGAATCAGTTTAGAAGAGCATCTTACAGAGTGTATGATGTCATGCCAAGTGTCATAGCTGGAGCAAATAGCCAGAGGATTTTTTCTTCTGGATTTAGCGATCCATAGTCGGTATATACAGTCTCTCATTTGGTAAACAGAACTATCCATGCATGCCATACCTTAAATGTAAAATTTGTCTGACAACATTTGGCATCTTATTTTCCACTAAAAGTGCATTTGTGGGCGTCGATCGTATGGCTCCAAGACAAGTTCGAATAGCTCTGTACTGAAGAGTATATAGTTTAGAGAGGTAAATCTTAGGATCATTGTGGTACAGTATACAGCCATAATCCAACCGAGCTCGAATCCCTCCTTGGTACATAGTGATCAGACTACTCTGATGCGCTCCCCACCACACTCGGGTTAGAGAACATATTATGTTTGAACCTTCTTCACACTTTTTAATAACAGATTGGATGTGAGGTCCCCACCTTAGTCTAGAGTCGAAAATCATACCCAGAAATCGTGCATTAGTTTTAACTTTAAAAAGTATATCTTCCACAAGTTATGTGCTCTTCATTAGTATTTGTTGTTGTCTTGTTAAAGGGAACAATTACTGATTTTTCATCTGAGAACTCCAGCCCATTTGTTGATAACCATTTTTCAATATGAGTTATAGAAGAGATTAATTCAGTTTTGGCTTGAGAATACGAGGCAGCAGTGGAGTACACACATACACTATCTGCATACTGCAGTATTTTCGTGGGAGGAGAAACAATGCATTCTAAGTCATATATATATATATATAGAGTATACAGGAGAGGACTAAAAACTGCACCCTGTTGCAAGCCCTGGGAGACATGGAAAGGTCCAAACATATTATTTTTGAATCGTATGTAGATTGTTCTTTGAGAAACCAGGGAACTGATACCAAAAATCATCTGTGCTGGGGTTCCAATACGTTCCAGTTTGTCCAATGGAATCGGTATTTGCATATGATCATATGCTCCCATTACATCAAGAAAGGCTGCGACAACCGTTGGTTTCTTTTGAAAGCCAGAAGCGATATCCATAGCCAGTGTAAACAAATTATCCAAGGTCCCTTAGCCTTTCCTGAAGCCGTATTGAGTCCGAGGCATCAAATTACTGCTTTCGAGCCACCATTCAAGTCTCCTCTTCACCATACGTTCCAGCGTTTTTACCACACATGATTACAATACAATCGGTGTGTAGTTAGAGCCCACATTTCGGTCTTTTACACGTTTCAAAATTGGGTTTATAACTTGAGTCTTCCAAGTTCCTATGAGATTCTTCTGCATCCAATACTGATTGAAAATATGTAACAACAGCTCTTTCCCTTCTGTAGGTAAATTGGTGAGTATAGAGTAATGGATAAAATCGATACCTGGTGTGACGATACTGCTGGCCCCCTCATCTCAATGTTATCGTACGATACCAGCTGCATCAAACCGCCCTCTCATCTCAATGTTATTGTACGATACCATCTGTGTCGGATCCGTAATCGTGTGGTTCAATAGTGATAAAAGTTGCGTGTGAAGTTAATTAAAAACGACATAGCCAGCCTAGGAATCAGTGTAGGACAGTGTCTCGGTGATACTGTGATTAAAACAAGTGATAGATACCATTAATTAAGAGATTTGTATAAGACGTTTCCAGACAGTTCTATAAACAATACTTTTGTCATTGTACATTATTTTAATAAATAGACAGACGAAGGGTAAAGACTTTTGTAAAACATAAAGAAATGAAAATAAATAAGATTGTATATATGTTAGGCTCATAAACAAGTTGCGTTGACCAGCTAATTGTATTATTTCGACTATTACATTAATTATCAATATTGAATGCTTTGTATATATTGACTGACGTGAGATTTTGAGTATATTTTGTAAATGGCCATGAAATTTGATAGTTCAATATATGTTAGGAACATGTATGATGTACTCATTAACAAATTAATTGACATTTATCATTATTCTTTGTTGTGAAACAAATAGTACCACGATTTCGTCTTAAAAAGATGTGCCATCTAAAATTATTGTATTATAGTTTTCATTTTATATTGCGATTATTTTTGTATACATGAAGTGCTTTACTGTTGTGTTTGTTAATTGTAAATTAGTATATTCTATTGTTATGAACAATGCTTAATGTAACGTCATTATTGTCAAGGTTATATATTTGCCTCACCGCCTGGCGTGGGGGAGTTGGAGTTTTGGCATTTGTCGAGTGCTCTGGAAGCTATGTCACTCTGTGTTTTGAAAATGGAAGTACTATCACCTAAGTTCTGTTGCATTGTTATGAACTTGTAATGTTTTGGTGAAGAAGAGTTTGATTTCAAATTAAAGAAGAAGTGAAAAATTGTACATATCGAGTATTTATTTCTACCACGACGCCCCAGTGGAATAATGTTGCAGCGAGCAGACCCCCATACACAGCAATATTGAAAAGATGAATATTCTGTTTGAAAGTGGTAGAAAGGAACTGTAATTACATATATAGTATATAAATGTTATACTGGGCAGCTATTACATGATGTCTTCATAGACTCATTAAGTTCTTCTTTGGAGAAATGCCTAAGTAGCGCATGTTGTTGGTCTTCTACAACCGGAAAGTTTGAGACTGGAACTATCGCTATATTCCTCTAGCCAAACATTGGTAGCAGGAGGCGGTGAAGGTAATCGATTAGTTCGAAGAGCCCTCGCTTTGAACCAAATATTTGCCATACTAGTTTCATTACTAAGGGAAGAGGAGATTTTTTTCCAACTATCCAGTTTAGCTTTTTTCGTGAATTTTTTAGTTTGTGCCCTCACTTTTTGCACTTCTAAGAAATTATCCAAGGTAGGATTCTGAAGATATCTTTTCAAAGAGAGTCTATGCTTGGAAATTTCTCGAGAACATTCTAGAGTCCACCATGGAGGAGAGCGTTGCTTACAGATAATAAACTCTTTTTTCTTGTGTATGCTGACCCCCGCAGCGACATTCACAGCGTTGATGAAAACTTGATATACATCTTCAGCCCTAAAGTCCCCAGTAATGTTTGCTATAGTCTTTCGAATTGATCCCTTATATGAGTCCCAATTAGCTTCCTTGATTTTCCATATATAATTAGCATATTGTATATGTGTAGTTTCGACATTGATATTAATGTAGCACACTATGGGGAGATGGTCAGATCCCATTGAATCTGTTTTAACATGCCAATTTGTTATTTCGTTAAAACAGGGGGTGCTAATTGTTACATCAACTGCCGAAGGTCTGCACAATGGTGAAGATACCATAGTAGGAGAGCCATCATTAAGAATTACTAGGTTACGATCTTCAATGACATTCATCAAAGTTCTGCCATTTTGGTCTGTTATGTCTCCTCCCCATGCAACTTGATGGGCATTGAAGTCTCCACCTATTATAAAAGGAGGTCGAATATGTTTTATTAAATGTCTCCAATCATCTTCCGTGATACTGTTGTGGGAAGCAATATATCCTGAAACAACTGTAAAAATTTTGCTAACTGTTTGAATCTGCACAGCAACTGGTTCTATGTTGACATTGCTTACCTGAAGCATGAGTGGTTTATATGACAATGAATTTTTAACAAGGATAGCAACACCACCCCACCCATCTGGGCGATCTTATCTCACTATGAAGTAATTTTGAAATCGATCATTCTGCCCAAACTTGAACCAAATTTCACTTAACAATACGATATCCGGTTGACTAGTGAGCAATTCTCGTTGTAAACTTTCTCTGCTGGAATTAACTGATCTACCGTTCCAGTGCAGTACTTTTAAAGCCATTATAAATTAGGTAGAAGTGTTTGAAAAATGCCAGATACAAGTTGTCTGATATCTGAATCATTCATGACACTATTTTGTTTCATATTATGAATGACAATACCAATAACATTTATTATCTTATCAATGAGTTCAACATTAGCTGCAGACTGAACCTGATTCAATACCTGGGATTCTTGGTTGAATACTTGGGAAGTAGCTAACCTGTGAGCACCAGGAGGTTAAGGGTTCTGGATTATAGAAGTGGATGGATGTTGAGAAGGATATAATAGGTTACGGTACTGCGACCATTCCCGAACATTATTATTTTTGGTTGCTACTGTCTGATGCTGAAGAGATCTGTAAACAGTGGCTGACTGTCGAGGTACATCCAGCCGCTGAATTCCATCCCCACTTCTACATTGATCTGCCTGCATGCCTTTGGTAGATAGCATTGGAAAATGTTGAGAATATTGAGAGTCTGGAACATTCAGATAAGTTGAAGCATCTCTGAATGGCGCCACCATTTTGTCTTGTTAAATCCCCGTAACAGATGCATAAGTTGGCTTACAAGCTATGGACAGAGCTTCACTGATGTCAATTTGGTGGAATGCAGCTAATTCTTGTGCTCACTGTCTTATATGATATTCAGGGCAGGATCGATCTGTGGATAAGTGTTGTCCCCTGCAATGAGAACAAGTAGTTATTGGGGAGGTACATGATTCAACAGGATGAGGCCCACTACATTTGTCACAGCTCTGCTGGGATCGACATTGTTTGCTTCTGTGGCCATAGCGTAGACAATTAAAGCACTGTCTGATACTTGGCACGTAAGGATGTACAGAGCATCTGGTACCATGGATAGACACAGCTTCTGGTAAAGTTTGAGAGTCAAATGTTAATAAGCATGTCTGTAGTTTGACAAATTGTTCCTTACCATATCTCTTCATAAATCTCCAAACACCTATAACAGGGATCGAGGATTGAATCACCTCCAATTTTTGCCCCACAATACTTCACTGTTTACTAGAAAGTTAGCCTTGTCAGGATTTATCAGTTCAACCTTTACCTTGTTTTTTTTTTTTTTTTTTTTTTTTTTTTTTTTTTTTTTTTTTTTTTTCACAGAAGAAATATTTTGTATATCATTCTTCATTTCTGGCAGTGAAATATGAAGGATATCCCTAGAGCCATAGGATGTAAACGACCTAAGTTCTTGTTTTGACTTTCCATATAAACAACACATGTCCCCCTATCTGTGCGTTTGTAGAAGTTAACAGACCGTGGAGAAGATGAAGTAAGCGAATTGACTAAAGTTTGTTGATTGGCAGTGAGCCCAAGTGTTGCTGTAGACTTCTCCATGAGCACTTTGTTGGTATCCTCCCATTTATCATTAACTGCCAGATGAGACGACTTCCCTATGTTTATATCTTCTAGATTCGTCCCTGAAACTTTCCCTTGTCGTTTTCCCCCAATATCTTCATTAATTGTTCGTCTCTCTGGCTCGGGATGCATCCCCGAATAGTTTGTTGTATCTTGAAAACGTAACCTGACAATATTATTCACTGTCTTAGAGAGGGTCTTACCTGAGGAGTTTGCAGTCTCTGAAGTCGTTCGCTTTTCTGGCATCACCATTTCTGCTTCTGCTTGCCTTTTCCGTGTTGATATTGCGTCTTGAATATCCATATACATGTCTTCCTCTCGCCTGACTTGTACCACATTTGCAACAGTCGCGAGAGTGTGAAGGTTTTCGGACAACTCTCGTTCACCGCCCTCTCCATAATCTCTACTGGACATAGCGGAATCGCACTATGGACCTCGAGAGAGAGAAAAATATGTATTTTTCTCTTTTTTTCGCCTCGTAAATCGCACACACACGTTGAGTTTATCGGTTGGTAACCCATCTCAAATGTATCATGACGACTTAAATATTTTTGTCAATTGAGTGTTCCCTAAAATGGAGGTTGGATAACTGAAACCAAAAAATGGTTTATGTTACGTAAAATTGTAACAGAAAAGACTAAAGCAAAGCGTTTATTTGAATAAGATTGTAATTTGATTAAGTATTCTTCATTAAAAAAGAACTTTAAATGAAAAAGTCAGTTCTAATGAATGACAAAAATGGAGTTATGTACGACGGTAGTAACGATTTCAGCTGCAAATCGTAACGGATAAAGTAAACAGGCTCTATTCATGCTCCCTTAACTATCGTTTGATGTGTTCGTGATTCTTATGTTTATTTTACCGTCGTAAACAACTGAATTTTTGTCTTTCGTTAGAACTGACTTTTTCATTTAAAATGTTATTTAATGAGAAATGCGTAATCAGATTACAATCTTATTCTAATAAACAGTTTCCTTCAGTCTTTTCTGTTGCAATGATAAGTAACATTAACCATTTTTTGGTTTCAGATATCCGACCTCGATTTTAGGGGGACACTCAATTAACAAAAACATTTAAGTCGTTATGAAACATTTGAGATTTACCCCTAAAACGAAGTATAACAACAAAATAAAGGCGAATAAGACTTATTTGAATATAAACAGTGCAATCGTCCACACGCTACGATCTGTCTGCGCAAATGTCTGCGCACACATTGCAAATCGTTGCGTGTGGACAGCATATTTGCGCTTGCGCAGATATGAGGGAAGTCCACTCCCATGAACCACAGACATTGCCGAGGTGGGGTGGCTTGAGTGCCTCAACAATACAGATAGCCGTACCGTAGGTACAACCACAGCGGAGGGGAATCTGTGGAGAGGCCAGACAAACGTGTGGTTCCTGAAGAGGGGCAGCAGCCTCTTCAGTAGGTACAGGGGCAACAGTCTGGATGATTGACTGAGCTGGCCTAGTAACATCAGCTAATATGGCTTTGCCACACAGCTACTGCGAACGGCTGAAAGCAAGGGGAAACTACAGCCGTTACCTTTCCTGAGGACATGCAGCTCTACTGTATGAACATATGATGATGGCATCCTCTCGGGTAAAATATTCCGGAGGTAAAATAGTCCCCCATTCGGATCTCCGGGCGGGGACTACTCAGGAGGATTTGATCATCAGGAAAGACAATACTGGCATTCTACGGGTCGGAGCATGGAATGTTAGATCCCTTAAACGTGTAGGAAAATTAGAAAATTTAAAAAGGGAAATGGATAGGTTGAAGCTAGATATAGTGGGGATTAGTGAAGTTCGGTGGCAGGATGAACAGGATTTCTGGTCAGGTGAGTACAGGATTATAAATACAAAATCAATTGGGGGTATCACAGGAGTAGGATTGATAATGAATAAGAAAATAGGAATGCGGGTAAACTACTATGACCAGCACAGTGATCGCATTATCATTGTCAAGATAGATACGAAGCCAACACCGACAACATTAGTACAGGTTTATATGCCAACTAGCTCTGCCGATGATGAGGAAATCAAAGAAATATATGAGGAGCTAAAGAAAATTATTCAGTCAATTAAGGGAGAGGAAAATTTAATTGTTATGGGAGACTGGAATTCGGTTGTAGGACAAGGAAGTGAAGGGAAGATAGTAGGTGAATACGGTCTGGGCAAAAGGAATTAAAGGGGAAGCCGCCAGGTAGAATTTTGCACAGAACATAATTTAGTTATAACAACCACCTGGTTCAAGAATCACAAAAGAAGGTTGTATACGCAGAAGAGACCAGGAGACACCGGAAGATACCAGATATATTTTATAATGGTAAGACATAGATTTCGGAATCAGGTTCTACAGTGTAAGACATACCCAGGGACAGATGTAGACTCTGACCATAACTTGTTGGTTATGAACTGTAGGCTGAAACTAAAGAAACTACGAAAAGGTAGGAAAATAAGGAGATGGGACCTGGATAAATTGAAGGAACCTGAGGTTCTTATGAATTTCAGAGGGAGCTTTAGGCAACAATTGACAGAAACAGGGGAAAATAAAACAGTAGAGGAGGGATGGGTAAAATGGAGAGATGAAATAGCGAAGGTAGCAGAGGACAAAATAGGTAGGAAGGCAAGACCTACAAAAAATCCCTGGATATCACAGGAGATACTAAATTTAATCGATGAAAGGAGAAAATATAAAAATGCAGTAAATGAAACAGGCAAAATGGATTACAGACGACTAAGAAATGAGATTGTCAGGAAGTGCAAAATGGCTAAGCAGGAGTGGCTAGAAGGCAAATGCAAGGATGTAGAAGAATGTATAAATAGGGGAAAAATAGATACAGCCTACAGGAAAATAAAAGAAACATTTGGAGATAAGAAAAACAGCTCTATGAATATCAAGGACACAGATGGAAAACCAGTTCTCAGCAAAGAAGGGAAAGCTAAAAGGTGGAAAGAGTATATAGAGGGGCTCTACAAAGGAAATGAACTTCGAGACTATATTGTAGGAAGGGAAGAGGATGTAGATGAAGATGAAATAGGAGATACTGTACTGAGAGAAGAATTTGACAGAGCCCTGAAAGGCCTAAGTCGAAACAAGGCTCCTGGAGTAGATGATATTCCCTCAGAGCTACTGAAGTCTCTGGGAGAACCAGCCATGACAAAATTGTTTCACCTGGTGTGTAAGATGTATGAGACAGATGAAGTACCTCAGACTTTAAGAACAATGTTATAATCCCCATCCCTAAGAAAGCAGGTGCAGATAGGTGTGAAAACTACAGAACCATCAGTTTAATAAGTCATGGCTGCAAAATATTAACGCAAATTATATACAGAAGGATGGAAAAGCTGGTAGAAGCCGACCTCGGGGAAGATCAGTTTGGGTTCAGGAGAAATGTAGGAACACGGGAGGCAATACTCACTTTACGGCTTATCCTAGAAGATAGATTAAGAAAAGGCAAACCTACATTTCTAGCTTTCGTAGATTTGGAGAAGGCTTTTGACAATGTTTGATTGGAATAGACTCTTTCAAGTTCTAAAACAGGCAGGAGTAAAATATAGGGAACATAAGGTTATTTACAACTTGTACAAAAACCAGACAGCGGTTGTCAGAGTTGAAGGGCATGAAAGGGACCTGGAAGAGCAATTGAATGGAATAGACAGTGTGCTGAAAGGTGCATATAAGATGAACATTAACAAGAGCAAAACTAGGGTAATGGAGTGCAGTGTAAGAAAATCAGGTGATGCTGAAGGAATTAGATTGGGAAACGAAGTAATAAAGGAGGTAGATGAGTTTTGTTACTTGGGCAGTAAAATAACAAATGATGGTCGCAGTACAGAGGATATAAAATGTAGAATGGCAATGGGTAGAAAAGCTTTCTTGAAAAAGAGACATTTGTTAACATCGAATATTGATTTAAGCCTAAGAAAGTCCTTTCTGAGGGCATTTGTATGGAGTGTTGCCTTGTATGGGTGTGAGACATGGACGATAAACAGTGCGGACAGGAAGAGGATTGAGGCTTTTGAAATATGGTGCTACAGAAGAATGCTGAAGATTAGGTGGGTGGATCGCGTTACTAATGAGGAGGTACTGAACAGAATTGGGGAGAAAAGGAATTTCTGGCATACCTTGACTAAAAGAAGGGATAGATTGGTAGGACACATTCTTAGACATCAAGGAATTGTGAATTTAGCGTTGGAGGGAAGTGTGTGGGGAAAAAATCGCAGGGGAAGACCAAGAGACGGATACAGTAAACAGATTCAGACAGATGTAGGTTGTCGTTCTTATGTGGAGATGAAGAGGCTTGCTCAGGATAGGGTATTGTGGAGAGCTGCATCAAAGCAGTCTCCGGACTGAAGACCACAACAACAACAACAATGAGGGAAGTTGGAGTTGGAGGTTTGAGGAAAATTGCTCAATTCTGTGGGTTCAAATCACATCTGCGCAGACAAGTTGGAACGTGTAGACAGGAGATCGCTGCAAATCTGTCTCAGTGTATACTTTTTTGTGTGTTTACTATGTTGATAGTGGATGAAAATGGCTGAGAACTGAAAATTCCGACTAGTTAACAAAGTTAGCCGCATATTATTGGCCACATATATAATATAAAGTGAAGTAGGCGTGCAGTGTTACAAACATGTCTAAAACTTTGACGATTTTTTTTGTATCTTGTTAGAAGGTAGGCCTACTTTACTTGCCTCACGAAATCATTCTTCTGGGCAGCGTAAATAGCGTCACAAATGATCGGGATGATTTAAGTCAATGCTTGTTTAGAAATTGCTGTTGAAAATTCGAGGTCTTTGTAGGTCCTTCCTGTGGCCAGGAATCTTAATGTAACTGTCAGCAAATGATGTGGAGAAATACATCTCCTCATACAAGTGTCTTTACGTATTATGCGAGGAGTTACCAGTGTCAAAAGATAATTATAAGTTTCCACATCCATTCGCAAATAATTACGCCAGTCATCGGGTTTGCACTCCAACTCACGATGTAGAATCACATGTGACTACTGCCTTCTTTTAAGCATCCAATGTCGAGAGCATTTCTGTTTATTGCAGTTTGTTTGCACTTCTTTTTGCATGACACGTTGCAAATACTGTCCGTAAAAATATTTCCTCCGTCACTGACAATATAAACTTCGTAAAAAAGCTTATCTGATTCGTTTGCCGGTCAGATTGCAGTGTGTACTACCTAGGTTCTTTTTTCGCCGAAAGATGTCGAGCGCGAGTATTTGCAGCGATGTGAACACCCGTCCACACGCAAAGATTGGTGTGCGCAGACATTTGCCCAGACATTTGCGCAGACAGATCGTAGCGTGTGGACCCGGCTTTAGAAATACATTGAATTGGCCTTTGTTGCTTTTTCAATTACAGTATTATAATATGACTTTCTACATAACAGGTCGCCACTCATAACCTCACTTTCAACATTGGCTACTGGAAAAAGCGAATTGACGTGACACATAGTGGCGGACAGTGTGAATACAACCTGACGTGACCTTGATGTGACGGACAGTGTGAATTGGCCTTAATGGTCTTTTTTTAAATCGTTGCAAATTCTTCGCTTGCCATCTGTCAGTGTAGCAAAACACTTTATTAGTACAGAGTGATGTATACTGTTGTTGTTTCTTTGACTTCGGTTTCAGACCATTCAGTCATTTCTTTCTTAGAATCAATGCCATATAATACTATTAATTCCTTCCTTTATTTTATATAGTCCTTTATTGCCCAAATTACTTTAGTAATGATCATTATATTTTAATCTTTCCGTTACATATAAACTCGATTATGGCTTCGTAGACTTTTGTGTTGGATTTGTATAGTAAGGATTTCATTGTCATTGGTTGTGGCACTTTATTTTTGATGATAGATGATAAAAAACCTTTCCTCGCTTCTTGATATTTTGGGCATTGAAAAAATAAATGGTTCGTATCTCCTCGCGAGATGCCATCACAATCACAAGCCGGTGTTTGATTTATATTCAATCGGTATAAGTGTTCAGGGAGTGAACCATGGTTAAATCTTATTCTACTTAATGTACTCGTTGCTTGTCGGGGTCCATTGACTATATCAAACCATGGTCTTTTAGGTATTCTAACTTGTATATGAGCATAGTTGCGTCCTTTGTAGTGTGAGCTATGTGTCCATTCTTCTTGCCAAGAGTCAAATGCCCGTTTGCGAATAATATGACCATATTCAGTGTAAGGAAGTTTTATTTCTATTTTTGTCCCATTACTTGTTGCCTGCTTTGCCAGCTGGTCCACTTTCTCGTTTCCTGGTATGCCACAATGTGCCTTCACCCACATGAATACGATCTTTTTCTGTCTTCTCAAACTTTCATGATACCATAGGCGGATTTGTAGCGGGTATTCATTCGTGGATTTCGAAATTTTTATATTAGACATTGCTTGTAGTACACTCTTACAGTCCAATAATATTACAAAGTGTGAGTAAGTCTGATTTATAGTGTACTGTATCGCCTTTAGAACTGCATATGTCTCAGCCAAATAAATCGAAGCATTCTCTGGTAATTTAAATTTTTGCTCCATTTGTAGTTGTGGACTATAAATGGTACATCCAGTGCCATTTCCGTCAGCCGACTTTGATCCATCTGTGTATATGTGAATTATCTTGTTTCCTGATACCTGCAGTTGTCTTTGCATGGCTGAGATCGTCTCCAAAAACTGAGTCTTTCCCTCTATTATTTGGAACGGGATCTGGTCCCTGAGCACGAAATAGTCATATTTATATATAGGCCACTCTGTGTTCGATAAAATATTTCTACTGATGTTTGCAATGTCATTGTAGGTTGTAACTATATCATACAGCTTTTTGCCCCAATTTCCAGTGGATGAATGAAACAGACGTATTATTTCATGTATTGGGTGTTGTGAACATGACAGCTTCTCTACAATGAATCTCTCCATGAGCATCTTCCTCCTTATATGTAGGGGCGTCTCACGAGCTTCCACCAGTAGTGTATTTGTTGGAGTGGATTTCATTGCACCTAAGCAAGTGCGAATACATCGATACTGGAATCTGTCTAGCTTCTCTAACTGCTTGTTTGTTGCATAGTTGTAGAACATGCTGCCATAGTCTAGTCTGGATCGGATGAGGGCACGATACAAGAGCAGCATCACTGAGGGATGTGCCCCCCACCATGTCCTGGTGAGGGATCTAATGATGTTCAGTATTTGTTCACTTTTTCCAATTACTGTATTAATATGTGCTATCCAAGAGAGTTTACTGTCCAAAGTCATTCCTAGAAATCGAACACTAGCCTTTATTGGTATTCTTTTGTCATCCATATGTATTAAACAATCCCTTGGTACTTTAGACTTTCTAGTGAATATAACTACTGAAGATTTCTCTGGTGCAATCGTGAGTCCATTTCCACAAAGCCACTGATTTAAGTTTTTTTTATAGATGAAGTAAGATTATTTATCGCCTCTTGTAATATTTTGTGGGAGGTGAACACACATATGTCGTCAGCAAACTGAATAATATTAACTGCTTGAATTAATGTTTTTTTCTATGTCGAATGTATAAATTGCATAAAGCAGTGGGCTGAGAACTGATCCTTGTGGTACTCCATTGTCCACTAACCGGGGAGCCTCAAGTTCATGATTCACTCTAATATACACAATTCTTTCACTTATTAATGTCGATATTGCTTCCACAAATTGAGGTGGTGCTCCTAATTGTATCATTTTATCCAATAATATGCTGATCTGTACACTATCATAGGTTTTTGTTATGTCAGAAAACAGGGCTGCTGTATATTTATTCTCACCAAAGCCAGATAGAACTGAGTAGATCAATATAGATAAGTTGTCCATGCAATTTTTACCTCTGCGAAATCCATATTGGGAACTAGATAGTAAGGATGAGGATTCTAACCACCACTCCAATCGCCTTTTTATCAGTTTTTCCATCGTTTTAGCAATACAAGATGACAGTACGATCGGTCTGTAAGATGTGGCTACCCATGGGTCTTTCCCTTTTTTGTGTATAGGAACTATGATCTGCGTCTTCCATTCTTGGACCAATTCGTAATGCATCCAGATTTCGTTATAAATTCGGAGGAGTAGGTCTAGAGCATTTCTAGGCATATTTTGTATCATAGGATATGTAATCTGGTCCATTCCTGGAGCTGTATTTGTGCTTTCTTTGATGACAGATATAAGCTCCTCGATATTGAACGGAGTATTGAGTATATGCTGTTCTCCTGAAGTCCAATTTCTCTTCCTATGTGGCTGTTGTCGCAGAATTCTTCTACCCAATCAAATGTCTGTATATGGTTGGGTGCAGGCGCTACATTCCTGAACCTGTTAACTTTGTGCCATATCTCTGACAAGTCGGTGTTCTTAGTGGTAAGGTACCTCTCAAGGAGGTAAGAAGATTCTAACCTCCTTGGCATCTCTAACTACGTTGATGGGAATATCTTTTTTCGACTATCTTTGATGATGCATTAATAACAAGTGTTTGTTATGGTTTGGGCACGTGGTTGTTGTTTGTTTGATTGAAGTTGTGAGACTGTTTTCTTTCGAATTTCTACAATGAAACTTTCAGAAAAGGTTTGTACACAAATCATGGAAACCGACGTTAAAGGGAAAATTCTTGTCATGCAACTTTTGTTGTTTTATAGCATTCTATGTGAATTGTTTATTTTTACTGACCACATTAATGTTTCAGCAGTCTATGCCCGGCTACATTACATTACCAAATCCAGGACAACCGATTCTATTATCCTTTAATAAACACTCAATTTTATTTGTATACCATATTGTTGTATATAATTATATACTTAATGAATAATTGGTACACTACTTGATGTATAGGGCTCTTATTGAAGCGACGGTGGTGTAAAATTATCCAGACCATTCAAATTTCCAACTGTACCTTTTCTCTCCTAATAGACGGAAGCGTATTGTGGAGCGTTTCCTTTTTTATTTACTTGACAACTAGGCGTACATGGTTCGTTCGTAATGACCTTACACGATTGTGCTACGTACTAATTCCCCCTCCCACCCCGTTTTCAGTGAGCTTTAACATAGCATTGCTGACACTTTTGTTTACCGATGTCTTACAAGCATAATTTGGTACTGATAATAGTCATTTACTGTTGAGGGACCATTTGTACTACAATAATATTTATTTAATATTTACTACAGTTCCATTACAAATGTAGTATATACGTTGTCACCTTCAAAGAATAGTGAAATGTAAGCTATTTCCAAAACTGTTTTGAAGCGAAACTGTTTAGCTTGTGTCGCTGGAGTGACTGGACATGATAGTTATGTGTTTATAGTTGTCTGAGTGATTGTATGAATGTATTTGTTTTTCTGATGGTCATGGCCGAAAATTTGAATTGCGTGAATGTGATTATCTATTTTCGTGTTTGTCAGCAGCTCAGTGAACCGCATTATGGTGAGTTGTTGCCTATCCTCCATTATTGGTATAACAATTCTGACTGATCTATGTTTTATTCAAATCACTGAAGTGCCTAGCTCAATGTGTTATTTAAAAAATCTCATGGTGCGCAGACAAAACTGTATTTTCTTCTGTTTTTTTTACTATGAAAAGACATGTGGAAGGGGAGTTTATTTTTTCTGTTGGTCGTGAAATAAACAGTCTATACTGCTCTTGCTCCGTGGTTGATAGGTTCTTGTATGTAGGGCCTAGGCTACCCTTGTCCACTCAGGAAATGAACTGTGCCAGTAATTGTAATCATAACATAAGAAAAGATTTTCATTACTATGAAGACACATGTGGAAGACTGGTTTACTGTTTTCGCTGAATATGAAGTCAATAATTAGCCTAATAATGTTTGTGTTCTATGGATCACAAGTTCTTGTATTTACCATACCTGCTTGCTCAGTAAATTACTGTAGGCCTAATCATAACTGGTAGATTTGACAACAAATATTTGTATTAATAAGAAGACACATTGCACACTGTCTGTCAGTTACTATCACCTGATTGGTGTCACATGCAGCAGCTGTCGTCACAAATCCCACCATCAACTTCTGCAGTCCTATCACAGGCATTTCCTGTCAAGCAGAGAGATTCAGGTGTTCTTTCTTCCCGCACGCTATTTGAGTATGGAATGGAAGATAAATAGTATAATGGTGGTTCGATGAACCCTCTGCCAGGCACTTAAATGGGATTTGCAGAGTATCCCATGTAGATGTAGATGATTAAATTCTCTCTCATGTTTACTATTGTTTTAACAACACTAAGAGAACAACAGCGTCGCTTATCGCTGCGGTGTGGGCTACTTACGAAACTCCAATCGCCAACATTCTCCTCCGAATGCAAAAATATATTGTTAACTCCCATTTACATGGGTAGAAAGGATCATCAGAATAAAATACGAGAAATCAGAGCTCCTTGCCGTATAGAAAGCTGCACAGTATTTGTAGCTCAGTTTGTGTACAACATGCCAACTTTTATGGGACAGGAAGTGCCTGTGATAGGACTAGAGAAGTTGGTGGTGTAATAATACTGAGTATCTGTACACAAGTGTGCCTCTATTGGCATGACAGCTGAACCATCCTGTTGCAGAGCATGCAGCACTGCATGGTGTGACTTATTTCAATGACTGCTACACAGCCTGTGCCATATGGACTCTCCCCAAAAACACCAACTTGTCTGGATGAAATTGTCCTTGTTGATGTGGAATAGGCCATTTTACTACACTTATTTACAGTGTTCATATTTGTACAAAAGATTTGTGCAGATTGTACTCAATGTTGACATTATGTGATGTTATTAATAACATACACACAGTAATTAAACATTCTAATAAAGTAATCAGTGGAGTAGGAGTAGTTGACCACCAAAAATCCTTTGCGACCAGCTCACTATGGATTTACAATGGTGGATATGCTATGGTTTTTCGCCTTCCATCACTGTGACAGTTCTGCAGTTTTCAAGATGATAACTCACACTATATCCATTCCTAAGGTTCACAGGAATGGTTTGAGGGACATAAAGGGAAGTCCATAGGTTAAGATGGCCATCATATATAATTAGCACAATAATGTTTGTGTTCTTTGGATCACAAGTTCTTGTATGTACCATACCTGCTTGCTCAGTAAATTACTGTAGGCCTAATCATAACTGGAAGATTTGTGACGACAGCTGCTGCAAGTGACACCAATCATGTGATCAGTGTACAATGTGTCATCTTATTAATACGAATATTTGTTGTCAGGTCACCTGTATCTGCACAGCACTGTATTATAAGAAATGAAATAAAACGACCCACGATAGCCTTAAGACGAAGGTTCTGTGCAAGGTACAGTAGCCCGACTGTTATTATTTCTACATCTACATACATACTCCGCAATTCACCGTAAGGTGCGTGGCGGAGGGTACACTGTACCACTACTAGGCATTTCCTTTCCTATTCCGCTCCCAAATGGAACGAGGAAAAAAAGAATGCCTATATGCCTCCGTACGAGCCCTAATTTCTCTTATCTTGTCTTTGTGATCTTTACGTGAAATGTAAGTAGGCGGCAGCAAGATTGTACTACACTCAGCTTCAAATTCCGGCCCTCTAAATTTACTTAACAGAAATTCACGAAAAGAACGTCGTTTTCTTCCAGCGATCCCCAGTTGAGTTGCCGGAGCATTTCCGTGACACTCGCGCATTGGTCGAACCTACCAGTAACAAATCTAGCTGTTCGTCTCTGAACCGCCTCTATGTCTTCCTTTTAAACTGATCTCCTGCGGGTCCCAAACACTTGAGCAATACTCAAGACGTGGTCATACAAGTGATTTATACGCGGTCTCCTTTACAGGTGAAGTACATCTTCCCAAAATTCTCCCAATAAAGCGAAGTCGGCTGTCTGCCTGACTCACAACTGTCCTTACATGCTCATTCCATTTCATATCGCTCTGCAATGTTATGCCTAGATATTTGAATGACGCAACAGCATCAAGAAGCTCACTACTAATGCTGTATTCAAACATTATGGGATTGTTTTTTCTACTCATGCGCATCACCTTACATTTTTCTACATTGAGAGCTAGCTGCCAATCTTCACACCAACTAGAAATTTTGTCTAAGTCATCCTGTATGCTATTACAGTCAGTCACAGACGACGCCCTCCCATACACCACAGCATCATCAGCAAACAGCCGCAAATTACAACTTACTCTTTCCATCAGATCATTTATATAGATAGAAAATAATAGCGGTCCTATCACTCCCCTGGGGCACGCCTGACGATACATTCGTCTCTGATGAACACTCGCGGTCGAGAACAACATACTGCGTTCTATTGCTTAGGAAGTCTTCCAGCCAGTCACAAATCTGTGAACCTATTCCATAAGCTCGTATTTTAGATAGCAGTCTGCAGTGTGGCACCACTTCGAACGCCTTTTTGAAGTCGAGAAAAACACAATCCACCTGTTGCCCTTCGTCCATGGCTCGCAAGATGTCATGTGAGAAAAGGGCAAGCTGATTTTCACATGAACGATGTTTCCTAAACCCGTGCTGATTCATGGAAAGAAGCTTTTCTGTTTCAAGTATTTATCAATTTTTTTTCCTAATGTGAGTGGTAACAGGCGCAACATATATATTTTTAAATACATATTGTCAACAATCAGCAGTTTATTATAGCTAGTTATAGCTGCACCAGTTTTGGCTTAAACCATCTTCAGAAATGTAAAATAAACAGACTGATTCTGTTGACAACTTGTACAAAAGCCAGACTGCAGTATTAGACTCGAAGGGCATGAAAGGGAAACATCAGTTGGGAAGGGAGTAAGACAAGGTTGTAGCCTTTCTCCAATGTTGTTCAATTTGTACATTGAGCAAGCTATAAAGGAAAGCAAGGAGAAATTTGGTGAAGGAATTAAAGTTCAGGGTGAAGAATTAAAAACATTGTGTTTCGCCGACGACATAGTAATTCTGTCAGATACAGCAAAGGACCTGGAAGAGCAATTGAACGGAATGGACAGTGTGCTGAAAGGTGCATATAAGATGAACATTAACAAGAGTAAAACAAGGGTAATGGAGTGCAGTCTAAGAAAATTAGGTGATGCTGAAGGAATTAGATTAGGTAACAAAAGGAGGTAGATGAGTTTTGTTACTTGGGCAGTAAAATAACAAATGATGGTCGCAGTACGGAGGATATACAATGCAGAATGGCAATGGGAAGAAAAGCATGTTTGAAAAAGAGAAATTTGCTTACATCGAATATTAATTTAAGTGTAAGGAAGTCTTTTCTGAAGGCATTTGTGTGGAGTGTTGCCTTGTATGGGAGTGAAACATGGATGATAAGCTGTGCGGACAGGAAGAGGATAGAGGCTTTTGAAATGTGATGCTACAGAAGAATGCTGAAGATTAGATGGGTAGATCGCGTAACTAATGAGGAGGTACTGAACAGAATTGCGGAGAAAAGGAATTTTTGGCATACCCTGATTAAAAGAAGGGATCGATTGGTAGGACACATTCTTAGACATCGAGGAATCATAAATTTAATATTGGAGGGAAGTGTGTGGGGTAAAAATCGCAGAGGGAGACCAAGAGACACGTATAGTAAACAGATTCAAGTGGATGTGGGTTGTCATTCCTATGTGGAGATGAAGAGGCTTGCTCAGGATAGGGTATTGTTGAGAGCTGCATCAAACCAGTCTCCGGATTGAAGACCATAACAACAGCAACAACTGACTGCTGCATTATCTGTGTCAATAAAAAATTTGTAACATGTCACTTGACCCTTAAGTCTTGATGACAAATAAAAAGGCTGTGCCAGGCTGTGTTATGGTGAACCAGGATCTATGACTCATAGACTCTTGCTCACTAGAACGCAGCCTGGCACTACTTTTATTTGTCATGAAGTCTTAAAGTCAAGTGGCATGTTACAATTTTTTATTGAACAATGGAAATACCTTGAAGGATTCAACAGTATTTTGGAAGTTGCGGCCAGGCTGCAACACATTGCATGGTCGAGGTGAGAGCAACCAGTAATGGGAGTGAGGAAGAAGCACGGAGAGGGAAGCAGGAAGGGATGCCGGTGATATGGAGATAAACGTCAGTGCTGTCTGACAGGAAGGGACTGGAGTATGTGGTGGAAAGGGAAATGTACCTAAGCTGGAGTGTGGGTAGCGAAAGGAAGGGAGGAGGAGAGTGGCAGGGGCAGGGACTAGCCAAGGTTTAGGCCTGGGGGATTGCGTTAGCATAGAATATATTGCAGGGAGAGTTCCCATCTGCACAATTGTTGTAATTATTTCCATAATGCTGTCTCCCCTGTATCACGACAATACAAAACGAGCTGCCCTTCTTTGGACTCTTTCGATGTCCTCTGTCAAACCGGCCTGATAAGGATCCCACACTGGGCCGCAATACTCCAAAAATGGACAGACAAGCCTAGTGTATGCATCACTGGTTGTTTTTTAGTGATTTTGTATTGTCTGGAGACACAATTGTTGATGAATGTGATGTTCTGTTTTGTCAAGATATTTTCTTTGCAGTCAACACCCCATAAATTTAAGTAGGAAGGAGGAGGGCCTAAAATTAAATGAAATTTGAGTTCCAATAATGTGAGAATGAGAACAACTCACTGTAAATACGGTTGTTCAGATGCAGACAGGGATGGAAAAAAAATACCGTACAATCACATTCACACAATTACTCAGGCAAAACTATTCACTTGACTGCCATTGCCATGAGTTGTGCCTGAGTGATTCTCCCCCCCCCCCCCTCTGCCTCCTCCACTCAGCCCCCCCCACTCTCTTTTTTGTGTGTTTTGCCAAAAGTTCAAAATTCTATGAATGTGATTGTCCTTTTCTGTGGTTGGCTTTCTGTGGCTCAGCAATTGTTTGTATAATAAGTTGCTCTTATCCTCACATTATTGGCATTCCAACCTGATCTTTTCATAGTTCATTTTACTGAATGACCTTTCTTTGTTAGTGTTAACATTTCAGTTTCCTTTTGTTGTTTTCTGCACATTTATAATCGCCCTACTAATTGCACTCTGCCCTAACCCCATTTTATTAATTGTCCCAAATGCTTCTAAGTTTGCTAATTGTTGATGCAGCATATTATTCCCATCCCAATTATACATACATTTCCTCCCTCCTCTTCACATTTTTATATTCATTAATTAATCAGTTTATTTATTTATTTCACTTTCCTGTGCCTACTGGTGTCACACACCAGTATGTTGTTAATCTCCCACCTCTCTTCAAAACAAGAATTGGGCCATAGCAGACATAGATGGTGCTCATGAGTGTATGAGTTGTGTCTGAGTGATTGCTGTGGTTCTCCCTCGGATGAAGACTGTTGCCAAAAATTTAAAATTTATGATTTCCAGTGCATAAATAAGAGGCATAATATGGTCTTCCACATAGGAGTGATGATAATGGCAGACGACTGCTGATGACAGTGGCCAAATGAACTATTTGTATTCCAACCAATTCCTGTGATCATGCAGGAGCACACAAAAACTGAATTTTGCTGCATTCAGTAGAGTGCCTGGGTGTGAATAGGACACTAGAAGCCCTGATTATGCTAAATATATCCTGTATATGAGGACAAAATTTGGGTTTAAATGTGAAATTCGTTTGAGCATAACACAATAGTCCAGGTCATTTTCCTGACAGTCTGTTTTTAAGAGAGAATTACTGTTTATTTATTGAATGATGTTACTGTGTATTTTATTTTCGGGATATTGTCGATCCCCATTCAAATTAAAGGTAAACACAGTCAGAAAATTTTCACTTCCAATGCTCACAAGGGAACCTCTCCATCACACCCCTTCAGATTTAGTTATAAGTTGGCGCAGTGGAGAGGCCATTAGATACTGAACACAGATCAATTGAGAAAACAGGAAGTAGTTCTGTGAAACTATGAAAAAATAAGCAAAATATAAAAACTGAACGATCCATGCGAAACATAGGCAATGTCGAGCACATTGTGAGCATGCGAGTGATGTGGTCCTGTAGCTAGCGTGAGAAAGAACAGAGTGAGAGGTCTGTGGTTCAAGCATTTCCTTGAATGATTTTTTTTTTTTTTTTTTTTCAAAATTATGATCTGTTTGTCTGTTCATTGACATCTCTGTTTTCTGTAATCAGTTTAGTGTCTGTGTTTTGCGACCGCACCGCAAAACCGTGCAATTAGCAGATGAAAGGAAATGCCTATTTAATGGGAATCTAAAACATTTGATCGCGAGGTGACAGGTCAACCGATTCCTCCACAGGAAAACACGTCTGATGCATTCTGTCGACACTGGTGACGGTATGTGCGTCATGTGACAGGAATCTCTTGTCGACCCGTCTAACTTATACACTTGGTGAATGGGTAAAGAGATTCTACCTTGTCCAATTTAGGTTTTCTTGTGTATGTGATAATTACTCCAAAAAAGTGATGACAACATGAGAGTTTGTCAAATAAACCGCAACAAATGAATGCAACAGTTTGACAGTCCCACAGGTTTTCCTGTGCTCTGTCAAAACAAATGTTTAGATGTTTGTTTATGTATAGCATCCCCATAATATGGCGCAGTTACCTTGCATTGGATGGACAAACATATAATAATTTTCTGAAAATGAAAAAAAAAAAAAAAAAAAATGCCTGCAGGGAGGCTCGAACCAAGGACCTCTTGCTCCACAACTCCTCACACTAGCCAAAAGACCATGGTGCTTATATGCTCACAACATGCTCGGCGTTGCTTATGGTCACAAGTAGGTAGCTAGCATTTTCTCTCTATTGCTTTTCTTTCAATTTGGACTCTTCTGAGTATGTGTTCATCTTGCTCAAACTTCTTCTTTGTGAACAAAGCAAATGCAAAACATTTCTAACACTAGTTTCTCTTTGGTCTAAAGCACTCTAAACTGTTTTTATTAAATATTTTACCTGTATTTGAGGATAGGCATTAGGATGCAGTTGTCCTTTTCACATGTAGTTTTATAATAATTTTACATAACTATTGATCAACATGTATGACTTGGGATGATACTCATTTTTCTAATTTCGTATGTGTACCTAGAAACACAGGCTTATTGATTGTTTTACCTTTATCCAAACATACATTTATGCAAAACTTGATTATGGTTCATCCACGGTGCTGCTCTTGTTCACATCGCAAATGTTGCCAGCGCCTCTATTACTTTGCAGTCAATTTGCATGTGGAAAATATGAAATTTGAATAACAGATCGTGGTGACAGGCTGAACTGTAGTGTAGCCAGAGATCGAGGTTAGGTTGAGAGCAACAGTTTGGATGTGAGTTGGTGAAGCCAACAAATGTTTTAGCAGAAACCTGCTTGTGATAAAGCATGTTATGTTAAAATCCAATATTTGAATCTAAAACACGGCAGTTAACTAGACAGATCAGCTGTTCCACCATCTTTGGTCATGGCAGGCATTACCAATATAAACTTTAAGGTGAGAATGTGGACTGCCCTTTGTAAACTTTTGCCTAAATTTACTATCAAGAATGTGTTATGTGTTAGTACAGATCACTATAAGAGCTCTATCTCATTGTATGTAGAAACTCAACAATATAATGACCTGGGAAGGGAGCTTTTCTGTTTTGCAGTCTCATCTTGGTGAGTACTGCTGGCAGAAGAGTGACCTGGGTAAGTTTTGTTTATTCTTTCTTTTATGGGTACTATGGGCAAGATGTATAGACCGAAGGTTTGGAGTACCTTATCAGTAGTGTAGCTTGAGGCTAGGGTAGGTTGGGAGGCAATACTCTGGTAGTTAAGCCAATGAATGTGAGAATAGAAAAGTGGTTGTGGTGGAGATTGTGTTAAATGGTAATTTTGATACAATTGAAGTATCTTCATTTTAGGGGTATTATGGGTCAATTTGTGTTCAATACCATTTTGATATTGATAGCAATTGGGCAGGGATCAGTTGTTATTGTTTTCTTGATTTTAGGTGTAGTATAGATTGTTGTATTCAGTATTATTTTTTATGCTCTTTGTGCAACAGTTTTCATTGGTATCACATTCTTCCTTTGATTTATGGATCAAGTGAACTATTTGATCCCTTGCATAGTTTTTTGGTCGTTTTCTGTTTTTATTTCACATATTTTGTGTGTGTGTTTTTTTTATTATGTTTTGCTCTGTTATCAGTTGGCTTTTTGTCGTTTTTTTTCCCGCTTAGAATGTCCCCACCCTAAACCTCCACATTCCCATTCTTGTCCCATTAGCGTAATTTTACGTTTATTTTCATGTGCTTATATGTGCATTTTTCGTGAGTGTTTTGCTTGCCATATTGGCTATAAGTATATACATCATTCGATTAATGATGAAAATTCTCCTCAGAGATAATAAATATTGTTGAAATGAGATAGTAACACAAAATAAAAAAAAAAGGGCGGGGGGGGGGGGGGCAAAGGGACAAGCTTTCGGAACAGAGTTCCTTCGTCAGGTGGGAGAGAAGGGAAGAATAAAGGATGGGAACAGAAGGGAAAGGTGGTTCACGACCTAGGTCATGAAGGTGGTGTTTCGGGAGTGTGGACGTCAGAGATACTGCATGTATGTACTGAGCCAAGCCAGAGAGGATAAATATAACTAAAGAGGAAAGATCAAGTTGTAAAGGGAAGAGAAGAGAGTGAAATTAATGATGCTGAGGGGTGTAGGAGGGGCGGGGGGGGGGGGGGTGTCTAAAACGTTTTTCATAAACAGGGAAATATGGATGGACACACATGGAGAGAGATAGAGAGAATGACAGAGAGAGCGAGAGAGAGAGAGAGAGAGAGAGAGAGAGAGAGAGAGGTAAGGAACGGATAATGAATAGGTGAGCTGAGGATGGAGGAAGGGGAGGGGTTAGCGTATTCATTATCCATTCCTTACTCTCTCTCTCTCTCTCTCTCTCTCTCTCTCTCTCTCTCTCTCTCTCTCTCTCCGTGTGTGTGTGTGTGTGTGTGTGTGTGTGTGTCCATCCATATTTCCTTGTTTATGAAAAACGTTTTAGACACCCCCCCCCCCGCCCCTCCTACACCCCTCAGCATCATTAATTTCACTCTCTTTACTACTTGATCTTTCCTCTTTAGTTATATTTGTCCTCTCTGGCTTGGCTCAGTACATACATGCAGTATCTCTGACGTCCACACTCCCGAAACACCACCTTCATGACCTAGGTCGTGAACCACCTTTCCCTTCTGTTCCCATCCTTTATTCTTCCCTTCTCTCCCACCTGACGAAGGAACTCTGTTCCGAAAGCTTGTCCCCTTTTTTTCTGTTTTTTTCATTTTGTGTTACTATCGGCGGTACAGCACAATGGTAAGTACTGGCCAGCCATTCTATCTCATTTCAACAGTATATACATCATTGCTGTCATATTTATGACGTAATCGCTCAAAGTAGACTGCTTGCTCCCTGTATGAAATCAGGAAATATCACTGAACACTCAGTAACCTGATCCTGCTCAAAGCAAAGTGTCCACAAGCTCATCCTTGCAGGCAAAACTTTATCAGTGTGGTATTTGATTTAGAAAAACCAATGACACTAATACAATATTTTATTGCAGCTCTGTGAGTAGGGTTTAGGGGCAAGGTTGGGAATGTGCTAGTGACTGTTTTAAGTTGGAGAATGGGGTCCATAGAGGGATTTTTTGAAGTGTTACTGCTTTTGTTAACATCGAATATTGATTTAAACCTAAGGAAGTCCTTTCTGAAGGCATTTGTATGGAGTGTTGCCTTGTATGGGAGTGAGACATGGACGATAAACAGTGCGGACAGGAAGAGGATTGAGGCTTTTGAAATATGGTGCTACAGAAGAATGCTGAAGATTAGGTGGGTGGATCGCGTAACTAATGATGAGGTACTGAACAGAATTGGGGAGAAAAGGAATTTCTGGCATACCTTGACTAAAAGAAGGGATAGATTGGTAGGACACATTCTTAGACATCAAGGAATTGTGAATTTAGCGTTGGAGAGAAGTGTGTGGGGAAAAAATCGCAGGGGAAGACCAAGAGATGGATACAGTAAGCAGATTCAGACAGATGTAGGTTGTTGTTCTTATGTGGAGATGAAGAGGCTTGCTCAGGGTAGGGTATTGTGGAGAGCTGCATCAAACCAGTCTCCGGACTGAAGACCACAACAACAAAAACAACAGCTATCAACAATGCAAAGACGATCACAGAGCTGCAGACAGGCAGATAAAAATGGCAATCACACAGACCACTTATAGTTTTCTGCCACAGTCTTCATCAATATGGAACACACACTCATTCATAAAAACTCATCCAAAACTCACTACCACACAACCACCATTTCTAGCTACTGTGTTCCAATGTGCAGTTCTTCATGTAAGCAATCAATTCAAAAGTAGCCTGGCCCTCTTTTAATAGTGATTCCTACTCCACTCCTGGTTTTGGACCTCAATGCCCTCGACCTGCAGTAACTCAATGTTGACCCTTATACAGATTCCAGACAGCTGCCGTTGCTGCTGATGTTGTTGTTGTTGTTGTTTTGAGGGGACTAAACAGCTAGGTCATCAGTCCCTTGATCTCAGACTGCCTCATTGCCAGTGGATAGGAACAGAACAGGCATTCAAGTGGCAGCTGTGGGACTGAGATGGAGGCTAGCAAATTAGAAACAGACAGAGCCCTGTACACTTTGTGTAACACAAGAACACGTACCACAGACAGAGCCATGTATGTTTGGTGTACCACAAGGAGAACATAAATGACACTTGCCAGCTTCTTTACACAGCCTAGAAACTGTGATATCCAAGGATTTTTTGTAGGTCTTTCCTTCCTACCAATTTTGTCCTCTGCTACCTTCACTATTTCATCTCTCCATTTTACCCATTCCTCCTCTACTGTTTTATTTCCCCCCGTTTCTGTCAATTGTTGCCTAAAGCTCCCTCAGAAATTTTTAAGAACCTCAGGTTCCTTCAATTTATCCAGGTCCCATTTCCTTATTTTCCTACCTTTTTGTAGTTTCTTTAGGGATAGATTGGTAGGACACATTCTTAGACATCAAGGAATTGTGAATTTAGCGTTGGAGAGAAGTGTGTGGGGAAAAAATCGCAGGGGAAGACCAAGAGATGGATACAGATGGATGCAGTCAACAATATTACATCCCATTCAAAATTACTTGTTGTGAACAGTTTCTAAATATTCTGTGCACCCTCTCTATAACAGTTACTTAGCAATTACAGTTGATGATCGGGCAATTTGAGGAATGGTCAATACTATTGGCTTTAAGTTCTAGTTGAATGCCTGCTCTCTCTTTAATCTACCTGTTTTAAAATTTGTGTAAACTGTTCTCACTCTTTTGGAAAGGTGAAAGATATATTAACATCACTTTTGACAAGAGACTAATGTGGTTGTCGTCCATTGCAGAACTGAAACTGAGATTACTCAAGGTGTTAGTTATATGTCTCAGGGAGCTGACAAGATATCCCTGCTCCAGCTTTAAAAGGCCTTTGTACAACCCTGGCTTGAACATGGATGACAGGTTTATGGATCATCAATGCCTTTGTACCTCAAAATGCAGGAGATGGTTCACCATGACTTATGTTAGTTTGTCAGCTATGCCTTACCACCTGATCCCAGTTTCTAGGCTGTGTAAAGAAGCTGGCAAGTGTCATTTATGTTCTCCTTGTGGTACACCAAACATACATGGCTCTGTCTGTGGTACGTGTTCTTGTGTTACACAAAGTGTACAGGGCTCTGTCTGTTTCTAATTTGCTAGCCTCCATCTCAGTCCCACAGCTGCCACTTGAATGCCTGTTCTGTTCCTATCCACTGGCAATGAGGCAGTCTGAGATCAAGGGACTGATGACCTAGCTGTTTAGTCCCCTCAAAACAACAACAACAACAACATCAGCAGCAACGGCAGCTGTCTGGAATCTGTATAAGGGTCAACATTGAGTTACTGCAGGTCGAGGGCATTGAGGTCCAAAACCAGGAGTGGAGTAGGAATCACTATTAAAAGAGGGCCAGGCTACTTTTGAATTGATTGCTTACATGAAGAACTGCACATTGGAACACAGTAGCTAGAAATGGTGGTTGTGTGGTAGTGAGTTTTGGATGAGTTTTTATGAATGAGTGTGTGTTCCATATTGATGAAGACTGTGGCAGAAAACTATAAGTGGTCTGTGTGATTGCCATTTTTATCTGCCTGTCTGCAGCTCTGTGATCGTCTTTGCATTGTTGATAGCTGTTGTTTTTGTTGTTGTGGTCTTCAGTCCGGAGACTGGTTTGATGCAGCTCTCCACAATACCCTACCCTGAGCAAGCCTCTTCATCTCCACATAAGAACAACAACCTACATCTGTCTGAATCTGCTTACTGTATCCATCTCTTGGTCTTCCCCTGCGATTTTTTCCCCACACACTTCTCTCCAACGCTAAATTCACAATTCCTTGATGTCTAAGAATGTGTCCTACCAATCTATCCCTTCTTTTAGTCAAGGTATGCCAGAAATTCCTTTTCTCCCCAATTCTGTTCAGTACCTCATCATTAGTTACGCGATCCACCCACCTAATCTTCAGCATTCTTCTGTAGCACCATATTTCAAAAGCCTCAATCCTCTTCCTGTCCGCACTGTTTATCGCCCATGTCTCACTCCCATACAAGGCAACACTCCATACAAATGCCTTCAGAAAGGACTTCCTTAGGTTTAAATCAATATTCGATGTTAACAAATTTCTCTTTTTCAAGAACGCTTTTCTACCCATTGCCATTCTGCATTTTATATCCTCTGTACTGCGACCATCATTTGTTATTTTACTGCCCAAGTAACAGAACTCAACTACCTCCTTTATTGCTTCGTTTCCCAATCTAATTCCTTCAGCATCACCTGATTTTCTTACACTGCACTCCATTACCCTAGTTTTACTCTTGTTAATGTTCATCTTATATGCACCTTTCAGCACACTGTCCATTCCGTTCAATTGCTCTTCCAGGTCCTTTGCTGTATCTGACAGAATTACTATGTCGTCGGCAAAACGCAATGTTTTGAATTCTTCACCCTGAACTTTAATTCCTTCTACAAATTTCTCCTTGCTATCCTTTATAGCTTGCTCAATGTACAAATTGAACAACAATGGAGAAAGACTACAACCCTGTCTTACTCCCTTTCCAACCACTGCATCCCTTTCATGCCCTTCAACTCTGACAACCGCTGTCTGGTTTTTGTAACCTTACGTTTGCTATATTTTACTCCTGCTTGCTTCAGAACTTGAAAGAGTTTGTTCCAATCAACATTGTCAAAAGCCTTCTCCAAATCTATAAAAGCTAGAAATGTAGGTTTGCCTTTTCTTAATCTATCTTCTAGGATAAGCCGTAAAGTGAGTATTACCTCCCGTGTTCCTACATTTCTTCTGAACCCAAACTGATCTTCCCCGAGGTCGGCTTCTACCAGCTTTTCCATCCTTCTGTATATAATTCGCATTAATATTTTGCAGCCATGACTTATTAAACTGATAGTTCTGTAGTTTTCACACCTGTCTGCACCTGCTTTCTTAGGGATGGGGTTTATAACATTTTTCTTAAAGTCTGAGGGTACTTCGCCTGTCTCATACATCTTACACACCAGGTGAAACAATTTTTGTCATGGCTGGTTCTCCCAGAGACTTCAGTAGCTCTGAGGGAATATCATCTACTCCAGGGGCCTTGTTTCGACTTAGGTCTTTCAGGGCTCTGTCAAATTCTTCTCTCAGTACAGTATCTCCTATTTCATCTTCATCTACATCCTCTTTCCTTCCTACAATACTGTCTCGAAGTTCATTTCCTTTGTAGAGCCCCTCTATATATTCTTTCCACCTTTCAGCTTTCCCTTCTTTGCTAAGAACTGGTTTTCCATCAGTGTCCTTGATATTCATAGAGCTGTTTTTCTTATCTCCAAATGTTTCTTTTATTTTCCTGTAGGCTGTATCTATTTTTCCCCTATTTATACATTCTTCTACATCCTTGCATTTGCCTTCTAGCCACTCCTGCTTAGCCATTTTGCACTTCCTGACAATCTCATTTCTTAGTCGTCTGTACTCCAGTTTGCCTGTTTCATTTACTGCATTTTTATATTTTCTCCTTTCATCGATGAAATTTAGTATCTCCTGTGATATCCAAGGATTTTTTGTAGGTCTTTCCTTCCTACCAATTTTGTCCTCTGCTACCTTCACTATTTCATCTCTCCATTTTACCCATTCCTCCTCTACTGTTTTATTTCCCCCCGTTTCTGTCAATTGTTGCCTAAAGCTCCCTCAGAAATTTTTAAGAACCTCAGGTTCCTTCAATTTATCCAGGTCCCATTTCCTTATTTTCCTACCTTTTTGTAGTTTCTTTAGTTTCAGCCTACAGTTCATAACCAACAAGTTATGGTCAGAGTCTATATCTGCCCCTGGGTATGTCTTACACTGTAGAACCTGATTCCGAAATCTATGTCTTACCATTATAAAATATATCTGGTATCTTCCGGTGTCTCCTGGTCTCTTCTGCGTATACAACCTTCTTTTGTGATTCTTGAACCAGGTGGTTGTTATAACTAAATTATGTTCTGTGCAAAATTCTACCTGGCGGCTTCCCCTTTAATTCCTTTTGCCCAGACCGTATTCACCTACTATCTTCCCTTCACTTCCTTGTCCTACAACCGAATTCCAGTCTCCCATAACAATTAAATTTTCCTCTCCCTTAATTGACTGAATAATTTTCTTTAGCTCCTCATATATTTCTTTGATTTCCTCATCATCGGCAGAGCTAGTTGGCATATAAACCTGTACTAATGTTGTCGGTGTTGGCTTCGTATCTATCTTGACAATGATAATGCGATCACTGTGCTGGTCATAGTAGTTTACCCGCATTCCTATTTTCTTATTCATTATCAATCCTACTCCTGTGATACCCCCAATTGATTTTGTATTTATAATCCTGTACTCACCTGACCAGAAATCCTGTTCATCCTGCCACCGAACTTCACTAATCCCCACTATATCTAGCTTCAACCTATCCATTTCCCTTTTTAAATTTTCTAATTTTCCTACACGTTTAAGGGATCTAACATTCCATGCTCCGACCCGTAGAATGCCAGTATTGTCTTTCCTGATGATCAAATCCTCCTGAGTAGTCCCCGCCCGGAGATCCGAATGGGGGACTATTTTACCTCCGGAATATTTTACCCGAGAGGATGCCATCATCATATGTTCATACAGTAGAGCTGCATGTCCTCAGGAAAGGTAACGGCTGTAGTTTCCCCTTGCTTTCAGCCGTTCGCAGTAGCTGTGTGGCAAAGCCATATTAGCTGATGTTACTAGGCCAGCTCAGTCAATCATCCAGACTGTTGCCCCTGTACCTACTGAAGAGGCTGCTGCCCCTCTTCAGGAACCACACGTTTGTCTGGCCTCTCCACAGATACCCCTCCGCTGTGGTTGCACCTACGGTACGGCTATCTGTATCGTTGATGCACGCAAGCCACCCCACCTCGGCAATGTCTGTGGTTCATGGGAGTGGTGTTGATAGCTAAAAAAGGTAAAGCAGTCAACAATCCGAAGATTGTTTTGAACACCACAGTGCTTTACTAGGCATGGTCCTGTTTGGAGGTGGTATGCCCCTTTGAACTGACTTACCCAGCCAGTTACAGGGGGACCTGCAGTTTAACATGGGTTCCGAACCACAGTGCTACTCGGTATTTTTCACATGAGCAATACTGCCAGAGGTGAAAGAAGTGGAAAGCGACAGATAAAAATCCTAGGACCTGGCGGGGATTGAATCCACGACCTTCAGATTCTTAATCTGGCACTCTACCACTGTGCAACGGAGGCAGCTAAACTCATTTTAATGTTGAATTCCAACTTTCCATTGTTGGTCTATTTTTTGAAACTAAATTTACTGAGATTTTAAGGCACCCCACTTTTTTATTTATTTATTTTTTAATCAAACTTACTGAGATTTTAAACTGCCACTTGGATTTTAGTACCTTTAGTGTGATGGATCCAAGAGGTGGATTTTATTGACTGCTTTGTTGTGTTCTCTGAATTTGTTCTTAGGACAAGGCTCCCAGAGCAGTTTTCAGTTCTTTATGCTGAACTGTTTGATACACTGAGGGAGGGAATTGAAGCAAATGGGACTATGGTGGCAAAATACCTCATTTGCTCAGATTTCCTTCTTGCTTTTGGTCAGGTTGGTCAGATGGACCCAACAGATCGTATGTTGCAAAATGATACAGATACTCTTCTTATCTCATAAAGGCAGTTCAAGGAATTTTCTGCTGGGTTTTTGGGTACATAGGGATCCATGGAAATGATCTTAATAATACAGCTGCCAAGGTTTGCTCCATTCCACCTCTTGCCTGCTGTTCAATCCTCCTACAGGCTGTTACAACATTTTTGACTCAGATTACCAAGTCTTGGTGGAGCTCTTTATTGTTGGAATAAGCTATGTTCTATGAAACATTTAGTGTAATCATGCCTTACCTCCTTCAGTTCATGCTGAAATAGTTGCTGTCACACAGCTTAAAGTGGGACATTGCCCATTTAGATATGGCACAACTTTTAAGTCTGGAAGCACCACCAATATGTCATAGCTTCCAAATAACATATAAATTCTGGTTGTTCACAAGACATAATGTCCCTGGCTAGTTCCATAGCGAGTAGGAAATGTGCACTGAGGATATGAACGGAACTCGCCGTTCTGACGGGACATTACATTAACTTGAGTCATAAATAATTTCCTTTCGAGCATTTACCTTCTTTCTTCCGTTAACTTTCGGTCGCCTTTGTATTTTCTAGATGAGTAGTCCCGCAAAGTGGTGCTGCCAATCTGTGCAAAATCGGTCTTCTTCACCTGATTGCTTCTGGGAAACACTATAAGAAACTTTTATCTTGACAAATATTTTAAGAAATAAGTTAAATGTTTCGTTTAAATCAATAGGTGTATTTTTAACATATGTTACCCGAGAACCAAACAATAGCATGTCTCATAAGCATTTTACAATACATCTTGTAACTCAGTGCATAATAATTCATTTGTTTCTCCTTCTGCCTTCTTGCTGCTGTGGGCCGTCTTCTCCATGATGACCATGAAAGGCACTCCTTGATCTCGGCCATCACTGTGCGCACCTGCGAATAGCGTCTACACATGGCCCCTCTTATTTCACGGTTCGGGCGCCCCATCTGTAAATGGGACCCCAACGACCCGCCAGCTTTACGGCCCTTTAAAGCCTTAACCTACCCCTTAATAAAAATTGTTGTTGCACGCATCTTCTGTTCGTTGGAAGACCCGAAATGTAGCGTTATTTTAGATGAAAATATCACGTTACATTTCAACGTGCCCTCTAATTTAATTGATAATGATTAATGATGAAAATTCTCCTCAGAGATGATAAATATTGTTAAAAATGAGATAGAATGGCTGGCCAGTACTTACCATTGTGCTGCACCGCTGATAGTAACACAAATGTAGAATCAGAAAAAAGGGGGACAAAAAGGACAAGCCTACGGAACACAGTTTCTTCGTCAGGTGGGAGAGAAGGGAAGAAAAAAGGATTGGAACAGAAGGAAAAGGTAGTTCACGACCTAGGTCATGAAGGTGGTGTTTCAGGAGTGTGGACGTCAGAGATACTGCATGTATGTACTGAGCCAAGCCAGAGAGGATAAATATAACCAAAGAGGAAAGATCAAGTAGTAAAGAGAAGAGAAGATGAGTGAAATGAATGATGCTGAGGGGGTGTAGGAGGGGCGGGGGGTGTCTAAAACGTTTCCATTAACAGGGAAATATGGATGGACACACACACACACACACACACACACGGAGAGAGAGAGAGAGAGAGAGAGAGAGAGAGAGAGAATGACAGAGAGAGCAAGAGGGTGCGAGGGAGGGGGAGAGAGGGGGGGGGTAAGGAACAGATAATGAATAGGTGAGCTGAGGATGGAGGAAGGGGAGGGGTTAGCGTAGGTTTAGGCCAGGGGGGTGGCGGGAGAAGAGGATATGTTGGAGGGCAAGTTCCCACCTCCGTAGCTCTGAGGGACTGGTGTTCGTTGGTCCCTGGAGTTATGCTGGAGGGCATGTTCTGCCACAGGATATTGGGTGTCCCCCAGGCAAACAGTCCGTCTGTGCCCATTCATCCGCTCAGCCAATTTGTTAGTAGTCATACCAACATAAAAGGCTGAACAGTGGACACATGTCAGCTGGTATATGACATGTGTTGTCTCACATGTGGCCCTGCCTTGAATCGGGTAGGTTTTTCCTGTGGTGGGGCTGGAGTATGTGGTGTTGATAACGAGGCAAGAGTTGATTGTGTTTTACAATTTTGTGTTATTTTAGAGTTCTTCAATAAATATTGGGTGTAAGATTTAAATGTGTTGCAATGTAGTTGGATCATTCATTATTTGTAAGTAGTCACATAGCCAGTCATCTGTCAACCTTCTTGACATTGCCTGTACTGGTATATTATTATTAAGTTCATCTTGTTATGTGCTGTATTTTGTGTTATATTTACGGCTGATATTAAATAAATCTTCTAATGACAGGCCATGTTTACAATACCTGAGTATGAATAATAATTATTGGTAAAAATGTTACATGTGGCAATCTAATATGCATAGTTGAAGATAGTTCTTTTCTTTGACATTATTATAGCAGAGGTTCCAATCATTACAATTTAATCATAATTGTTACGAAAATTGTGTAAAGAGCTTACTATTGGAGAGGTTCGAACTCCGATTTTCATGTTTAAATAACAACTCGGTGTTACTTGCTTTCTGTAGGTGAAACATGGTTCCTTTAGAGTTTGTTCATGTGATGTCATCGATAAAAAATAAACTGATTATGAGCAACAACTTCTAGCATGTACTTGTGGAAATCACCAGTATTCTACAAACTCAAAAATTGCTTAATACGGTATACGGAATGAATCCGCAGATGCCCCCCATTGTGTTACCTAGCAGCAACCACATTCTGAGATAGCTGATATATCCAAGAGGATGATGAACTTCGCATCTGGCTTACCTTTAGAGTGATTGAAGATGCAGAGTTCAGTAATTTTCAATTTTAACCTTTGAAGATGTAATTTGTGACCAAGCAGATATCATGTGGTATAACACTTCCCAATTGAAGAATTCATCTGCCAAAATACTTTTGCAGGATTGTCTAAAGTGATTATGACAAAGCTGTTGGTGCCCCAAAGTAATGCAGCAACCACTGAAAGAGATTTTAGCACTGTGCATAAAAACAAAGCTGAATTGCGACCAACTCTAAACACTTCAACATGAATTCATTGCTAGTGTTAAAATTAAAATAGGTTCTTCATAAACTATGCAATCAATTAACATTTTTAGCAAAGTATTTGAGTGATGCCAAAAAAGTGACTAGGTTGAACTGTTGTTGTGGTTGTTGTGGTCTACAGTCCGGAGACTGGTTTGATGCAGCTCTCTACAATACCCTATCCTGAGCTAGCCTCTTAATCTCCACATAAGAACGGCAACCTACATCTATCTGAATCTCCTTACTGTATCCATCTCTTGGTCTTCCTCTGCGATTTTTACCCCCACACACTTGCCTCTAATGCTAAATTCACAATTTCTTGATGTCTAAGAATGTGTCCTACCAATCTATCCCTTCTTTTAGTCAAGGTATGCCAGAAATTTCTTTTCTCCCCAATTCTGTTCAGTACCTCCTCATTAGTTACGCGATCTACCCACCTAATCTTCAGCATTCTTCTGTAGCACCACATTTCAAAAGCCTCTATCCTCTTCCTGTCCGCACTGTGTATCGTCCATGTCTCTCTCCCATACAAGGCAACAGTCCATACTAATGCCTTCAGAAAGGACTTCCTAAGGCTTAAATCAATATTCGATGTTAACAAATTTCTATTTTTCAAGAATGCTTTTCTACCCATTGCCATTCTGCATTTTATATCCTCTGTACTGCGACCATCATTTGTTATTTTACTGTCCAAGTAACAAAACTCATCTACCTCCTTTATTGCTTCGTTTCCCAATCTAATTCCTTCAGCATCACCTGATTTTCTTACACTGCACTCCATTACCCTAGTTTTGCTCTTGTTAATGTTCATCTTATATGCACCTTTCAGCACACTGTTCATTCCATTCAATTGCTCTTCCAGGTCCTTTGCTGTATCTGACATAATTACTATGTCATCGGCAAAACACAATGTTTTTAATTCTTCACCATGAACTTTAATTCCCTCTCCAAATTTCTCCTTGCTTCCCTTTATAGCTTGCTCAATGTACAAATTGAACAACAATGGAGAAAGACTACAACCCTGTCTTACTCCCTTTCCAACCACTGCATCCCTTTCATGCCCTTCAACTCTGACAACTGCTGTCTGGTTTTTGTACAAGTTGTAAATAACCTTACGCTACCTATATTTTACTCCTGCTTGCTTCAGAACTTTATACATTGTCAAAAGCCTTCTCCAAATCTACAAAAGCTAGAAATGTAGGTTTGGCTTTTCTTAATCTATCTTCTAGGATAAGCCGCAAAGTGAGTATTGCCTCCCGAGTTCCTACATTTCTCCTGAATCCAAATTGATCTTCCCCGAGGTCGGCTTTTACCAGTTTTTCCATCCTTCTGTATATAATTCGTGTTAATATTTTGCAACCATGACTTATTAAACTGATGGTTCTGTAGTTTTCACACCTGTCTGCACCTGCTTTCTTTGGAATGGAGATTATAACATTTTTCTTAAAGTCTGAGGGTACTTCACCTGTCTCATACATCTTACACACCAGGTGGAACAGGTTTGTCATGGCTGGCTCTCCCAGAGACTTCAGTAGCTCTGAGGGAATATCATTTACTCCAGGGGCCTTGTTTCGACTTAGGTGTTTCAGGGCTCTGTCAAATTCTTCTCTCAGTACAGTATCTCCTATTTCATCTTCATCTACATCTACATCCTCTTCCCTTCCTACAATATTGTCTCGAAGTTCATTTCCTTTGTAGACCCCCTCAATATACTCTTTCCACCTTTCAGCTTTCCCTTCTTTGCTGAGAACTGGTTTTCCATCAGTGTCCTTAATATTCATAGAGCTGTTTTTCTTATCTACAAATGTTTCTTTTCTTTTCCTGTAGGCTGTATCTATTTTTCCCCTATTTATACATTCTTCTACATCCTTGCATTTGCCTTCTAGCCACTCCTGCTTAGCCATTTTGCACTTCCTGTCAATCTCATTTCTTAGTCGTCTGTACTCCAGTTTGCCTGTTTCATTTACTGCATTTTTATATTTTCTCCTTTCATCGATGAAATTTAGTATCTCCTATAATATCTAAGGATTTTTTGTAGGTCTTGCCTTCCTACCTATTTTGTCCTCTGCTACCTTCACTATTTCATCTCTCAATTTTACCCAGTCCTCCTCTACTGTTTTATTTTCCCCTGTTTCTGTCAATTGTTGCTTAAAGCTCCCTCTGAAATTCTTAAGAACCTCAGTTTCCTTCAATTTATCCAGGTCCCATCTCCTTATTTTCCTACCTTTTTGTAGTCTCTTCAGTTTCAGCCTACAGTTCATAACTAACAAGTTATGGTCAGAGTCTATATCTGCCCCTGGGTATGTCTTACACTGTAAACCTGGTTCCGAAATCTATGTCTTACCATTATAAAATCTATCTGGTATCTCCCGGTGTCTCCTGGTCTCTTTCACGTACTTGAACTATTCAAGTTTTAAGAGCACCACTGTAACTTCAGCTTCTCCCTCTCTGTGCTGGAACTTTCGCAGATGTTTCAAAAAATAGGGAGAATGATTTCATTAGGCCTGGGAGTAGAGGATGTTAATGGAGACATAAAAATTTGACCATTTTTATAACTTGCTTAACCTGCACATTCACCGAAATATCTTAATCTGCACTCTTACTCTTATGATTTTACACTATCTTGTATTTCTGTCCAATTTTTAATGAGTAGATATAGATATATAGCATAAATAAATAAATATTAATCTGGAAATAACAAAATCTAATATGTTAAGTTCTAAGGAAGTAAATAATTAGGTATTAAGTTTTGCTCCTCCATCCCCATCCACACATGTTCCTACTGTACACATCAGAATGATGTCATAATATGCTGTTCCTACCTCATCTGCAACCATGCAGAGACTGTTTCCTTATTGCCCTTGCACCCCTTATAACCTCTTTCTCCCCCCCCCCCTTGTTATGGATGTAATTTTTCTTTCTAAAAGGTTTTATCTACCTGATTATATGAAAATAGTATTTGTTTGCTTCTGCTATTAGATGGAGGATGTAGAAGATGATGAAAATGATGAAGGTAGTATCGGTTATGAATCTGAAAGTGGTGCTTCTGAAATCATATCGGGGGGTGAGGATTCTGAGATTGAAGCTGTTAGTGAATCTGAAACCCAAGAAACTGGAAACACAGTTGCTGCAGAAAAAAGAAAACTGCAAGTATGAAAATGCATATGTGTAGTTAATTGTTTTCTCTCTATTCTTTATGTTACTCTTTATGTACTTAACTGGTAATCCACATTTATAATCCAGTTTAAAGCCTCATTCACTAAACACTAGATTGTTCTAGGGTTCACCTGATGGAAGCAGAAAGAAGAGAAAGACATCCCAAAATGATTTACTGAAGCCACCCACTGTGAAGGAGTTGAACCGTCTCCGGGAAACACAGAACTTGTTTCATTCAAATATATTTAGGCTGCAGGTTGGTTATTGCTTACCCTTTATGATATGTAAAAAACCACAACAAAAAAGATAAAACTTAATTTTATTTATTTACCTATAGTAGTCATTGAATGAAATGGATCATGTTAAATTTAAATTGTAAATGTGCAATAAAAATAAGTTATGTCATTTTTTACTTATTAAAATCACAAACATGGTATCAAATGTTTTAGAAGGTTGTTGATAAATTTCCTGTTGTATTCTATCTTTTTATGTTCTTGCACCACCATTTGTTATTCCAACTGTTAATAGTAAAATATATCCTTACTTCAGGTTCTCGTGTTACATGTAGATGCTTTTTGCATGATAAATTTAAAAATGCCGTGTTGAAGAAAATGAGCTGTTATAATTACAGTGAACATATTAACATCAAACTTGATGTTTTGGGGTTATTTACATCATTAATAGATTTTATTAGTGCTACTTTGTGGAAATTATACAAATAATGATTACAGAAAAAGTTAATTGACTGTAATCACATTTATTGCTTTTCAGATAGAAGAAATGTTAAAGGAAGTTAAGGTGAAACCAAAATACCAGAAATTATTAACTAATTGGTTTGAGAATTTGAAATGTAGTTTGGAACAGATTGAGGAGTCTGAAACCTATGATGTAAGTATACTGATCATAAGTTTGTTTCATATCATATGCTTTTCTATATTTTACCAGCAAACCCGGCAATTGTTTGCAATTCCTAATATGGATGGGAATTTTATGTACATCCTACTCTCCATTCCCTAAACTCTCTGCCCATGTTCTCCCCCATCTTCGTGCCTATTTCTTACCTTCCTCTTTATTGTCCTAGGCTCTCCCTGTACTAGTTAACTGAAAAACTGCTGTTGCGGCAAAGATGTTGTAGAATGGTTGAGACCAGGTGGGCAACGGGAAGAGAGAATATTTTGAAGGGCAAGTTCCCATCTCCGGAGTTCTCATTGGTTGGTGTCAGTGGGAAGTATCCATATAACCCGGACGGTGTAACACTGTGCCAAGATTTGCTGGCCTTGCACCAAGGCATGCTGAGCCACAGTGTGATCCTCATTACCAACAAACACTGTCTGCCTGTGACCATTCATGCGAATGGACAGTTTGTTGCTGGTCATTCCAAAATAGAACGCTTCACAGTGCAGGCATATCAGTTGGTAAATCACGTGGGTGTTATCGCAAGAGCCAGCCGTGGTGGCCGAGGAGACTGAGGCGCTTCAGTCACGGTATGCACGGCCACTACGGTCGGGGGTTCGAATCCCCCCTCGGGCATGGATATTTGTGCCATCTTTAGTATAAGGTAGTTCATAAGTAGTTTGTAAGTTTAGGGACTGATGACCACGTAGTTAAGTCCCATAAGCTTAACGAACGATTGAACAGTTTTTGCTATCGCAAGTGGCTCTGCCCTTGATCTTGTACACCTTCCAGGTTACAGGACTGGAGTAAGTGGAAGGGTGCATAGGGCAGGTTATACAACAGGGGCGGTTACAAGGGTAGGAGCCAGAAGGCGGAAGGTGGTTTAGGGCTTTCATAGCGATGGACTAGGAGGTTACGGAGGATAGGTGGGCGGCGGAAAGACACTGGGTGCTGTCACACATGGCTCTGTCCTTACTGGCATCTCTGTCCAACTTCTTTGCATTTTGCATATGTCTGCCTTTGTGTGTATCCGTGTGTATATGTGTGTGGGTGTTTGTTTACTTATCCTTTTTCCCCAAAGGTAAGTGTTTCCTCTCCTGGGATTGGAATGACTCCTCACCCGCTCTTTTAAACCCAAATACTTTCCTTTTCCCTCTCCTTCCCTACTCTACCTGAAGAAGCAACAGGGTTGTGAAAACTTGCTTTTGTGTGTGTGTTTGTTTTATTTATGTTTGCTGTCACATACCTGTGCTCCTTTGCCTGGTAAGTAATCTTCATCTACTTTTTATATATAATTTTCCTGCTAGGAATTTTTCCTCTATTATAGAAAACGGATGACTTACCCAAAGGACAGGCTCGTCGACAGACACAAATAAAATTACTCACAAACACACATACAAGCTTTCACAACCGTTGGTCGCTTCTTCATGAAGAGAGGAAGAAAGGAGAGGAGAAAGGAAAGGATATGGGTTTTAAGGAAGTGGAGAAGGAGTCATTCCAATCCCAGGAGGGGAAGGACTTACCTTAGGGGAAAAAAAGGAAGGTAAACAAACACACACACACACACACACACACACACACACACACACACACACATCCAAACACAAACACACCTAGACAGACATTTGTAAAAAGCAAAGACGGTGCTCTTGCACTGTGAAGCGTTCTATGTGGGAATGACCAGCAACAAACTGTCCATTCGCATGAATGGTCACAGGCAGACGGTGTTTGTTGGAAATGAGGATCACCCTGTGGCTAAGCATGCCTTTGTGCATGGCCAGCACAGCTTGGCACAGTGTTACACCGTCCGGATTATCTGGATACTTCCCATCGACACCAATCCTTCAGAACTCTGGTGATGGGAACTTGCCCTTCAGCTTATTCTCTCCTCCCATTGCCCACCTGGTCTCAATCTCTGCTAAATTCAAATTCCCGCCCACCATCTTTAACATCTTTTCCATGATTCTGTGGACAGAGCCTCTGCTTTCTACAGCATGTCTGCCTAAATGTATTTGCGTCTGTGTAAATGTGTGTGTGTGTGTGTGTGTGTGTGTGTGTGTGTGTGTGTGTGTATTTGTTTACCCTCCTTTTTTTCCCCCAAGGTGAGTCTTTCCTGTCCCGGGATTGGAATGACTCCTTACCCACTCCCTTGAAACCCTCATCATTTCCTTTTCCCTCTCCTTCCCTTCTGCCTGAAGAAGCAGCTAGGCTGCGAAAGCTAGCGTTTGTGTGTGTGAATCTATTTATTTATTTGTGCTACTATCACTTCCTGTGCTCTTTTGCCTGGAAAGTAATCTTCATCTATTTTTATATATTTTTCCTGCTAGGAATTTCTTCTGAGCCGTATATATATCAGTGAATACAATGAATTATAACACCATCAGCTGTATTTCCATTTTGTTATTTACTAACAACTAGTTTTGATGGACCACACCATATCAGATTCTGTTCTCAGTCACCAGAAGAAACAGCATTTTGCCACTAGTGATAACATTATGCAATGTATGCCATGTACACCAAATAACAAAAAAGATATAAATTGCTGTGAGCTGTTAAAATATTATTATAGAAAAAAAAAATGATTGTTTTGTTCAAAGAACCTATTACTTAAAGTACATTAAGAGTCAATCAAAATAATAGTTACAATGTTTTAAAATTTTTTTCTTTTATTTTATTTTGAAGCTTTCAAATCAAAAATGGCTAAAGAAGTTGAAAGTAAGGATGCCTCTAGTTCCCAAACTTGTTTGCAATAAAGGCGTCTTCCAATTTCTTCGGCCTACTTCTATTTCTCTGATTGGTTCGTGGAAACTGCAGTGCTGTGTTGGTCCTGATGTCACTGTGGACCTCAATGTTGAAATGCCACAGGTTTGTTGATCTTGTTATTACTTACCACTTGAAGGAAGTACCTACCATACCATTAAACATTGTTGTTCTTTTTGGGACTAACCCATAAAGAGAAATTGCTTATATAACTGTGTTCACACAAAAATATTTTGGAAAGTATACATTGCTACTCGCCACAGAGACATCCGATGAGCCACAAAAAGGCACACATAAAAGAATAAACAAAACTGAAGCTTTCGGCTGTTAAGCCTTCATCTGCCACAGATAATGCGCGCGCGCGCGCACACACACACACACACACACACACACACACAACCCAGCCGCCATCTCTGGCTGCTGCGGCTGGAGTCATCTGCAGCAGCCGGAGACAGCATTTTGTGTGTGTGTGTGTGTGTGTGTGTGTGTGTGTGTGTGTCTGTGTCTGTGTGTGTGTGCGCGCGCACGTCTTTTTGCGGCTCGTCGTACGTCTCTGTGGTGAGTAGCAATTTATCCTTTCGAAAATATTGTTGAATACTTTAAGGTATTTCCATTGTTTGTGTACACACTTGTTAATTTAAACTTCATGTTTATTGTGAAATTTAGCTTGTTCATTGAAAAGTACATCAGTAGCCTGTGTGAGATAGTCCAACAGTAAGTGACTGTAAGAGTTACAATGAAAAATTTCATTTATATGCAACAAAATAATCAGGATTGTTGTCCTTTCGCTACATATCATTTGCTAGCGGTAAAGACTGTTCTTATTTCCTGTAGCTGTCCTTGAGGATAATGTAAGTTTATAATCAACACTGAAAATTTCCATTATATTTGTTTGAGTGGATTGTAAAGGCTTCTGACAGTGTGACAACTGCGATGATTTATAAGGCTCCCTCTGAGACTGACACCAAGAAAATGCTACGCAGTGTCACAGAATCAGTTGCTTGAAATAAAATGTGTAGATAGTTTCTTTCTTTCTCTGTGTACAACAGTGACTGTAGTGACTGGCAGTGGTAAGAAATATCTGTAATGAATACCACACTTTCAACTTAGTGAACCGTTGTATCTTATAACTATATGAGAGGCCAGTGGCAAACTAAAAAACTCCATTTCTGTTTATATTGGGTCCTTTGGAGGCCAAATTTAAATGTTTTTATTTGAAGACATTATTTTAAGCTATTTGCTGATAGCTGTATTTTAGTTGTACAGTAGATTGCAGGATGATACAAAGTCATGTAGTGATGAACAGCACTACAGAGTTTGTTGAGCTTGGCAAGTAGTTCAGAATGCAATTGTCAGTTGCAGTAGATTGTTACATGTGACAGCTGAATCGAAATATCCAATGAGAGATGAAGACAAAGAGCAATTTTTTCCACTGAAATATAATTTAACGGTGTGGCTTCTGACCGACAGGAGAAACTGACTGTTGCTCTTAATAGATATAGTTGTTTATTCGAGGGTCAACCCATATGAAGTGGTCTAATAAGGGTTGCTTGATTATTTTTAAATATTTTTATACTTTTATGTGTGATTACACACTTGAGAACAAAATTTTAACTTGCACTGTTACTGAAGGGTGGCCATTTTTTATTTGTAAGTGCACAGCCATTTTTCATTTTGGAGACATTATCAATAATTTAAATATGTTATATGGATATGATAAGAGTCTTCTACAAGGCTATGGCATCTGCCTTATATTGATGTAAGATCATTGACAGTACTTTTCTTGAGCACCAATATTCAGCTATCAAATTCTATGCACATTTATGTGTTGGTGCTGAAAATTTATGTTTAAATTATATCTGAAATACCTTTTGTGAGACTTAGCTTAATTATAACTCTCTAATTAGTTGGTTAGCAACCACCAGTAATAATCAGAAAACATGATTAGAGGGAACACTTTAAAATCAATTAATAAAAAAGAAGGTAAGTCAATAACGGAGGAAAGAAAACAACTCACCATAAAGAGGCTCGCTGAGCTGCTGACAGGTACGAAAGTACATAATCACATTCACACAACTTAAATTTTTGCCCAGGGCCTTTGTCAGAAAAAGAAACACATACATTCATGCAATCACTCAGACAACTATACACACACAACCATCAGTCTGGCCACTCCAGTGACACAAGCATCTAGACTATGAGTGAGGTCACTTTGAATACCATATGCCACATGTCAGTTAATAGTCAAGAAAGAACTGACAAGCGAAGCTCCCCATCACTCCCCCCCCCCCCTCCTCTTTCCCTCAGAGTTTGTGTTAAGTTGGCACATTGAATAGCCTATAGCCTGTCAAAAACTGAAAACTGAACAGAGATCAAACAAAACATCAGGAAGACTGTGTACGGTACTGAGAAAAAGAAACGAAATAGAAACAAGTGACGGCCCAAGTCCAGAATGTGCAACATGGAGCAAACTGCAAGTGTCATGCTGTCATGGCATGATGTGGGAGATCCCTGTTCAGTTTCTCCCCATGATCTATATATTTTTATTTATTTATTTCATAAAATGTGAACTGTCTGTCCAGTCATTGATGCGTCTGTTTGATATATTCAGTTCTGTGACTGTGTTATGATGTAACATCTGTACTTCACAACTTCTCTATTAGCAACTGAGAATAAGTGCCTCTTGGATCAGAGCTGCGGACATTTGATAACGCAGTGCCAAGGCAACAGAATCCTCCTCCAGAAAACACACCTGGTGTGTCATACATGACATTGGTTTCAGTATGTTTGTCATGTAGGAGTAATGTCTTATCAACCCACCTAACGTATATACCTGGTGAGTGAGTGAGATACCCAGTTTAGGTGTTCATTTGGATGTGATTACTCTCAAAGAAGTGATTAAATATAACAGTTTGTCACAGGAAGTGCGACAGATGAACACAATGGTTTCACAGTCCTTGTGCTCTGTCAGATCATGTTTTTAATTTTTTTGAAGTTTTCCACAAGTACACTATCAAATTCTGAGTATGTTCATAGGAATCTGAAGATGCCCTGATATTCTACAAAGCAAAATTGATTATGTGTACAAACCTAGTTCACACTCATTTATTTGTTCTTTCATTTTTGTGAGAGGTCCATGAAGCATCTCATTTGTACTCATTATTTGTTATATTTATTTGCAATTGTTACGTTCTTACTACATAACTTGTATCTATAATTAATTACAATTACCTTGGCTACATAAAGAGAACAGATATGTCAATGAGTGAACAAATTGTTCAAAATTTTGTGAAAAATAAAAATATACAGCAGAAACAGGTTTGAACATGGTTCTGCGCATCACAGTCCAACGCCGTGAATGTAGCCCCTTGCTAAATGTTGTATATTCTTACCTTGGACTGTTCTCGGTTTCTATTTTGCTTCTTCTTTTCACAGCTCCATACAGCTTCCTATATTTATGCTTGATCTTCATTTAATTTTAACCACTAAATCTGAGTTGGCATGTGATGGGGAAGTTTCCTTGTGAGAGCATTCAATAATGCAGTTCCTGCTTCATGGGAACTAGTGACACAACTACTGTAATTGATGTGTGATTTAAACATGGTAATGCAAAATAAAGAATACATTTAAGGAAAATGTCTGTGCACCATGTGCGGTTTAAATTGTGATCTGGTATTGTATAAGTCTGCTAGATATCATATAATAATGGAAAGTCCAGGTTGGAATAAATAATATAGTGAGGACAGTTACAACTCACCGCAAAGACGTGGCGACGAGATGCGACAGGCACATACAAAAGACACACACATACAACACATTCAGCTATCGGCCATGGCCTTCCTCAGAAATAGAGCACTCACGCAATCACACAGGCACACAACACAGTCATACAACCATCACCTCCGACTGCCACACTTCGAATCACTTATTTTATATATATATATATATATATATATATTATATCGAATCACTTATTATATCAGTTATTTTTCCAACATCTCTTTGTTCTGTAATTTTTCTTTTTAATTGTTGCCTCATATTTGTTGTTTTAAATGTGGTATTAGATATCAGTTATGGACATTTTGTTCCAAAAGATCAAGTTGGTTTACCCCTCAGGGGCTCAGCATTAATTTGCTGAGTACGGGCTTGGCGAACCCGGGGTCCTGAGCTGTGGGCTGTGTCGCGCCAACAGTCCGCTACACCGTAAGCTCTGAGCGTGCTTCAATGACCATCGTTCAGCGCGACGGTGGAACGTTGGACGTTTCAGAGCCCGGGGATCTCGGCTTAATCGCCCGGGTCGCAAGGACGGTACAAACCTCTATAAAAAAAACCCTCAATCTCAAGGTGTGTTACGTGCCGAGGAGATGCATGGCTGTTGAGGTTGAACAGTCGTTAGCGAGCGACCTCTGAGGAACCTCAGTTGTACAAGGCTTACCCAGGCAAGTGGGGCTCTGCCTGGGTGGACCTTTATTTCCCTAGCTGCTCGTGGGAACACAATGAAAAGGACCCAAAGCAACGTTGGTGGGCGTTTAACCACCGTCTCAATGCTGAGACTTATGACCCCCAGTCGTTCTCTTCCTTGGCCACGCCATGGGAGGAACGCAGATCTCGTAGCCGAGGACAATATGCTCCAAGGTATTTAGTATGTACTAGGAGTGATGGTGAATCTTTCGTGAACACGAAGCCTCTCTTTTTCGTCAAGAACTTGGAAGATAAGTTTGGAGAAGTAGATGGCATGTCGAAGATGCGATCGCGATCGGTTTTAATAATGACGTCATCCCCAGCACAGTCACGGGCTTTGCTCGCCTGTGACAAGCTGGGTGATGTTCCCGTTACTATCACCCCACACAAAAGCCTGAACATGGTACAGGGTTTGATTTTTCATAGAGATCTCCTTTTGCAGTCAGATGACGAACTCCGCAAGAACTTGGAACGGCGAGGTGTCTACTTTATAAGGCGAGTCCATAGGGGTCCGAAGGACAACAGGGTCGCCACTGGTGCATTCATCTTGGCCTTCGAGGGCGACTCATTGCCTGAGAAGGTCAAGGTGATGATTTACCAGTGTGACGTAAAGCCCTACGTTCCTCCCCCTATGGGCTGTTTTAAATGCTGGAGGTTCGGGCACATGTCCTCCAGGTGTACCGCCAGCTCCACCTGTCGGGACTGTGGTCGTCCATCGCACTCAGACCTCCCTTGTACACCACCTCCCATCTGTGTTAACTGTGGACAGCAGCACCCACCTTGCTCGCCTACCTGCTCTGTACTGCACAAAGAAAGGAAGATCATGCAATACAAAACCATGGATCGGCTGTCTTAGTCCGAGGCCAAGAGGAAATACGAGAAACTCCACCCGGTCAGCATCAAAACATCCTATCCAGCAGCCACGAAACCATTTCCGCAGACTAGTGTACCGCCAGTTCCGTCTATCACAGTGGGCCCTCGAGCCCAACCGTCACCATCTGCCCCCTTGGTGGTAGGGGGCACATCTCACACTGTTGCTTCTAAAGCCCCTGCCTTGGAAGCAAAAATCCCCCAACCAATGGGGTCATCGGTCCCCACACGTGAGCCAGAGCAACAACAGCCTGCTCTGGCTCCTCTTGCGAGGAAGGGATCGCTTGAATCCCATTCTCCCTCGGTCTCTCCCACTGGCTCAGTGGATGCCAGTGAGTGGCACCAAGTGCCATCCAAAGCTGGTCGTAGGGCCTCAAGGACAACCTCCGTCCCTGAGACTGAGTTTGCCAAGCCCTCCCAGCGCGAGAGGCCGAAGGATCAGCGAGAGAAACAGAAGAAATCTAAAACAAAAGAACCTCAGGTGGCTACCATGCCACCACAAAAATCGTCTGCTTCCGAGGACGTGGTGGAAATCCTCGCGTCCCCTGATGACTTGGCAATTGCCAAGACTCTGGAAGCAATGGACGTCGGGGCTCTGCCTCCTGAGTCTGTGACTGCAGAGAAACCTGTGGGCCCTTCTCTACCATCTGCATAAATATGCCCAGTAAGTCGGGAGATAGTGTGATGCTGCAGTGGAACTGTGGCGGTTTCTTCCGCCACTTGACCGAGTTACAGCAGTTGCTCTGTCACCTCCCTTCCCTCTGTGTTGCTCTACAGGAAACTTGGTTTCCTGCTGAACGGACTCCTGCCCTTCGTGGGTATAGGGGTTATTATAAAAACCGTACAACACACAACAGGGTATCCGGAGGAGTCTGTCTTTACGTTCTTGCCACTGTCCCCAGTTCACCAGTGCCACTTACCACATTGCTCGAGGCAGTGACCGTGAGAATTCAGGCACGACAGGGCATTACCATCTGCTCCCTCTACCTTCCTCCCGATGACGCAGTGTCTCCTGCAGACCTTGCGACCTTGATCGCACAACTTCCTCCACCATTCCTTCTATTGGGAGATTTCAGTGCCCACAACCCCTTGTGGGGTGGCTCTCAGGTCTCAGGTCGCGGTAGGGACATTGAAGTTCTACTAGCACAGCTGGATTGCTGCCTTCTTAATACCGGTGCCCCCACACATTTCAGTGTGGCGCATGGCACATACTCGGCTATAAACCTTTCTCTCTGCAGCCCAAGTCTTCTACCACAGCTTCATTGGGGGGTCTACGATGACCTATGTGGTAGCGACCACTTCCCCATCCATATCTCTCTTCTCCAATATCAACCTCCAACTCGCTTGCCCCATTGGTCCCTGTGTAGGGCTGACTGGCCTGCTTACACCTCAGCTACTAGGGCGATTTCTCCAATCCCGGATGACATTGATCAGGCTGTTCATCACATTACTAGCGCCATCATTTCCACTGCTGAAGCTAGTGTTCCGACCACCACTGGCTCAGTTCGGCGCAAGTCGGTTCCATGGTGGTCTGCAGAGATTGCTGAGGCCATCAGGGAACGTCGTAGGGCACTCCAGCGCCACCGGCGCCACTCTTGTATAGAGCACCTGATCGCTTTCAAACGTCTTCGGGCTCAAGCTCGGAGGCTGATAGGCCAGAGTAAGCAGGACTGTTGGGAGAGATATGTCACTACCATTGGCTCGCGTGCCGACCCATCTCTGGTGTGGTCACAGGTTCGGCGCCTTTTTGGGTACCGACCACAGGCAGGAATCCCCAGCTTGATCATTCGGGGTACTATATGCATGGATCCAGCTGCTATCTCCGAACACATGGTGGACCATTATGCCAGTACCTCTGCGACGTCTGCGTATCTTGCGGGCTTCCGCACTCGCAAAGAACAGTTCGAGCGGAGGCAGTTGTCTTTCCGCACACGTCGGCGAGAACCATATAATGCCCCATTCACTGACTGGGAGTTCCAGAGTGCCCTCACTGCCTGCCCTGATACCACACCAGGGCCAGATCGAGTCCACAAACAGTTCCTGTGCCACCTGTCACAGGAGTTTAAAGACCAACTTCTCGCCATGTTCAATCGCCTTTGGGTTGACGGTGTTTTCCCATCTCAATGGCGGGACAGCATCGTCATCCCGGAGATAAAACCTGGCGCTGATCCACAGGTGGCAGACAGTTACCGCCCGATTAGCCTCACCAACGTTCCTTGCAAGCTTTTGGAACGTATGGTGAGTCGGTGGCTTATGTGGGTTCTTGAAGACCGTAAACTCCTCGCCCCACAACAATGGGGATTCCGCCAAGGTCGTTCTGCATTAGACAATCTGATTCCGCTAGAGTCGGCCATCCGCACTGCTTTCGCCAGGCGTGAGCACCTGATTGCAGTCTTTTTTGACCTCCGAAAGGCTTATGACACTACCTGGCGCTACCATATTCTTGCTACGCTGCATGACTGGGGCTTGAGATGACCGCTTCTGCTGTTCATCCAGAACTTTCTCTCACTTCGCACTTTTCGGGTAAGGGTAGGTACCCACCTCAGTACTTCACACACCCAGGAGAATGGAGTCCCACAGGGCTCCGTTCTCAGTGTTCCACTGTTTCTGATTGCAATTAACGGACTTGCTACAGCAGTGGGGTCATCGGTGTCCTCCTCCCTGTATGCCGATGACTTTTGTCTGTATTACAGCTCAGTTAGTATTGGTGTCGCTGAAAGGCAACTACAGGGAGCCATTCAAAGGGCTCATTCCTGGGCTTTAGCCCATGGATTCCGATTCTCTGCCCGCAAAACTCGGGTTATGCACTTTTGCCGCCGGCGGGCAGTGCACCCAGACCCGGAACTGTACTTGGGTGATGAGCTCCTTCATGTTGAAGATACGCATCGCTTCTTGGGCATGGTGTTCGATGCTCGGCTCACGTGGGTCCCCCACTTACAACAGCTTAGACAAAAGTGCTGGCGGCACTTAAACATACTGCGCTGCCTCAGCCACACTGCTTGGGGAGCCGCCCGTCCAACCCTCTTACAACTTTATACCGCACTCATCCAGTCCCGCTTGAATTATGGGAGCCAGGTGTACGACTCGGCAGCCCCTTCTGCACTCCGGGTATTAGATCCTATCCACAATGCTGGTGTTCGCTTAGCAACAGGAGCTTTTCGAACGAGCCCGGTGATGAGCCTCCTTGTTGAGGCCGGGGTTCCCCCACTGCGGTTCCGTCGGCAACAGTTGTTGGTCTCGTATGTTGCTCGTGTGCGCACTTCCAACCATCATCCGAATCGCAGGCTTCTCTTCCCAACTGCTGCACTCCCATCCCCTCACAGACGGCCTCGGTCGGGCTTCCCGATTGCAGTCCGTGTCCATTCCCTTCTCTCCTCCCTTGAATCCCTTCCCTTCCCTCCTACTTTCTCTACTCCTCCTGTGCACCTCCTTGGTGTCTTCCTCGTCCGCAGCTACGGTTGGACTTGTCCCGGGACTCTAAAGCCTCCACTTCACCATTGACCCTTCGTCGCCAGTTCCTGGAACTCCTTGATTCTTTCCATGGTGCAGAAGTCATCTATACTGACGGTTCCCTCATAGATGGCCATGCTGGGTACGCCTATCTCCATGGTGACCTTTTTGAACAGCGGTCTTTGCCAAGCGGGAGTAGTGTTTTTACTGCAGAGCTGGTCGCTATCTCTCGAGCTCTGGAACATATCCGAGCCTGCCCCGGGGAGTCGTTTGTCATCTGTAGCGACTCCCTGAGTGGCTTGCGAGCACTCGACCAGTGTTCCAGCAAGCTCCCTCTGGTGCAGTGTATCCAAGACTCTGTTGCCGCTCTCAATAGGTCTGGTCGCTCAGTGGTCTTTGTTTGGACCCCAGGGCACATCGGCGTACTTGGCAATGAACGTGTGGATCAGTTGGCCAAGCAGGCCACCTCCTCACACCCTCTTCAAATTGGCCTCGTGGAAACGGACCTTAGGTGGGCGCTACACCGGAAGGTGCGGGACGCTTGGAGCTCGGAATGGTCTGCACTGAGTGCACCAAACAAACTTTGCACAGTCAAATCATCCACAGCCATATGGAAAACTTCACTCAGGCCCAATCGTCAAGAATCTGTTGTGCTATGCCGCCTCCACATCGGGCACACTTGGTTGACTCACGGCTATTTACTTCGGCGTGAGCCACCGCCCATGTGTCACTGTGGTGGTGCCTTGACAGTGGTTCATCTCCTGATGGACTGTACTATTTTAGCCCCCTTGCGGCAGTCATTTAATCTACCACCTACCCTATCCTTAGTGGTAGGGGACGATGCCTCCATGGCTGAGTCTGTGCTATGTTTTATCCGTGCAGCCGGTTTTTACAATTCTATTTAATGTAGAGTGATTTCTCCTTACTTTTAACCGACATTCGTGACTGGCCCGTCCATTTTATCTCAGTGACCAGCCAGCCACAGATTCTCATTGCCAATTTTAGCGTGACTGACTGCATTGTTTTATTTTCTATGTCTGTGCTGTTGGTATCTCTATTTTTGCTTTTGGTGAAACTTTATCTTTGACATGTCCTCCTCTTGAGTATTTCAACACACTCTCCAGGTCCATAAGGCTATTGCTTCCTATTAAATGGACTTTCTTCGTTAGGAACAGGGGACTGATGACCAAGTAGTTTAGTCCCCTCTAAACAACAACAACAACAACAACAACAACATCAAGTTGGTTTAGTTGTTGTGTGGTTTGTTAGGAGGTAGTCTAGCATATGCTGTACAGAAGGTGTTAACTTTTCAGTGTGTTTCAGTTCCCACTATTTTTGTTCTGTGTGCAGATTATGAATCTTGCCCTTCTCTTTTTACTGTCAGAAGTCATTCTTTTAATTACATATCTGTTACTATACATTTTTTCTTTTGTATCTTTAATTAGATGGAACTAATTATGAAATTCTCTTGTTTTTGCAAGTATAGGCTTGCTTCCTAAAAACAGATTACTTGAACCAAAGGTATCATCATAAACGTGCCTTGTACCTTGCATACTTGGCTTCATATTTACAAGAGAGTGATTTGCTTGAAGAAGTGATGTTTCATGCGTGGTGTGGCAGTACCTTGAAACCAGTATTAAAACTAAAGCCAGCTGGTAAATTAAGCAAACATATAACAGTGTTGTTGCACTTGTCAGCTGAACCAACATCTATGAAGATGACTAGATTTTCACCATCAAAGAATAACGTGAGACAGTCTTGGTATTTTGGAGCATCTGAAAGCAATGATAATGGTATGTTTTAATTACTCTTTTTGTGTTACTGTAGATATGGATCGTAATAACAATTTATACTTGTATCATTGCCACAAGTTATTGTTTGATTTGGTAATATTTTTCTGCAAATAGTAGCACTAAATAATGTTAAGTGCACTTGCTTGTTCAAAACTGGGAGCCCAAGTGAGATAAATCTGAAGCACATTGCAAATCAGTAATGGAAATGATCTTCAACTGACTGCAAGATACAATAAATAATAACTGTCTTAATTATGTTCTTATGACTCCTACAGTTAATAATAAAATGTGCTTTGGGTAAGTCAAACAATCTTTACTTTTATACATATTTTTCCCACCAGGAAAGTCACCTTCTATTATATTCGTTTCATCAACTATGTTAATTATGTTTTTATGAATCTCACAGTTAACTTTGATTTGAAAAAAAAAAAATGATTCAGTGTGTCATTTACAGAGCACGATTCTACTCGTTGGCTTTGACCAATGGCATTGGAGTGTTGTGTAATAGGCAAAGTACTTTTGACAAGTTACACTGTTGAAGTTTGTTCTGATTGATAAAATTACTTCAGTATTTTCTATAGATATGTCATAATTTTAGAGGAAGTGGTTAAGCATGAACCTAACAGTACAGCTTAAATTGTTGTGAATGAACAGGTAACCATGGCACTGCAATGCTCGCATGTTGGAAATGTACCAATAGTAGGCACAGCTGCGAAATGCAAGCTTCCTCCAAATTTTAATGAGCCTCATGATTTAATTAATTTAAACATTTATTATTTGCAGTTCGCTACACCTGAAATATGGGTTTTCCGACATGTTGATGACGTCATGGTTCAAAGCAGACAGGTGAAGTCCCATCGTAAAATTATGCCAAATCAGTTGTCTTTTTAAAACTGTATCATTAATTGATAAAATTCAAATTCCCTGACATGGCTGGAAGCCAGAGAGAATTTTACCAATAAAGCTCACTGCGAAACAACTCATTTATACTCTGATTACTGATGGAAATTCTTCCACAAGATGATAAATCATTATTCTAAAGAGATAGATTGGTTGGCCAGTACTTACCTTTGTGCTGTACTGCCGATAGTCGCACAAACAAAGAAAATGGACGAAAAAAATAGGAGAAGCTTTCGGAATAGGGCTCCTTGCCCTTCTGTTACCATTCCTTTTTTCTTCCCTTTTCTCTTACCTGACAAAGGAACCCTGTTCCAAAAGCTTGTCCTATTGTTTTGTCCAATTCCTTTCCTTGTGTGACTATTGGTGGTACAGCACAAAGATAAGTACTGACCAGGCAGTTTGTCTCATTCATACACTGAATTATTTATCCTCTGCAGAACACAGAAAATATGAGCTCTGGTACATCTTATCTCTTTAACAGTGTTCTCTCATGATCAGTAACAAAGATAATGAGAGTCTGTTGAAGAATATGTGTCCAATTGTGGTGTGACCATATATAATTTTAATTAAAAACACCACAAAATTGCTTTTATACTTCAGTTTAGGATTTTGTATATAATTATTATTAGAGTCCCAGTAATACTGTTCCTCACAAATTTAATTACTTCTTTTTGTCTCCAAAGTAATTAGTTGCAAGAAAAAGGAGACTCATAATAACATTCTGATTATTTCACTGATAAATAAAAGCACTTCAAAGTTTTTATTGCTGAATCAACAAAAGGGTTTATTGGAACACCAATAATACATCACATTGTAATTAACTGAGTTAACATCTCTCAAATAAGACTTGAAGAACCCCTTTTAGCAATTAGTCCTTCTCTAACCATCTCACAATTCATAATCCTAGTGACAAAAGAGAACCAATATCTCCAGTCCATGGATCCTATATAATTAATTCATATATCTTCTCCTTCTTGAGTTTTAACTGCCCAGAGGTTCACCTGGACAAACAAAATTATCCAATGCAGTACTCATACTTATAGCTTTTAAAAATCCCATAAATAAATTATTTGATCATCTTGGGTCATTCAGGAGGAATGTAGTGCAACTTTTTACACTAGACAATAATTATTATTACTTTATTTGTTACATACCATTTCTTGAAATTTCCTCTGTTATTATCATTTCCTCTTGTGTTTATCTGCAATAATCAGAAATGTTAATTTAGTTAGTTAGTTAGTCTGTGTTGACTCATGTACTGTGGCTGAAATTCATCATGAACCATGTCATATTTATGAACCATTTCACATTTATGAGCCTTCAAACAATGGAAATTCTAGCAAGGTTTCAACAATATTTTCCAGAAGGATAGATTGTTACTCACCACAGAGACATGTCAATAAGCTGCAGAAAGGCACACGTAACATCGTCAAACAGGCCAGGAGACAGCTGGACCACCCTGTTGCAGAGCATGCTGCCCTGCATTGATGTGGCTCCCATAATGACTGCTACAGAGCCTTTTCCATAAGGATCCTTCCCACAAACACCAGCCTTTATGAATTGCACAAGTGGGAACTCTCCCTAGAAAACATTCTAAACTTCCACAATCCCCCAGGCCTAAACCCTCACTAGTGCCTGCCTGCACCACCTTCCCCTCCCCTTCCCTGCCCACATTCTATTTTGTGTGTGTGTGTGTGTGTGTGTGTGTGTGTGTGTGTGTGTGTGTTTCTCCAACTGACAAAGGCTGTAAGGGCTAAAAGCCAACCAATAAGCTCTATTCTACGAATTCGAAATATTTAAACATTTTGACCGTTTCAGGGCATTGAAGTAAATTCAATGGCAAAGATGAAAATTTGTGCTGGACCAGGATTTGAACCTGGATTTCCGTCTTTGGGCCAGTGGTCGACTTAACCGATTAGGCTATACAGTCACACTTTCCTTCCAACCCAAATTCTCATCATGTAGCACACTACAATTGTAGTACCCCCCAGCTTTGAAATTGGCATTGTCAACATTATTGACAAGGAAGAATCAATTGTATTCTACTGGTGTAATGCTGAAGTCCAAAATCTAATTCGTCAGCTTCCTATTTCCTGTTAAAACTATTGCAGTGTTTGTAAATCTCAATTGCCTCTTTATACATGCATACGTAGTAGTGTGAAGTTGTAGAGATGACACTAGTCTCATTAAATTTAATTTTTGGTTGTCCTCTTGGGAAATATGTTAAGACTAATTTCTCTATATGTCTTAGTGGCAATTCCTTATGTTTGCTCAGATGAGTGTTGACACTCCTCCTCTCTCTCTCTCTCTCTCTCTCTCTCTCTCTCTCTCTCGTCTGGTTCTATACTGAACCACAGCTGCACCTGCTGTATCCAAAGATTGTCGTACATCTTTTACATATCTTAAATATTGTTTTGCCTTCCTCGTTAATCTGAAAATTATTTCCATCCCATACTTGATTAGCACTTTTCCAATGCTTTCTGTAACCTTATTAATGAATGGAAGAAAAACTCTCCCCTTTGGCAGTCATTGTTCCTTATTGGTTTTTGATACTCTCCCTAATACAAAGGGCTGGGTCTATTTCTTTGGTAGAATAGCCATTCTTCTTGAATGTCGATTGTAGATCTTTTAAATAAATTGATTCACAAATTTCATAATACCTGTCTATGCAAGTTTTAGCCATCCCTCCAGTCGCTGAACTGATAATGATATATCCTCCCTGTAGAGGTGTTTGACCATACAATGTAAGCTTTTACAGCCAGCATTTACTTCATTTAAATCTTAGGCCATGGTCAATTTTTAAATCTTTTCCCTAACAAATTCCATTACAATTCGACAAAGGCCTGTTAATTGAAGTTAAAACTGGCCATGAAATCTTACATTGTATGATCAAACGCCTTTATGGGGAGGAAACGTCATCATCAGTTCAGCGACTGGAGGTACAGTGCAAGAAAAAGGCACAACAACTGTGTTTGCTTACCTTCCTGTTATGCTGCAGGGACACTTCGATCTTTCTTAAATTCATAAAGGTGAACAGGATGATTCACTCAACACAAGCGTACCACATTTGTAACTAGATGGAAACAGCATCACTAGACGACGCAAGTACTGGTGGAAACTATTACATCTCCATTAATTTATTAGCAACCATACAGTGTTGGGATTGGAATAATTTGGATGGCTTGGTATTCAGAACTATGAAACATAGGGTAGAGATTTCAGTTAATAGAGAGAAGAATTTTTTTTGCTTTCAGAAGGATATGGGTTATGCTTCAGCTAATGATAATTCTCGCACTGTTTTTAATCTGTCTGAAAAAAACTTGTGTGATATTGAAATTTTTGTACTAGCCAAAGAGGGCAATTTTTCAGTCGCTGTACTAAAAGTATGCACGAAAGATATCGTAGCAAGTATTGATCAGGCATCCAGCAACTTTCACAATAGTCAGCTGATGTAATTAGAAAGGAAACAGCCAGAATTTTGTGTAACTATAAACACCAAAAAGTAATTTGTTGCAGGTACAAAGAAAGGTGCTGAATGATTTTAACACAGTTACCAACATCATTGTTCTTATTGCAGATAAAGGAAATAGAGCCTTTATTTTGAGGAGTGACGACTATCACAACAAGATGAAGGATAGTTTGGACCCCGCCAACTGTAAAAAACTGCATACGGATCCACTATGAAGATTTTAAAGATGACTAATCAACTGGCAAAAGCATCTTTCTTCTCTTCTAACAACAAGAAATTGCTCTGCAAAACCGAAGTGTACCCACAAAGGCTTCATGGACAAACAAAAGTGCACAAAGCACAGTCTCCATTTAGGCTGATTGTGAGTGCTGTAGGGTCTTCCACTCACGGGTTGGCTAGACATCTTGCTTCATTGTTGCAACCCTATATTGGTGGTACTGACTATCATATTAAAAATTCAGCTAATTTAATTGAAATCTAAAAGAGATGAATATTGGCCGTACTGATATTCTTGTTAGCTTTGATGTGGTGTCTTTATTTACCATGATTCTGGTGAAAAAAGCTATTCATTCAAAGCTGATTTTTTTCCCATTTGACACAGTGTCGTGTAGTCACTGCCTCACTAATGCTTATTTTCAGTACAGTGACAAAATCTATGAGTGGCTATGGGCAGTCCACTGTGTCCAGTAGTTGCAGCTTAATTTATTGAGTATTTTGAACAACATGTGGTACAGACTGATAGTAAAAAACCAGCCAGGTGGTATCACTATGTCAATGACACTTTTGTGGTATGGACATGTAATGCAGAGGAATTAGATGCTGTCTTGATAAATCTTAACAGAATCAACCCCAGAAGTCAATTCATGATGAAAACAGAGAACAATGTTCAGTTGAATTTTCTCGATGTGTCTGTTATCAAGGGAGTGGACACGACATTGGGCCACAGGGTTTACAGAAAGGCTACTCATACTGACTTCTACCTGCATAAAGACTCTAACCACCACCCCAGACAAAAAAGAGGTGTGGTTAAAACTTTGGCCGAATGGGTGCACAAAACTTGTGAACCAATTTATTTAAAATATAAGGTGGGACATCTATGATCGACTTTTAAGAAGATTGTCTATTCTATGCAAGAAATAGACACAGCCTTTCATCCTTGGGAGAGAATAAAAACCAATAAGGAACAACTAAACATTGGGAATGTTTTCTTCCCTTAATTAATAAGGTTACAGAAAAGTCCTTATCAAGTACGGGGTGGAAGCTATTATCAGACCAACGAGGAAGGTAAAAGAATATTTAAGATTTGCCAAAGATAAACGACACCCTTTGCGTACACCTGGTGTTTATAAAATCCCTTGTAGCTGTGGTTCAATATACATCGGAAGTACAAAAAGAAATTGTTATCACTCGTATGGGTGAACATAAGAGGAATTGCCACCTGGGACATAAGAAGAAATTGGCCTTAGCAAAATCTCTTTACCAAGGCGACAACCATGAAATTAAATTTACTGAGACTAGTGTCATCTCTAAAACTTCACACTGCTATGTGCACATGTATAGAGAAGCAATCAAAATCTGCTAACATTTCAACAGTTTCAAGATGAAAGAGGAAGCTGTTAAATTAAGCAGAATTTGGACTTCCACATTATACTAGCTGAATGACAATTGATACTTCCTTGTCAATAATGTTGGCAGTACCAGAGAGAGTCTCGGAGCTGATGTCACGTGATGACTTGTGGTGCCCTCTACATTGCCTATATATATGGCACTCCTTCAAGTTCTGATTGCAGTTCACCACTTTACCTCTCCGACTGTCTTTTAACAGCTGAAGATGAAATTTTTGGGAAAAGTTTTACAATTGGTCCACAGCCTATAAGCCCGGAAATTTTAAATGAAGTTAATGCTGCCCGTGAAAGGTTACATTGTATGATCAGTTTGTGATATTACAGATACGGGGGAAGCTGATTGTTTCCATGTGAAAGGCTGGTTATGCCATGCTTTTGGGTTTCCCAGCCGGCTTGCTATCAGTTTGAACCTAGTGAATGGACAGGTAGTCAAGGTTTCCCTAATGTGCTCGGAAACCGGAAACGCTTGGCTGAGCGAAGGCGGCTATTCCAGATTGCAACTGAAATACAATATAGCCACAAACACTATTCTAAAAATCCATATAAAATCAGGGAATGATCATACAGCAAATATAATTATATGAATGGATTCAGGGGACTTGTGAGAATCAAATGCTGTAATTACAGATAAAAAGCCGACAAATTTCAGTACTACAATAATAATATTATAAGAATTATATTTTCGATTATGGATATATTGTGTTTATCAGTAACAGTTTAAGAAGCAAATGGGCAGCATTGTTCCACACTACCTATCTTGAAAGACATACCACGTTACTTCCATATTCTTTCAATAAACTTTGTTTTACTCTCTTGTTCTGATTTTCGTTGAGGTAATAATATTCTTGTGTCATAACATAGATTCCACCACAGAAACACAAAACATGAACCCAGCAACGTGCATATATATATATATATATATATATATATATATATATATATATATATATAGACGAAGATTACTCACCAGGCGAAGGAGCACAGGTGTGACAGCATCACAAATAAATAAATGAATACACACACACACACACAATGCAATGGTCAGCTATCCCGAGCTATCCGTGATCTGAAGGCTGACTATTCCATCATCATTCTCCCAGCCGACAAGGGATCCACGACTGTGGTACTTGATCGGCGGGAGTATGTAGCTGAGGGACTGCGTCAGCTCTCAGACAGTACCACATATAAAGTCTTTCATGGCAATCCCATCCCCGATGTCCAGGCAGAGCTTCAAGGAATCCTCAAAACCTTAGGCCCCCTACAAAACCTTTCACCTAACTCCATTAACCTCATGACCCCGCCGACACCCCGCACTCCCACCTTCTACCTACTTCCCAAGATTCACAAACCCAATCATCCCGGCCGCCCCATTGTGGCCGGTTACCAAGCCCCTACAGAACGAATCTCTGCCTACATAGACCAACACCTTCAACCCATCATGTGCAGTCTCCCATCCTTCATCAAAGACACCAACCACTTCCTCGATCACCTGAAATCCTTACCCAGCCTGTTACCTCCAGAAACCATCCTTGTAACCATTGATGCCACTTCCCTATACACAAATATCCCACATACCCAGGGCCTTGCTGCGATGGAGTATTTCCTTTCACGCCGACCACCCACTTCCCTACCTAAAACCTCTTTCCTTAATACCCTAGCCAGCTTCATCCTAACCCACAACTTCTTCACTTTTGAGGGCCAGACATACCAACAACTAAAGGGAACAGCCATGGGAACCAGGATGGCCCCCTCGTACGCAAACTTATTCATGGGACGCTTAGAGGAAGCCTTCCTGGATACCCAAGCCTGTCAACCCAAAGTGAGGTACAGATTCATTGATGATATCTTCATGATCTGGACACACAGTGAAGAAGAACTCCAGAATTTCCTCTTCAACCTCAACTCCTTTGGTCCCATCAAATTCACCTGGTCCTATTCCAAATCCCATGCCACATTCCTCGATGTCGACCTCCATCTGTCCAACGGCCAACTCCACACATCCGTCCACATCAAACCTACCAATAAACAACAGTACCTGCATTATGATAGCTGTCATCCATTCCATATCAAACGTTCCCTTCCTTACAGCTTAGGTCTTCGTGGCAAACGAGTCTGCTCCAGTCCTGAAGCTCTGAACCAGTACTCCAACAACCTATTAACAGCTTTCACATCCCGCGGCTATCCTCCTAATCTGGTAGAGAAACAAATTGCCAGAGCTACTACCTCATCCCCCCAAATTCAGAACCTTCAACCCAAGCCTGTCAACCCAAAGTGAGGTACAGATTCATTGATGATATCTTCATGATCTGGACACACAGTGAAGAAGAACTCCAGAATTTCCTCTTCAACCTCAACTCCTTTGGTCCCATCAAATTCACCTGGTCCTATTCCAAATCCCATGCCACATTCCTCGATGTCGACCTCTATCTGTCCAACGGCCAACTCCACACATCCGTCCACATCAAACCTACCAATAAACAACAGTACCTGCATTATGATAGCTGTCATCCATTCCATATCAAACGTTCCCTTCCTTACAGCTTAGGTCTTCGTGGCAAACGAGTCTGCTCCAGTCCTGAAGCTCTGAACCAGTACTCCAACAACCTAATAACAGCTTTCACATCCCGCGGCTATCCTCCTAATCTGGTAGAGAAACAAATTGCCAGAGCTACTACCTCATCCCCCCAAATTCAGAACCTTCAACAGAAGAATCCCAGAAGTGCCCCTCTTGTCACCGGATACTTTCCGGGACTGGAGCGGACTCTAAATGTGGCTCTCCAGCAAGGATACGACTTCCTTAAATCCTGCCCCGAAATGAGATCCGTCCTTCATGACATCCTTCCTACTCCACCGAGAGTGTCTTTCCGCCACCCACCTAACCTCCGTAACCTCCTAGTCCACCCCTATGAAATCCCCAAACCACCTTCCCTACCTTCTGGCTCCTACCCTTGTAACCGTCCCCGTTGTAAAACCTGCCCTATGCACCCTTCCACCACCACTTACTCCAGTCCCGTAACCCGGAAGGTGTACACGATCAAAGGCAGAGCCACTTGCGATAGTACCCACGTGATCTACCAACTGACATGCCTGCACTGTGAAGCGTTCTATGTGGGAATGACCAGCAACAAACTGTCCATTCGCATGAATGGACACAGGCAGACAGTGTTTGTTGGTAACGAGGATCACCCTGTGGCTAAACACGCATTGGTGCACGGCCAGCACATCTTGGCACAGTGCTACACCGTCCGGGTTATCTGGATACTTCCCACTGACACCAATCCTTCAGAACTCCGGAGATGGGAACTAGCCCTTCAGCATATTCTCTCTTCCCGTTGCCCACCTGGTCTCAACCTCCGCTAAATTTGAATTCCCACCCACCTTCTTAACATCTTTGCATCAGTTCTCTGGACAGAGCCTCTGCCTCAAGTGGTATCTCTGTCTAACTTCTTAACTTCTATAACTTAACTTCTTTGCTTTCTACAGTATGTCTGCCTAGGTGTACTTGTGTCTGTGTGAATGTGTGGGCATGCGTGCATTTGTTTACCCTCCATTTTTTCCCCCAAGGTAAGTCTTTCCTCTCCCGGGATTGGAATGGCTCCTTACCCCCTTCCTTAAAACCCTCATCATTTCCTTTTCCCTCTCCTTCCCTACTGCCTGAAGACGCAACTGGGTTGCGAAAGCTTGCGATTGTGTGTGTGTGTGTGTGTGTGTGTATTCATTTATTTATTTGTGATGCTGTCACACCTGTGCTCCTTCGCCTGGTGAGTAATCTTCGTCTATTTTTTATATTTTATTTTTCCTGCTAGGAATTTTTCGTCTTAATAATCGTTTTTTATATATATATATATATTATAGAGGAAAAATTCCTAACAGGAAAAAAATATACGTAAAAAATAGATGAAGAACACTTACCAGGCGAAGGGGCACAGGCAGTAATAGCAACAAATAAACACACAGACACACACGCACACACTCAAAAATGCTAGCTTTCGCAGCCTAGCTGCTTCATCAGGCAGAAGGGAAGGAGAGGGAAAAGGAAATGATGAGGGATTTAAGGAAGGGGGTAAGGAGCCATTCCAATCCCGGGACAGGAAAGACTTACCTTGGGGGAAAAAATGGAAGGTAAATAAATGCACATACACCCACACATTTACACAGACACAAGTACACTTAGGCAGACATACTGTAGACCTGTAGAAAGCAAAGAAGTTAGAAGTTAGACAGAGATGCCACTTGAGGCAGAGGCTCTGTCCAGAGAACCAAGGCAAAGATGATAAGATGGTGGGTGGGAATTCGAATTTAGCGGAGGTTGAGACCAGGTGGGCAACGGGAAGAGAGAATATGCTGAAGGGCTAGTTCCCATCTCCGGAGTTCTGAAGGATTGGTGTCAGTGGGAAGTATCCGGATAACCCGGACGGTGTAGCACTGTGCCAAGATGTGCTGGCCATGCACCAAGGCATATTTAGCCACAGGGTGATCCTCGTTACCAACAAACACTGTCTGCCTGTGTCCATTCATGCGAATGGACAGTTTGTTGCTGGTCATTCCCACATAGAACGCTTCACAGTGCAGGCATGTCAGTTGGTAGATCACGTGGGTACTATCGCAAGTGGCTCTGCCTTTGATCGTGTACACCTTCCGGGTTACGGGACTGGAGTAAGTGGTGGTGGAAGGGTGCATAGGGCAGGTTTTACAACGGGGGCGGTTACAAGGGTAGGAGCCAGAAGGTAGGGAAGGTGGTTTGGGGATTTCATAGGGGTGGACTAGGAGGTTACGGAGGTTAGGTGGGCGGCGGAAAGACACTCTCGGTGGAGTAGGAAGGATGTCATGAAGGATGGATCTCATTTCGGGGCAGGATTTTAGGAAGTCGTATCCTTGCTGGAGAGCCACATTCAGAGTCCGCTCCAGTCCCGGAAAGTATCCGGTGACAAGAGGGGCACTTCTGGGGTTTTGTGGAAAATTCTTAAATTGGGGAGATGAGGAAGTGGCTCTGGCAATTTGCTTCTGTACCAGACCAGGAGGATAGCTGCGGGATGTGAAGGCTGTTATCAGGTTATTGGTGTATTGGTTCAGGGATTCAGGACTGGAGCAGACTCGTTTGCCACGAAGACCTAAGCTGTAGGGAAGGGAACGTTTGATGTGGAAAGGATGGCACTGTCATAATGCAGGTACTGTTGTTTATTGGTAGGTTTGATGTGGACGGATGTGTGTAGTTGGCCGTTGGATAGATGGAGGTCGACATCGAGGAAAGTGGCATGGGATGTGGAATAGGACCAGGTGAATTTGATGGGACCAAAGGAGTTGAGGTTGGAGAGGAAATTCTGGAGTTCTTCTTCACTGTGAGTCCAGATCATGAAGATGTCGTCAATGAATCTATACCAAACTTTGGGTTGACAGGCTTGGGTGTCCAGGAAGGCTTCCTCTAAGCGTCCCATAAATAAGTTCGCGTACGAGGGGGCCATCCTGGTCCCCATGGCTGTTCCCTTTAGTTGTTGGTATGTCCGGCCCTCAAAAGTGAAGAAGTTGTGTGTTAGGATGAAGCTGGCTAGGGTATTAAGGAAAGAGGTTTTAGGTAAGGAAGTGGGTGGTCTGCGTGAAAGGAAATATTCCATCGCAGCGAGGCCCTGGGCATGTGGGATATTAGTGTATAAGGAAGTGGCATCGATGGTTACAAGGAAGGTTTCAGGAGGTAACAGGCTGGGTAAGGATTTCAGGCGATCAAGGAAGTGGTTGGTGTCTTTGATGAAGGATGGGAGACTGCACATGATGGGTTGAAGGTGTTGGTCTATGTAGGCAGAGATTCGTTCTGTAGGGGCTTGGTAACCGGCCACAATGGGGCGGCCGGGATGATTGGGTTTGTGAATCTTGGGAAGTAGGTAGAAGGTGGGGGTGCGGGGTGTCGGTGGAGTCATGAGGTTAATGGAGTCAGGTGAAAGGTTTTGTAGGGGGCCTAAGGTTTTGAGGATTCCTTGAACCTCTGCCTGGACATCAGGAATGGGATCGCCTTGAAAAACTTTATATGTGGTATTATCTGAAAGCTGACGCACTCCCTCTGCCACATACTCCCGCCGATCAAGTACCACGGTCATGGATCCCTTGTCGGCAGGGAGAATGACGGTGGGTCCAGCTCCCCAAGACATCATTCAAATCGAACCCTGCCTAGAACAGTTCCGTCCCCCGTCACAGCGAGACCCACCTGCTCTTCCTCAAAATCACCCTCTTCAAACCTTCCAGGAATTCCTTACTTCCAACCTTGCCTCCCAGTCCTTCCTGAGAAACCTTAATCCTACTCCCAACATTACCGCAGCTGAATCCCGAGCTATCCGTGATCTGAAGGCTGACCATTCCATCGTCATTCTCCCTGCCGACAAGGGATCCACGACCGTGGTACTTGATCGGCGGGAGTATGTGGCAGAGGGAGTGCGTCAGCTTTCAGATAATACCACATATAAAGTTTTTCAAGGCGATCCCATTCCTGATGTCCAGGCAGAGCTTCAAGGAATCCTCAAAACCTTAGGCCCCCTACAAAATCTTTCACCTGACTCCATTAACCTCATGACTCCACCGACACCCCGCACCCCCACCTTCTACCTACTTCCCAAGATTCACAAACCCAATCATCCCGGCCGCCCCATTGTGGCCGGTTACCAAGCCCCAACAGAATGAATCTCTGCCTACATAGACCAACACCTTCAACCCATCATGTACAGTCTCCCATCCTTCATCAAAGACACCAACCACTTCCTTGATCGCCTGAAATCCTTACCCAGCCTGTTACCTCCTGAAACCTTCCTTGTAACCATCGATGCCACTTCCTTATACACTAATATCCCACATGCCCAGGGCCTCGCTGCGATGGAATATTTCCTTTCACGCCGACCACCCACTTCCTTACCTAAAACCTCTTTCCTTAATGCCCTAGCCAGCTTCATCCTAACCCACAACTTCTTCACTTTTGAGGGCCGGACATACCAACAACTAAAGGGAACAGCCATGGGGACCAGGATGGCCCCCTCGTACGCGAACTTATTTATGGGACGCTTAGAGGAAGCCTTCCTGGACACCCAAGCCTGTCAACCCAAAGTTTGGTATAGATTCATTGACGACATCTTCATGATCTGGACTCACAGTGAAGAAGAACTCCAGAATTTCCTCTCCAACCTCAACTCCTTTGGTCCCATCAAATTCACCTGGTCCTATTCCAAATCCCATGCCACTTTCCTCGATGTCGACCTCCATCTATCCAACGGCCAACTACACACATCCGTCCACATCAAACCTACCAATAAACAACAGTACCTGCATTATGACAGTGCCATCCTTTCCACATCAAACGTTCCCTTCCCTACAGCTTAGGTCTTCGTGGCAAACGAGTCTGCTCCAGTCCTGAATCCCTGAACCAATACACCAATAACCTGATAACAGCCTTCACATCCCGCAGCTATCCTCCTGGTCTGGTACAGAAGCAAATTGCCAGAGCCACTTCCTCATCTCCCCAATTTAAGAATTTTCCACAAAACCCCAGAAGTGCCCCTCTTGTCACCGGATACTTTCCGGGACTGGAGCGGACTCTGAATGTGGCTCTCCAGCAAGGATACGACTTCCTAAAATCCTGCCCCGAAATGAGATCCATCCTTCATGACATCCTTCCTACTCCACCGAGAGTGTCTTTCCGCCGCCCACCTAACCTCCGTAACCTCCTAGTCCACCCCTATGAAATCCCCAAACCACCTTCCCTACCTTCTGGCTCCTACCCTTGTAACCGCCCCCGTTGTAAAACCTGCCCTATGCACCCTTCAACCACCACTTACTCCAGTCCCGTAACCCGGAAGGTGTACACGATCAAAGGCAGAGCCACTTGCGATAGTACCCACGTGATCTACCAACTGACATGCCTGCACTGTGAAGCGTTCTATGTGGGAATGACCAGCAACAAACTGTCCATTCGCATGAATGGACACAGGCAGACAGTGTTTGTTGGTAACGAGGATCACCCTGTGGCTAAACATGCCTTGGTGCATGGCCAGCACATCTTGGCACAGTGCTACACCGTCCGGGTTATCTGGATACTTCCCACTGACACCAATCCTTCAGAACTCCGGAGATGGGAACTAGCCCTTCAGCATATTCTCTCTTCCCGTTGCCCACCTGGTCTCAACCTCCGCTAAATTCGAATTCCCACCCACCATCTTAACATCTTTGCCTTGGTTCTCTGGACAGAGCCTCTGCCTCAAGTGGCATCTCTGTCTAACTTCTAACTTCTTTGCTTTCTACAGTTCTACAGTATGTCTGCCTAAGTGTACTTGTGTCTGTGTAAATGTATGGGTGTATGTGCATTTATTTACCTTCCATTTTTTCCCCCAAGGTAAGTCTTTCCTGTCCCGGGATTGGAATGGCTGCTTACCCCCTTCCTTAAATCCCTCATCATTTCCTTTTCCCTCTCCTTCCCTTCTGCCTGATGAAGCAGCTAGGCTGCGAAAGCTAGCATTTTTGAGTGTGTGTGTGTGTCTGTGTGTTTATTTGTTGCTATTACTGCCTGTGCCCCTTCGCCTGATAAGTGTTCTTCATCTATTTTTTACGTATATATATATCAAACGAGTCTGCTCCAGTCCTGAATCCCTGAACCAATACACCAATAACCTCATAACAGCCTTCACATCCCGCAGCTATCCTCCTGATCTGGTACAGAAGCAAATTGCCAGAGCCACTTCCTCATCCCCCCAAATTCAGAACCTTCAACGGAACCCCAGAAGTTCCCCTCTTGTCACCGGATACTTTCCGGGACTGGATCGGACTCTGAATGTGGCTCTCCAGCAAGGATACGACTTCGTAAAATCCTGCCCTGAAATGAGACCCATCCTTCATGACATCCTCCCCACTCCTCCGAGAGTGTCTTTCCGCCGCCCACCTAACCTCCGTAACCTCCTAGTCCACCCCTATGAAATCCCCAAACCACCTTCCCTACCTTCTGGCTCCTACCCTTGTAACCGCCCCCGTTGTAAAACCTGCCCTATGCACCCTTCCACCACCACTTACTCCAGTCCCGTAACCCGGAGGGTGTACACAATCAAGGGCAGAGCCACTTGTGACAGCACCCACGTGATTTACCAACTGACATGCCTGCACTGTGAAGCGTTCTATGTGGGAATGACCAGCAACAAACTGTCCATTCGCATGAATGGTCACAGGCAGACAGTGTTTGTTGGTAATGAGGATCACCCTGTGGCTAAACACGCCTTGGTGCACGGCCAGCACATCTTGGCACGGTGTTACACCGTCCGGGTTATCTGGATACTTCCCACCGACACCAATCCTTCAGAACTCCGGAGATGGGAACTAGCCCTTCAGCACATTCTCTCTTCCCGTTACCCACCTGGTCTCAACCTCCGCTAAATTTGAATTCCCACCCACCATCTTAACATCTTTGCCTTGGTTCTCTGGACAGAGCCTCTGCCTCAAGTGGCATCTCTGTCTAACTTCTAACTTCTTTGCTTTCTACAGTTCTAAAGTGTGTCTGCCTAAGTGTACTTGCGTCTGTGTAAATGTGTGGGTGTGTGTGTTTTTGTTTACCCTCTTTTTTTCCCCCCAAGGTAAGTCTTTCCTGTCCCGGGATTGGAATGACTCCTTATCCACTCCCTTGAAACCCTCATAATTTCCTTTTCCCTCTCCTTCCCTTCTGCCTGATGAAGCAGCTAGGCTGTGAAAGCTACCGTCTGTGTGTGTGTGTGTGTGTGTGTGTGTGTGTGTGTGTGTGTGTGAGTAATCTTCGTCTATTTTTTATATATAAATTTTCCTGCTAGGAATTTTTCATCTATAATATTCGTACCAATTATAAATATTTGTGGACAAGAACTGAATATATTTGTATAAAAAGCCATGACAAATTAAATATTAGTTGTGTAACTATATTTAGACAGCGGCAGTGTACCTGAACAGTGAGACGCCATGCTGAGCAAAGAGCTTCAGTCCCAACCGTTTTTAGTATTGTTGAATATATATTTGTTTGTTAAGTGTAAACATCATTTGTAGGGAGATGGTCAAAGCATTTAATTCTGTGGTATTGAAATGTATAATATTTTGGAAGGGAAATTGTATTTTCAAGATGAGGTGTTAGGATGCACGGCAGGATACAATTTTGGGGCAGAGAGAGCACGCTTTTGAACTCTTGGGAGGGACTTGTAAGTGGGACGTGGTGTTGAAAGGTTGTGATGCTGGGCGGTCTGAAGCCGCGTTACGAACTTGTGATTTGAAGAGATAGGCATGTGTTAACTTAGAAAATTTATGGGACTGTGACTGCAGAACTTAGTCTCTGCTTGAAAAGTGATAAACTATGCACGGTAGTAGGCCTATGATAATTTAGCAATTGTGTACTTGTGTGATGACAAACTGTGTTTTATAACAAATACTTTTATCGCGGATTAACTTGGAAACTCAAAGTTCGATTGACTACTCTAACTTAAGAGTGATAGTCTGGAACTTTTACTCTTGAGTGCGTGTGATACTTATTGTGCCTCTCATGAACAATAGTTGTGAGAAATATTTAGTTATTTACCGATGAATAAAGTAGGACGACCACCACGTTTCGTTTCTAGTAATAGTAATAAGCTCCATTTATAAAGAATTACTTCAGGAGTGAATAACTTCTTTATCTTAGAATCCAATAGAAGTTTAATTTATGTTTGTTAAATATATTTTCACATCATCACCGGCTAAACTACAGATTAAGTATTGATCTTGTTTAAACAGATTGGGTAGCTGTATAGGGCATACATGCTGACATACATAACTCACCCCTATGAACAGAGACAACGAGCCATAAACTTTTACTACTCTGAGTTATGTATTGCCCAATTCTTATTCGTGAGCACTGATATGAAGGTCACAAGTTATTTGTGTGTGTGTGTGTGTGTGTGTGTGTGTGTGTGTGTGTGTGTGCGTGCGCGTGCGTGTTGCCTTGGTTCCTTTCGGTTCCCCCTCTCCATTCCCTCCCATCTCATCACATGTGAATAAGTGTGCGTCATTTTTCTGGTGAGGACAGTGGCAAAGCTATATTGTGTGGGTATGAATGTTTCTTTTATGTACCTTTCACGGTTTGTTGAATGTCATTGCGGTGAGTTGCAAGGTATCATCATTATATTGTTGGATTCCAGCTTGGACATTTGTTTTAGTAATCTATTTTTCTGTGTCAAATAGTACCCTGCTGCAATTCTTAAACTTTAATCATTAGGAGCTAATTGTTAATGATTAGAATGGGTGGTTCCATATTATTTCATTCAGGTGGTCATTTTGTCCATATTTAAGTTGTTGTCTTGTATATAAGGGGCATTCAAAAAGAAATGAGCTGGAAGCATAATTACAGAAACCAGTACCTGCATGTTAGAAGTATTGACCCTGGTTGTCGAGACATTTGTCCCACTGTGGCACAAGGCGATGAATGGCTGTGTCATAAATTTCCTGGGGTTGCAATGTGCACCAGTTCTGCAGGTACAGCTGGACATCATTGTCCTAGATGAATTGTTTGACCCCCAGAGACTTTTTAAGGGGACCAAATATGTCAGAGACAGCAAAGGACCTGGAGGAGCAGTTGAACGGAATGGACAGTGTGCTGAAAGGTGCATATAAGGTGAAGATTAACAAGAGCAAAACTAGGGTAATGCAGTACAGTCTAAGAAAAATCAGGTGATGCTGAGGGAATTAGATTAGGTAACGAAACAATAAAGGAGGTAGATGAGTTTTGTAACTTGGGCAGTAAAATAACAAATGATGGTCGCAGTACAGAGGATATAAAATGCAGAGTGATAATGGGTAGAAAAGCGTTCTTGAAAAAGATAAATTTGTTAACCTCGAATATTGATTTAAGCCTAAGAAAGTCCTTTCTGAAGGCATTTGTGTGGAGTGTTGCCTTGTATGGGAGTGAAACATAGACGATAAACAGTACGGACAGGAAGAGGATAGAAGCTTTTGAAATGTGGTGCTACCGAAGAATGCTGAAGATTAGGTGGGTGGATTGCATAACTAATGAGGTGGTACTGAACAGAATTGGGAAGAAAAGGAATTTCTAGCATACCTTGATAAAAGAAGGGATAGATTGATAGGACACATTCTTAGACATCAAGAAATTGTGAATTTAGCTTTGGAGGGAAGTGTTTGGGGTAAAAACCGCAGAGGAAGACCAAGAGATGGATACAGTAAGCAGATTCAGACAGATGTAGGTTGCCGTTCTTATGTGGAGATGAAGAGGCTTGCTCAGGATAGGGTATTCATACCTGCCAACTTTTACGGTTTACCCGTAAAATTTACGGAAATTGCATCATTTTACGGTTTTACGGATGGTCGTTTTTGCTATTTTATGACTTGCACAAAAAATTGAAACGTTAACATTCGATAATCACACCACATATGTTCAATTGATTGTTTGTGTGGGTTGAAGATACGTCTATTCACTGATCTGATCGGTAGTTTTAACTCTGATGTTCGTGAAGCCATGTTTTGTGGTGACGCCATTGGAATTGAATTTAAAGGCAGTATAACAGTTCTTCAAGTTTTGTGTGAATCTCAGGTGTTGACAGGCTCTGCTCTGCAAATTTAAAGAATTGCTGATGAGTCAGTTATTGGCATTCAGACCTAGGACATACTTATCGATTTCCAGGATACAGATAAATACCATTTCCTTCCATCAATGAGGAAGTACTTTACGTGGCGCCTGTGACTAAATAACTACGTTTGCACTCAAGGTGAGAGAAAATTGAAGATGCACAGTTTTCTTTCAGTCCTTTTTTCTTGGTAAAGTTTTCCTATTATGCAGGAGAGAAAATTAGGCTATAGTCGAACTAGCATATCATTTGCAGTATGTGTTATTATTTCTTGCCTTTACACAAGTTTTATTGAGTAAAACCTTTCTCAGCTATATCATATCTGCCTAATTTATCAAGGAAGTCTGGTCTTGCATGCTCTAAACCAATATTCACCGTGCCTACTGCTATTTAACGTGGATTTCTTCTCGGTTGTTATGACCGCTTGAACAATGACCTATGACTTATGTAGATACGATTACGTTATTGTATTTTTTAATCCTGATAAAATCATTATTTTCGTCAAGTTGGACTATGTGGAAGATATTTCCCAGATTTTTTTTGTGGCGCGTGAGTTTTACTGAAAGCCCTTTTCAAAAGTTGGCAGGTATGGGTATTGTGGAGAGCTGCATCAAACCAGTCTCCGGACTGAAGACCACAACAACAACAACAACAACATGGCACCATCACAGGGAGAGAGGTCTGGTCTGTATGGTGGTTGCCTGAGACCACCCTTCAACAAGGGATCAATCAACTAGAAAACAACCAGAAAATCTCACTTGTGGGGTCATTCTGCTGCACGACAATGCAAAGCCTCATACGGCCAACACAGTCGTGGCACTCCTACAGATAATCAAATGGGAGGTTCTTGGCCACCCTCCATACATGCCAGACCTCTGTTCCTGTCGTTATGCCATTTTTGGTCCCCTTAAAATGGATCTGAGGTGCAAACGATTCACCTTTGACAACAACGTGAAGCTGTACCTGTGGAACTGGCAGCCCCGGGAATTGTTTGAGGCTGCCATTCACCACCCTGTGACACATTTGGACAAGTGTCTTTAACAGTCATGGTCAGTACTTCTAACATGCATGTACTGGTTTCTGTAAATATGCTTCTGGCTCATTTCTTTTTGAATGCTCCATATACAGGGTGATCACTCCTCAGTGGAACCGCCTTTGCAACGTGTGACTTGCCGGAAATGGCAGCTGCAGTTCCCGCTTAGTGGGCCCCCCGTCTTCCACGCTAAATTTAATACGGGTTAGCGCGCAAGTTATTTCTGACATACATCACACAAACTCTTAGAAAGAAAAGTTTATTTCTCACCTGTATTACACAAGGAGGTTCTGGAACGGCCCCCCTTTGTTTGAATATTTTTCACACCTGCTGATGAAGTTGCTATTACACTCATTGATTCTGAGAAAGGTGCATAACAGAGTAATTGGCCCAAACTTAACTTTCTTTTCAGACAAATCATGGTTCCACGTAATTGGGTATGTTAATTTGCAAAAAATAGTGGCTGGAGTTGGAAAAAGCTCTACTTAATACATGAACAGCCCCTGCACGATCAAAAAATAGAAGTGTGGTGCACTGATAGCGGCGAGAGAATAATAGGCCCTACATTTTTGCAAGAAACAGTTACTAATGACAGGTGTGTTGAAAACATATAGTGGCCTTTATTTGCCCAATTAACTGAGAGAGAACATGCTTTCGTGACATTTCAGGAAGGCTTTGCAACGGCACATACAGCCAACTTATCATTATGGTAATTTGGTAATTGTGTTCAATGAAAGAATTATCACTAAGAACATTTGGCCCCCTCGTTCTCCCTAATTACTTTTATCTGTGGGGATCATTAAAAGAGAAACTGTACAAATGAAATCTCCACACTTTAGATGAACCAGAAACACTTCCTTGCGTAATACAGGCGAGTAAATAAACTTTTCTTTCTAAGTGTTTGTGTGATATATTTTAGAAATAATTTGCGCGCCAACACGTATTAAATTTAGTGCGGAGATAGGGCAGCCCTCTGTGTGGGCCGTCGCCGGCAAGTTGCACACCGCAAAGGTGGTTGCGCTGAGGATAGATCACCCCGTATTTCTTCTACCATTCGGTAGAGTATGTCTCTGCGCCTGCTGGACTTTCATTTTACAACCTCTCTGTCACCCCAGTTATAGTCCAGCATTGGTAATTGGTATATTTTATTACTTTTTAGTGTGCAATTACAAATTCATAGGTTGCATTTTATATTTGGAGACTACGCTGAGACTTCTATAAATCTCACTCATAATTATTGAATGAATACAAGAATGACTCTCTTAGTACTGGGTGAACACATTGCGAAATTGCCCTGTGAATTAAAACTGTGTACTGGAATACAATGTGAACTGGACTCTTGCCTTTCATGGACAGTTGTTTGCCCTTATTTGATATTGTACCTAGATTAGTAATTATCCATCTTAACAGCTTCTGTTTAATCAGTATGTGTCTCCTCCTAATTCTGCAAAAGGTTTTTGTATGCTACACTGAAATACCACTTTTAAGAGATAGGCTATTGCGGAGATTGGCTTACTCACATCTTAGGTTTTGTTTTCAAAATTTATTTTACACTCATTCGCAGAGTGCAGCATTGTAGCAGCACAGTTATAATATTTCCTTACATTGATATCACAACTCCAATGACGAAGAATCTATGCCTTACACAGGCCATGCTCACATTAAGCAAACTATTGAGGAATGAGTCATATTCCATCTTGACAGCTTATTGTCAATATTGTTTGTTAAGGTATCTTGAATAACAGCAACCAGTCGCCTTTTATGTAAAATGTTTGCCGCAGTGGAGTAGCCGAGCGGTCTAAAGCACCTTGCTGCGTAGCGCGCTGTTGCTCGCCGTGGTGGTTCGAGTCCTCCCTGGGGTGTGTGTGTGTGTGTGAGTGTTTGTGTGTGTGTGTGTGTGTGTGTGTGTGTGTGTCCGTAGGTTAGCTTACCTAGGTTTAAGTAGTTTGTAAGCTATGGACTGATGAACATGCAGTTTGGTCCGATAGATTTACAGACATTTGAACATTTGTAAAATGTTTTTATTACATTTCTCCCATTACCGGTTTCGATATGCCTAGCATATTGAAACCGGTAATGGGAGAAATGTAATAAAAACATTTTACATAAAAGGCAACTGGTTGCTGTTATTCAAGATACCTTATTTCACCACAGTGACAGTGTTCCTGATCCATAATGGATCAAAGTATCATATTGTTTGTCTTTAAAATCAACAAATTTTGAAAGGCTCACAGACACTAAGATATAGAATGACTTAATCTCTTTACTGTTATGACAATGATCAGCTGTAGTATCACTGACTGCTATTTGCAAGTCAAACAGTGTAGAATAAGATAAACTATCTTATTTGTGAGGTAACATATATGCCAAAACAAGCACTTCTACAACATAATGTGTGTCATTGTTTGTTTGTTTATATAGATGCTGGAACACCAACTCCTCACTACAATAGTAACATTGCAAGAGACCTTGCTGCCTTAAGTTACAATGATTATCTTATCCAATTACTGGAGACACATAGTAACATTCGTGATGGAATTATTTTATTGAAAGTGTGGCTTCGGCAAAGAGAACTTGACCAGGTAAGGCTAGATACTTTCCTGAGAGACTAGTTTTCATTTATACTATAATTTGTTATTTACTACTTTTCTGATTACTGTGTCTACATATTCAATATGTTTCATAGGGTTTTGGAGGCTTCTCTGGCTTTATTATGACAATATATGTTGCATACCTTCTCAGTATGCGACGACTGAATAATTCAATGAGCAGCTACCAAGTAGCACGTTACGTCTGGAACAGTTTAGGTGTGTATATTCATGGTTGCTAGTTTTTACATAAGACATGTTTAATTCACAAAATACGACTTTCTACTCCTTCAGAGATTTTATTATTGTTATATTTTCTTTTTGTAGCACAGGCTGATTGGACCACCAATGGTATTAGTTTAGCACCAGCCAATGCTGATAATGTTCCAACATTATCAGAATACCATGAAAACTTTGAAGTGGTCTTTGTTGATATTTCTGGTTTCTGTAACATCTGTGCTGATATGACAAAGGAGACCTTCCAGAAGGTAAATACTTGCTTGTATATTATAACAAATATAAGCTGAAGCATAGAATTAAAATTTTTGGCCAAAGGTAGGATTCAAACCGATGTGTCAGACTGCTTATTAGGCTGATGAGCTAACCATCTCACCACCCAGGGGACCACAGCTTAGTTTTCCTCCCTGTCCCCTATAAACACTAATTTCACTTCATCCCATCTTGAGGTTCCTCTGATAACTCTTATCAGTATTGTTGAGACTTTCAGTTTTTGGAATAGTATCTTTCTTAATGAAACGGTAACAATCTTGCCTATTGCTTGGGCGGGTGCTATTCATGTCAAAAAACAACTTTATCATAAGACAGCTTGAGTCTTGGTGTTGTATACAATAATGAATATTGTTTGAGGCATAGAATTGTCGTAGATAATTTTGAGACTAAATTATCTCAGGATCAAGTTTTAATAATATAGTATTAAGGACAGTTTACAACTCACAGCAAAGATGTACAAGAAGCTGCAACAGACCCATAAAAAAGACACTCATAAAACACTTAAGCTGTAGGCCATTAGCTTTCTGAAGAATAGGGAGCAATCACACGGGCACAATTCACTGTCACACCACTATGATCTCCATCTGCCGCACTCCAAATCACACTTTGCATTAAGGGGATAGGAGGAGAGGTTAGGGGAGGGAACGCAGGACAGGAAGGTTGTGTGATGGTGGTGAGGTCGTAAGGCCATGCTGTATCCATCGCCACCACCATGATACAACCAAGGAGTTTAGAATCTCTGGAGATGCCTTAACACTGAAAAAGTGAAGCCAGCAGAAAGCACATTCCAGCATTTGTTTGTGCCCAAAACATTGTGGTAAAGGTAAAGGTAGTTTTAGTTTTTGAAAGGTATGGCATATTGTAATAAATACTCTGATTTTACTTCCAATTTAGTGGCTTTATGTAAAGAGGACAGTATTCACACAGCATTTTAAGTGAAAAATCTTTGTTTGGGCACAAACGCATAGCCCCTCTGGCTTCAACCAACACCTTTACTCAGCATAGGAACACCACCTAACTTCATTCTTACCTTCTAACCTTTTTAGACACAACTTTCCTGTTCCTCTTTCCATCCTCTCTCCTCCTATCACCTCAACGCAGAGCGTGATTTGGAGTGAGGTAACCGGAGGTGACAGTTGTGTGACTGTGAAGTGGGCCTTTGTGAAGAAGGCTGATGGCTGATAGCTTAAGTGTTGTATTTATATGCCTGTCGTAGCTCATCATACGTGTTTCAGTAATTGGAGTACTGTAATTTACTATAATACATAAACCAAAGAATGAAAATAGTAAGAAACCTTTATTACAGTGGAACAGTTGGCAATAAAAGTGCCTTGTACTGCACACTCTTATTGTGTTGTGTCTACATTATTACTTTTTACATTCTCAAAAGATTTTTAACTCTGTAAGTGCACACACATTGTGATTACACTTATCAATCCTTGTTTGTAGTTAATTGCTTAATTTGCTATTAAGATTGCCGTACTTCATGATACACTGTGTCAGTGGGGAGTGTAAGATTGTCATGTTGTTGTGTAAGCTAGGGGCCAGGGTTCACTGCTAATGGCAGCAGTTATGTTGGAATATGCAATTCAGCATTATTACAATTAAAATAATTAAATTAACTGAGTACATTAATTACAATTAAATACACTGTACTTACCAAGATCACAGTAGGTGATGGAAAGTTTTTTTTTTTTTTCTTTCTTGAAGGCATTATGCTCTGTATTAAAATTGTGTATTAGTGTGGGGTTTACATAGTGACTGGCCTTGGAGAGCTAGGGCTTCAGTAAAATCTTCATAGTCTAATCATTATTTTAGCTCGCCTTATCATACTTCTAACATTATCAAACCCAGCTATGGACTTCTTTTTTTGAAGATTGCAATTGCGGTCTAGACTGACTTGTTATTGTTACTTGAATTAATAAATGCTGTGCAGGACGAACAACATCTACTCGTCTGCAAGAATCTATCGGCCGCGTGTAGAACTGATGACTTAGCGGTAGCCAGTGAGACTGCTGTGAAAACTGCTGAATACTGGGGTCAGCAGAAAATATAATCATCTTACCATCCCTTACCATCCTGAAGTGTACTTGTGTCTATGTAAATGTGTGTGTCTGTGTGTGTGTGTGTGTGTGTGTGTGTGTATTTGTTTACCCTCCTTTTTTCCCCCCAAGGTAAGTGTTTCCTGTCCCGGGATTGGAATGACTCCTTACCCACTTCCTTAAAACCCTCATCATTTCCTTTTCCCTCTCCTGCCCTTCTGCCTGACGAAGCAGCTAGGCTGCGAAAGCTAGCGTTTGTGTGTGTGTGTGTGTGTCTGTGTGTTTAATTGTTGCTACCACTGCCCGTGCTCCTTCGCCTGGTAAGTGGACTTCATCTATTTTTTCGTATATATAAAAAATAGAAATCGGTTGACGTACCAGAAGGAGCGGCTCGTCGATAAGTTCAAATAATCACACACAAACACAGACTTAGGTCTGTCTAAGTGTGTTTGCGTTTGGATATGTGTGAGTGTGTGTATATTTGTTCACCTTCCTTTTTGTCCCCTAAGGTAAGTCCTTCCACTCCTGGGATTGGAATGATTCCTTTTCCATTCCTCTAAAACCCATATCCTTCCCTTTCTCCTCCCCTTTTTTCCTCTTTTTCCTGAAGAAGCTGCCATTGGTGGCGAAAGCTTGTATGTGTGTTTCTGTGTGATTATTTGTGCCTATCGACGAGCTGGTCCTTCTGGTAAGTCATCTGATTTCTATTTTTTATATTTGTTTATCCCACCAGGAAAGTTTCCTTCTATAATTTTCGTTTCATCAATTTATATATATATGTATATATTGTCGCATTGAAATTGAAGCAGGCTTGACTTCGAAGGCAACTAAACACAGCACTTATACTGAAAGCACGTTTATTACAAACTCAACATACACGCATCACTGACTGCCTCTCAGGCAGAGTGCTCTGCTATTTATACACAGACAGAATTTAGCAGAAATTAGAACAACAGTTAACATAAGAAACAAGTAGAATTTACAAGTGAACATAAGAAAGATGTAGAACCTTCTGGAATTGTTAATTACAAAGAAATAAATTTTTGCCGGTGGGCAGGATTGAACTGGCGACCTTCAGCACGGCAGTCCGTGACGCTATCCCCTGCGCCACGCATGCAGTCGGTGTTCATGGTCTCTCGCGGCATTGCTCCCTCTCCTGGAGAAACAGCGACCTGCTGTTATGATCCCTTTGGAGCCAGCTGCAATGTCCTGGATCTTGACCGTGTCATGGGTCCTCTGTATGACGGTTCTTGAGAATCCTTCCCTTCTCCGCGATTATCGATGACAGATGTTCCTGTCGTGGTTTCATCAGGAACATTACCGTCCTTAAAGTCGTTGAACAAGAAGCCATTGTTGTCTACCTGCTTCTCAGGATCATAGTAAGGTTTCATGCGCAGGATGTGAACAATGTCTCTTCGTTTCTGACGTTTCGACGACGGCTCAGGATCCTCAACTTCGTATGTGACGTCTGACAGGCGGCGTATGACACTTCAATAACTTTTCTGACAGTCCTACCTACCATACAGGGGTAAAAATCCATACCAGATCTCCTGGGCTGTACACAACAGGTCGGTGTTTGTCGTTATACCGCTGACACTCCTTCTCCTGGGCGTCCAGTGTCCGTATGCGAGCCAGCTGTCTTGCTTCTTCGACCCTGGTGATGAGCTGTTTAACATAGTCATCCTGAGTGTCGTCCGGTTGGAACGGGAACAGCATATCCATTGTCATCTCAGCTTCACAGCCATGGAGCAGGAAAAACGGAGTGAAGCCTGTGGTGTCTTGTCTTGCGGTATTGTAAGCAAATGTCATGACTGGAAGAATTGTATCCCAATCCTTCTGCTCAAAATCGACGTACATCGACAGCATGTCGGCTAACGTCTTGTTAAAACGTTCCGTAAGACCATTTGTCTGAGGATGGTATGCAGTTGTCATTCTGTGGACAATGTCGCACCGTGACATTACCTCTGATACTAGTTTTGGATGGAATACTTTGCCACAATCAGATATCAAGACACACGGTGCTCCATGCTTCAAAATAATGTCTTCTAAAAGGAATTTTGCGATCTCTGGAGCTTCTGCAGTTGGCACAGGTTTGGTGACAGTGTAGCGTGTGAGGTAGTCAGTGCAGACTATTATCCAACGGTTACCACTTGTCGACTTCGGGAACCTCCCTAAAAGATCGATCCCAACTTGGTGGAATGGAGCTGCTGCTGGCGGAAATGGTACGAGATGTCCTGGAGGTAATTGCGGCACATGCTTCCGTCACTGGCACTCTTTACAGTGACTCACATAGTGCTTGACAGTTCGGTAGAGACCTTTCCAGTAATACCTGCGTCTGATTCTGTCTAGGGTCTTCACGAATCCCAGATGATCGGATATTGGAGCATCGTGGAAATATTTGAGAATAGCTGGCTGGAGATGAACTGGAACAACCAGTAGCCATTTGGGGCCCAGTGGATCGTAGTTGCTCTTATACAATGTTCCGTTTATAAGTTGGAACTCTCCATTGGTCGGTTCTCCTTTCTCCAAGGCCTCTATCGTTTTTAATAGTGCTGGATCTTCCCTCTGTTCAGCTGTAACATCATCTAATTCAGTGAGAGCTGAAATTTCATTAATGCTGTTGTGTTCCACTAATGGATTCCTCGAAAGGCAGTCGGCATCCTTGTGTTTGCGCCTGTTCTTGAATACCACTGTGACATCGTACTCTTGGAGTCTTAGTGCCCATCTTGCGAGTCAACCTGATGGATCCTTCAAGCTAGTCAGCCAACACAAAGAATGGTGGTCTGTCACGACGGTGAATGGTTTGCCGAATAAATACGGCCGGAACTTGTTGATAGCCCAGATAACTGCGAGACATTCTTTTTCAGTTGTAGAGTAGTTTATCTCGGACTTTGAGAGTACTCTTGATGCATAGGCTATCACTTTTTCAGCACCTTCCTGAACTTGTACAACCACTGCACCAATCCCATAACCACTGGCGTCCGTGTGAAGTTCCGTTTCTGCAGTCTCGTCGTACAAGGCTAGCACTGGTGCGGATGTTAGAGCCTCCTTAAGTGCCCGGAAAGTTCTTTCTTTTGTCTCATCCCAGTAAAATTTGGCGTCTCCCTGCAGAAGTTCTTGTAATGGGCGTGCCTTGTTACAAAATCCTATTATGAAACGTCGGTAGAATGAGCACAACCCGAGAAAACTTCTCACATCACGAATGTGTTGAGGAGTTGGAAATTCTGTGACTGCCCTTACTTTATCTGGATCAGGACGGACACCATCTCTGTTGACTAGGTGCCCCAGGATTTTTATCTCTTTGGCGACGAAGAGGCACTTCTTTGGATTGAGACGGAGACCTACAGTCTGAACACACTACAACACAGTTGTCAGCCGACTCAGATGTTCTTCAAATGTTTTCGAGAAAACAACAATGTCATCTAAATAGCAGAGACACGTCGTCCACTTAAGGTGTCGAAGCAAGTTGTCCATCATGCGTTCGAATGTGGCTGGAGCATTACATAATCCAAATGGCATTACTTTAAATTCATAGAGGCCGTCAAGTGTAATAAAAGCCGTCTTCTCCCTGTCAGCTTCGTTGTCCTCGATTTGCCAGTAACCTGTCTGCATGTCCATAGTTGAGAAGTATGTAGCTCCTTTCAAGCAGTCCAAGGTGTCGTCAATGTGCGGCAACGGGTAGACATCTTTCTTTGTGACTCTGTACAGCCACCGATAGTCGACACAGAATCGCCACGTTCCATCCTTCTTCTTTACGAGGACCACTGGAGACGACCAAGGACTTTCCGAAGGTTGAATAATGTCATCTCGCAACATCTTCTCTACTTCCTCCCGAATTATCCGTCTTTCAGTTGGCGACACTCTAAAACGAATGCTGGCTAATTGGCGGATGATCCCCAGTATTGATACGGTGCTTTATCGTGGGCCGTTTCTTCTGACTTTTCCCTTGCTGAGGTGTGAATGCACTCAAAAATTGGCATAGTATACCTAACACTCACTGGCGTTGTTTCTTGGTCAGTCCAGGCCCTATTGGCAGTTCCATGTTTGTTTCCTCCAGCGTGTTGTCTGTACTAACAGCAGGGCATGGGTCTTCTTTGATGACGTTGACCTCACCATCCTGGATTGATTCAGCTGTCCCGATGGACATTCCCTTGGGGATAAGTTGTGACTGCTCGTGACAATTTGTGATCCAAATCTCTCCTTGACCACCAGTAATGCTTATGATAGCTGCTGGTATGTAAATTTCTTTTTTTTGAGCCTGATAAACTTTTTACTATCAACAAGAACTTCACAGTTTAAACGTCATCTGTGTTTGTGACTGCAACTCTTCTCATTGTCAACGGCGGTATCGTCACATTGTCAACGACGAATAACTTCCTAGAAAATTCTGTATTACGTGTATCCGGCGGAACGTCTTCAATTTGCAGCTCGGATCTTCCACAGTCAATGATAGCTTGGGATGCCTGAAGGAAGTCCCATCCGAGGATGACATTGTGACTACATTCTGTTAACATGACAAATTGTTGGGTCCTATTGTTGATGGTTATTCTTGCGACACAAGCTCCTGCTGGATGGATGTACTTTCCATTTGCGACCTTCAGCACAGTTGCCCCTGTATCACAGAACATCATCTTCTTTAGTGTGCGGCGGTAATTATCCAACAGTACAGAAAGACGCCCCTGAATCAACAAGTGCCCGGACAGGGCAGGGCGAAGTCGATGAGATTTCCCGACATCTTAGCGACTGTCGTCCATGGAGGATTTTCATCTGTGGCGGCCTAACCTGCATAGATGGTCGCCTCGCTTAGTTTCCCTGGGCGTGGCGGTGACAGTGAACGGCTGCGGCGCGTTGGGGAGCGATCTCGTCTAGGGTACAGCGATGGGCTTCTTCCCATAGGTCGACTGAACTCATCAGTAGGTGACTGCCTTGGATAGAACTGCTCCGACGGCTGACGTCTTGCGGCAAAATAATCTTCGAATACGCACCTCCTCTCTCTGCAGTAGCGTACGACATGTCCAGGGCGTCCACAGTGGTGTGTTATCTTCTGTCCTCCTGACGTCTGTTCTTCTGCAGGGCGTCATAGTTACCGGGGGAGTTGGCTGTGGTCACGTCGGCCGGTTCATGGGCTGCCGTTTGGCGGCTGCAGTGTAAGTCATAGCAGGGCGACGCCATTCTTCATGTCGGATGCAATTGACGGGGCAGACAGGAGCTAATGTTTGAAATACCTCGTCCTCAGCAGCGTCGGTTCCCTCGTGCCTTACAGGGCTCACATCCATGGCCATAATCTGATGCTCGCTCGGTCTAATAGTCCCTGCTGCCATGCACTGTTGTAATTTTTCTCTCATGATTTGTCGTATGAGAGAAGCGATATCATTCTGGTCTTCCCCAGCGGCCATAGGGACTACATTTGGGAGTCTGTCATACTTCTTGCGTCCAACCCTCCTTTGTTGCATCTCTTCAAAACGCTGGCACCACTTGATGAACCCTTCTGTTGTAGCGACGGCTTTTATCTTCTGCAATCCCTTCATCAGGTGCCTTATTTTGTGCGCCTCAGTCATGTTCACATTGACTATGTTACACAGGGCCAAAACATTCTGTATGTATGACTGTGTCGGCTCACCATGTCGTTGGGCCGGGTTCTTCAGTTGTTCTTCCGCCAAGCGGATTTGTCGCCGGCGGTCTCCAAACATCTACTTAAGTTCCTCCTGGAACGTCTCCCAGTCATTCAACTTATCTTCGTTGTTTTCAAACCATTGCTGGGCTGTTGCGTCCAGGTACAAGTAAACGTTGGCCAAGCAAATCATATGATTCCACCTGTTGTACTTGGCGACTCGGTCGAACCCTTTTAGCCATTTGTTGAGGTCCTGTCCAGCATCTCCAGATAACACCGACGGGTGTCTGATGTGCAGCTGGCTTATCAAGGGCAGAGCCACTTGCGATAGCACCCACGTGATTTACCAACTGACATGCCTGCACTGTGAAGCGTTCTATGTGGGAATGACCAGCAACAAACTGTCCATTCGCATGAACGGTCACAGGCAGACAGTGTTTATTGGTAATGAGGATCAGCCTGTGGCTAAACATGCCTTGGTGCACAGCCAGCACATCTTGGCACAGTGTTACACCGTCCGGGTGATCTGGATACTTCTCACCAACACCAATCTTTCAGAATTCCGGAGGTGGGAATTTGCCCTTCAACACATTCTCTCTTCCTGTTGCCCATCTGGTCTCAACCCCCGCTAAATTCTAATTTCCGCCCACCATCTTTAACATCTTTGCCTTGGTTCTGTGAACAGAGCCTCTGCCTGAAGTGGTATCTCTGTCCAACTTCTTTGGTTTCTACAAATGTCTGCCTAGGTGTGTTTGCATGTGGATAGGTGTGAGTGTGTGTGTATTTGTTTACCTTCCTTTTTTTTCCCCTAAGGTAAGTCCTTAAAATAAAGATATTTGAAAACACACTAACATTCAAGCTTTCGCCACCACTGGTGGCTTCTTCGGGAAAAAGAGGAAGGAAGGAGAGGAGAAAGGGAAGGATACGGGTTTTAAGGAGGTGGAAAAGGAGCCATTCCAATCCCAGGAGTGGAAAGACTTACCTTAGGGGACAAAAAAGAAGGTAAACAAATACACACACTCTCACACATATCCACATGCAAACACACCTAGGCAGACATTTGTAGAAACCAAAGAAGTTGGACAGAGATCAGTCCAACTTCTTTGGTTTCTACAAATGTCTGCCTAGGTGTGTTTGCATGTGGATATGTGTGAGTGTGTGTGTATTTGTTTACCTTCCTTTTTGTCCCCTAAGGTAAGTCTTTCCACTCCTGGGATTCGAATGGCTCAGTCCAACTTCTTTGGTTTCTACAAATGTCTGCCTAGGTGTGTTTGCATGTGTATATGTGTGAGTGTGTGTGTATTTGTTTACCTTCCTTTTTGTCCCCTAAGGTAAGTCCTTCCACTCCTGGGATTGGAATGGCTCCTTTTCCGCTTCCTTAAAACCCGTATCCTTCCCTTTCTCCTCTCCTTCCTTCCTCTTTTTCCCGAAGAAGCCACCAGTGGTGGCGAAAGTTCGAATGTTTATGTGTTTTTTATGTTTCTGTCGACAAGCCTGTACTTTAGGAAAGTCAAATATCTTTATTTTATATAGATGAGTCCACTTACCAGGCGAAGGAGCACAGGCAGTGATAGCAACAGATAAACACACAGACCACACACACACACACACACACACACACACACACACACAAACTCAAGCTTTCGCAGCCTAGCTGCTTCGTCAGGCAGAAGGGAAGGAGAGGGAAAAGAAATTGATGATGTTTTTAAGGGAGTGGGTAAGGAGTCATTCCAATCCCAGGCTTTCTACAGTATGTCTGCCTAAGTGTACTTATGTCTGTGTAAATGTGTGGCTGTGTGTGTATTTGTTTACCCTCCTTTTTACCCCCCAAGGTAAGTCTTTCCTGTCCCGGGATTGGAATGACTCCTTACCCACTCCCTTAAAACTCTCATCATTTTCTTTTCCCTCTCCTTCCCTCCTGTCTGACGAAGCAGCTAGGCTGCGAAAGCTTGCGTTTGTGTTTGTGTCGTCTGTGTGTTTATTTGTTGCTATCACTGCCTGTGCTCCTTTGCCTGGTAAGTGGACTCATCTATTTTCATCACAAATAAATAAATGAACACACACACACACACACACACACACACAAGCTTTCACAACCCAGTTGCTTCTTCAAGCAGAAGGGAAGGAGAGGGAAAAGGAAATGATGAGGGTTTTAAGGAAGGGGGTAAGGAGCCATTCCAATCCCGGGAGAGAAAAGACTTACCTTGGGGAAAGGAAAGGAAGGTGAACAAATACACACACGCCCATACATTTACACAGACGCAAACACACCTAGGCAGACATACTAGTCTGCCTAGGTGTGTTTGCGTCTGTGTAAATGTATGGGTGTATTTGTTCACTTTCTTTCCCCAAGGTAAGTCTTTCCTCTCCCGGGACAAGGTTTTATAGGGAGCCTAAGGTTTTGAAGCTCTGCCTAGACATCAGGAATGGGATCGCCTTGAGAAACTTTATATGTGGTATTATCCGAAAGCTGACGCACTCCCTCTGCCACCTACTCCCACCGATCAAGTACCACTGTCGTGGAGCCCTTGTCGGCAGGGAGAATGACGATGGAATGGTCAGCGTTCAGATCACGGATAGCTTGGGATTCAGCTGCGGTAATGTTGGGAGTAGGATTAAGGTTTCTCAGGAAAGACTGGGCGGCAAGGTTGGAAGTAAGGAATTCTTGGAAGGTTTGAAGAGGGTGATTTTGAGGAAGAGCAGGTGGGTCTCACTGTGATGGAGGATGGAACTGTTCCAGGTAGGGTTCGATTTGAATTATGTCTTGGGGAGCTGGATCATTAGGAGGAGGATTATTTTTCTCCGTGGCAAAGTGATACCTCCAGCAAAGACTGCGAGTATAGGATAGTAAATCTTTCACAAGGGCTGTTTGGTTGAATTTGGGAGTAGGGCTAAAGGTCACCCCTTTGGATAGGTCACAGGTTTCAGATTGGGAGAGAGAGGTTTAGAGGAGAGGTTGACCACCGAATTGGGATGTTGTGGTTCCGGATTGTGTGGATTGGAATTTTGAGGTTCGGGGGGGGGGGGGGGAGAGGAGTTGGGAGTGGGAGATTGAGTAGATGGGAGACGCTGGGTTTGTGTGCAATAAGAGGAGGTTGAGGTTTACTAAAGAGGTTGTTGAGGGAGGGAGTATTGCCTTTCCGGAGGTGGGTGACCAGGAGATTGGATAGTTATTTGAGGTGGTGGGTGGCATGCTCTTCTAATGTGTGGTTGGCCTGAAGGAGGATGTTCTGAACTGCAGGTGTAGATGTGAGAGAGGAAAGGTTGAGGATTTTGATTAGGGATAGGTGTTGACAGGCGTGTTCATTGGCAGAGTTGATGTGTAGGTTAAGGATTAGGCGGGTGAGGGATTGTTCAGTTTGGAATTGGTATAGGGTGGGATGAAAGGATGGGTTACAGCAAGAGATGGGAACTTTTAGTGTGAGGCCCTTGGGAGTGATTCCAAATGTCAGACAAGCCTGCATAAAAAGAATGTGGGAGCGTAATCTGACTAGGGAATATATATATATTATAGAAGGAGACCTTCCAGGTGGGAAAATGGTATAAAATAAAGATTTTTGACTTACCTAAAGTACAGGCTCGTCGATAGGAACACTAAACACACACAAAAACACACAACCATTCGAGCTTTCGGCACCAGTGGTGGCTTCTTCGGGAAAAAGAGGGAGGAAGGAGAGGAGAAAGGGAAGGAATACGGGTTTTAAGGAAATGGAAAAGGAGCCATTCCAATCCCAGGAGTGGAAGGACTTACCTTAGGGGAAAAAAAGGAAGGTAAACAAATACACACACACACTCAGACATATCGAAACGCAAACACACCCAGACAGACATTTGTAAAAAGCAAAGAAGTTTGACCGAGATACCAATTGAGGCAGAGGCTCTGTCCACAGAACCAAGGCAAAGGTGCTAAAGATGGTGGGCGGGAATTTGAGTTAGCGGAGATTGAGACCAGGTGGGCAACGGGAGGAGAGAATAAGCTGAAGGGCAAGTTCCCATCTCTGGAGTTCTGAAAGGTTGGTGTTGATGGGAAGTATCCAGATCACCCGGACGGTGTAACACTGCGCCGAGATGTGCTGGCCGTGTACCAAGGCATGTTTAGCCACAGGGTCATCTCTATTACCAACAAACACTGTCTGCCTGTGACCGTTCATGCGAATGGACAGTTTGTTGCTGGTCATTCCCACATAGAACGCTTCACAGTGCAGGCATGTTAGTTGGTAAATCACGTGGGTGCTATCGCAAGTGGCTCTGCCCTTGATCGTGTACACCTTCCGGGTTACTGGACTGGAGTAAGTGGTGGTGGAAGGGTGCATAGGGCAGATTTTACAATGGGGGCGGTTGCATGGGTAGGAGCCAGAGGGTAGGGAAGGTGGTTTGGGGGTTTCATAGGGATGGACTAGGAGGTTAGGAAGGTTAGGTGGGCGGTGGAAAGACACTCTTGGTGGAGTGGGAAGGATGTCATTAAGGATGGATCTCATTTCGGGGCAGGATTTAAGGAAGTCGTATCCCTGCTGGAGGGCCACATTCAGAGTCCGCTCCAGTCCCGGAAAGTATCTGGTGACAAAAGGGGGCACTTCTGGGATTCTTCGGTGGAAGGTTCTGGATTTGGAGGAATGAGGAGGTGGCTCTGGTAATTTGCTTCTGAACCAGATCAGGAGGATAGCTGCGGGATGTGAAACCTGTTATTAGGTTATTGGTGTACTGGTTCAGGGATTTGATATGGAATGGATGGCAGCTGTCATCATGGAGGTACTGTTGTACATTTCTTGGGGAACACCTTTATCAATTTTTCACTTATAATAGAATGCAGATAATAAAATTATCAGTCTTTAGTTCGTCTATTGTCCTTCTGATTATTTTTATAAAAAGAAAAGTAAATAAGTATTTTTGCTGCATCCCAAAGGATATTGCGGGGTGGAGTTTGGGAGCCAGGGACATTTCATAATTACACTGTTTCTAAAGATTTCACCAAGTAGTCATAGGGTCAGGTGTGCTATATGAGTAGTAGCTAGTCTTGTTGGTAAAATGAATGATTGATCTCATTATCACTCAGCATATCAGTTGGATAACTGCAGAGATTGGAAGTGACTGTAGTATAAAAAAAGTGCTCATTTTATGGCAACCCAAACTTTTTTTTTTTGTGTGTGCAATGGCATTTATCTTAACGCATGTGGATTTTCTTATCACTAAATTAGTGAATTTTGGGAAGTGAAAAAGGTTGGATCTGAAACACCAGTCCATTTTTGTTACCAAATAACTGAAACCATTCACAGTATGCTATTCATCCATACAATATAATTGTTGCACATCAGTAATTTTATATGGATACATCACAGGTATGAACTTAATCTTCAGTATGAAAATTCAATACCTTTATATGCTTTCATCAGCATTTCAAGCATTGATAATAGTCAAACAGTGACCAAAATATAATTATGCCACAACAAATGAAAATATTTGTGACTGACTGCTGTCATCTTCCAAACATTATACAGTTGGTCACTGAACACTACGATTTCAATATGTAATCAAACTTGATAACATTCCCAGTGTTTTGTTTATGGCCTTATGTTCTCTCGTAAGATAATTTTCTACTTATTCTTTCCACCCCCTTATAATATTCTCCATCATTACCTGGAGTTCTTCTTCTGTTTCTGCTAGTATAATCATATCATATATATTAGTTTTTAATATTTCTCCTCCCACTACAAGTTCTTTTGCTTTTTCCTAGGTAATAGTGATTAGTTTTTCAGCATATATGCTATATTAAAAAGTGAGACATTTGATACCTGTCTCGGGACAGATTTACTGAAAAAGATGAACTTATCATATTGATACCCTTTTAATATGCAGCCAATTTTGTTATGAACCATATGTGTATGTGTTTGATAATGTCCTTTGATAGTGAACTTCAAATTTTTGTTAAGAGCATGAGGAATTGTCTGCTGACAGCAGGGGCACAGGTAATTTATTTTTCTGGGGTGGCTTGTGTCTCCAGAGGAAGAGGTTCTTTCAAATCAGTATCCAAAGTATCTACAGCTGTTTCAACATTTAAAACTGTAACATGGGTTGTATTGTGAGTGACAAAAAATCTTCATGGACATGGCTGACTTATTTCTAAACAGTTGGGGATCAAAATTTGCATGCAGGCTGTTCCAGATACTAGTTGAGACAACCAGACTCCAACCATTTATCAGTCCAGTGAAAAAGAGATTGGATATTTTGCTCATCTTCTGGACCAACAACTGTTGTCAGCAATTTCACTGTGCTCAGTGCTTAGCACTTTTTTCATAGTAAATTTCAATACAGCATAAGCAATCTCTACTAAAAAATGGGAGACATTCCCTTTTTCGGTGCTTTCTTTGTCACTGTACTTCATCCTTCATTAGAATGAGAAATGTAAGATAGTTATAGATTATTTCCGTGTATGTTGAGGTCATATGTTAAATGCTTTATTTCTTCTTCTTCCCTTGTATGTTTTTGCTGAGCAAGGGGTCTTTTTTTGATGGAATGAATGGCCATCCACATACTTATGTGTTAAACATTTGAATGGTATTTAGAGTATGTACTGTCTTGTAGATGGGACATGTTTAGTGGCTATGCTTGCTTTCTTTTTTAATGTTTCAGGAATGTAGTATATTTGCATTTTTCCTATTAAATTATGTTTGAATTGTTCCCCTTGTATTATTAGAATAAAGATTGATTGACTTTCATAGAGTAAGAGTGTTATTACAGAAAAATCAAATATATATATATATATTTTTCTTTCAGGTGAAAAGTGAAGCAGAATTGGCCATTAAATTTCTTGACAGTAACTCAGTCAACAGTTTTCAAGTTCTCTTTATGACTCGCATGCCCTTCTATCGACAGTATGACCACATCTTCTGGTGAGTGAAAGCTTTTTGTATAGAACTTGAGAAATCTTACTTTGGGTCAGGCTGTGTTAGTTTAAATACACAGATGATGTGCAGTTGACACCTCAGATGTTTCGCAACAGAGTTGACAGTTTACCAAATATTGGTGTTTTACAGCAGGCATGATGTAATTTAAATGTAAGATCATCCTCTTCAGTTGTTTTTATAGTACTTTTGCTTCTTTATTTCATAATTCTTGCATTCATTTTAAGGAGCATGTTGAAAATTGGTACATAGCTTGTTGATTATTGCCTTCTTATAATCCCATGGCATATTTGTGAATTTATTATGTTCTTTCTTTTGTTTTTCTGACTTTCTTGTTAGTTTTAGTTTTAAACATCCCTGTGAATGTCTTCTTTTTTACTTGTCTTTCAAAGACAAGTTGATTTATTATTATTTCTTTTGTGATGCTCGTGTATTGCAAATCTTCCACACTTTCTTGTAACCAGCTAATTTTTATCTTCTTTAAATCAATAATGTTGATTTATTATTTGCAGAGTTTTGTAAATATGGCTATAGAATATCAAGACTTGTACGCAGTGTCAGTAAACTTAATCTGTTTGCCTGTAGTGATCACACTCAGAATGTAGCGCTGTAGATGACTTTCTTGTGTGATTAAGTTGTGGCTGAGTGATTGTATAAATGTGTGTGTATTATTTACCTATGAAGGCCTCTACTAAGGTATGAATCTGATATCTGTTCTACAAGCCTGTCTGCTGTTTAACAGTCGTCTTTGTGCTGACTGGGTACCTATCCTCGTGGATAGGCACAGAATGTGATAGAGGGCATTTGTGTAGTGGCTGCATTTGTGCGTGCATCCCCACTCTGGATGTTGGTAAAAAGTTAGCTTTGTGAACCAGCAAACTTCATTATAAAACATCCCCCTGAAGATGGCTGAACGGTTTCCTGCTGAAATATTTTGGCAGCTTATCGGGTACAAAACTGAATATTCTTGGAAAATCAGCTTCATTACATGTAATAAAAAAAATTAAAAAATGACTTTTGTATTATCATATGCATCCATCACAACAGCATGTCCAACATACATTTAATCAAGACAAATATACATATATACACATGTAAGTGAAGTTATTTACTATAAATAAATATGAAATGGCTCAGACTACACATAGATGTTAGTAGACTCAATCCAACAGAATGCCTCTTTGGATACTTCATGTAGCTTCTTCATGCCAGCAGGGAAATGTCTGATAGGACACTTATTTACAATGTGTCTCAGTGTTTATCACCACAGTTACATACACCATGCCCCACTTATGAATGTTATATTTGCACATACCTTCTTCAGTCACATATCTATTCAGCTGTACTCACTCCACCCTTGGTTGATGAAAGCCAGGAATTGGCACTGTTGGGTTGCATATACGTTTATGATTATGTGTTGTTGTAGCTTGCCATTTATGTTTCCACTCAGCTACCTGGTTAATCCTGTGTAGAGCATTTGGACTCCTATTTCATATGCTGGTCTTCTGGATTTGAGGTGTCTCTTGGGCAGGAATAGTATTTTGCTATGAAGAGGGATAGAGCTGTATTTGGAAATTGGCTGACAAAGGTTTTAGAGAGCAGCCTTTCAATGGAGGTCAGGTGGGCTGATGTTTGATAGCACTGGTAGCCAGCATGTAGGTGTTGATTGGACTGTGACACTAATGATTCTCATAGCCGCGTTCATTTTGATGTCTACTTCATGTAAGTGGGTGCTGCAGAGCCAAGCTGCTGCACAGTATTCAGCTGCAGAGTATACCAGGGCAAGGGACGCTCCACGGAGAACTGATGTATTTTTCTCCCCATGTAATACCTATGAACTTCCTCAGCAGGCTCACTCGTGTTTGTAGTTTCATAGCTGAGTTAGAAAGGTGTTTATTATAACAACAGAAAATCTGATTGGAATTACAATAATGGAGGATAGATAACAACTCACCGTAATGAGGCTCACTGAGATGCTGACAGACATGAAAATAGAGAATCACATTCAGAAAAATAAATTTTCAGCCTTGGCCTTCTTTAAAAAAAGACACACACGATTCATGCCATCACTAAAACAACTATACACACACAACCACCATGTCCGGCCACTCTAGTGCCACAAGCGTCTAGACTGCGACTGAGGTGAGGAGTGGAGGGGGAAGGATGCGACCAGGTAAAAGTGGGGATGGAAAGTTCCGCGTTGCATGATGGATTGTAAAGGCTCTGATAGGTGGGAATTTGAATTACTTCTCCACTCATTATTCTGAATCTCATGTCTTCCTTGCAACTGTGTGTTGCCACTTACAATATCCCCTAAATTAATTACTTTTTACTTGCTTTTTTATTTTTTCCCTGCCCGCCTCCCCTATTTTTCCTATTGTAATTTTTCCTTATTTTACTCATCATATCAAATCCTCCAACTCCCTCCCCACACTCCTCTACACCTTCCTTTTATCGTTTCCTACCCCTTCCCTTCACAGTGTTCATTGCCACAATTAAAACTTCCATCTATCAAATCCCATGCAATAATATACTAAGGACAGTTTACAACTCACCGCAAATTCGTGGTGACGAGCTGCGACAGGCGCATACAAAATACACACACATACAACACTTTTAGCTATCGGCCATGGCCTTCTTCAGAAAATAGAACACTCACGCAATCACACAGGCACACAACACAATCATACAACCACCACCTCCGGCTGCCGCACTTCGAATCACGCTCTGCGGCGAATCGGGGATGGGAGGGGAGGGGAGAGGGGATAGGAAGGTTATGTCATGGTGGTGGGGATATATGTACTTAATAGGCATCTAAATACTCACAACGAAGTTTGTTTATTAAGTAATAAAGGTTATATGAATTTTGTTCTATTTTAATTGGGAACTGGCGGAAATGGAACTGGTAACTTTATAGGAAGTACAAATTTTTGACGTAATTTCATTCATCATAATCGACTTTGTCAGCAAGCCTTTATCTGGCATTCATTATTTATTTAGTGAAACTGCACAACTTCCATACTTTATGTACTTTTCGATGTTTTGCACAACAATACTCAAGAATTTATTCGTGTTTTCGAGTGCAAATATGTGCATAAGTATTTTTGTGACATCTGCACAGGATCGGCATCTCACATTATAATCGTGTTTTTCAGGTTATAATATACTGTGCCCCCCTCAGGGGCTCAGCATTAATTTGCTAAGTACGGGCTTGGCGAACCCGGGGTCCTGAGCCGTGGGCTGTGTCGCACCAACAGTTCGCTACACTGTAAGCTCTGTTCGTGCTTCAATGACCATTGTTTGGCGCAATGGTGGAACGTAGTACATTTCAGAGCCTGATGATCTTGGCTTAATCCACCAAGTCACAAGGATGGTACAAACCTCTATAGGAGGGGGGGGGGGACTCTCATTCTCAAGGTGAGCTATGTGCCAAGGAGAAGCTTAGCTGTTGAGGTTAAATACACGCTAGCAAGCAACCTCTGAGGAACCTGCCGCACCCCAGTTGTAAAAGGCTTACCCATGCAAGCGGGGCTTTGCCTGGGTGGACCTCTAGATCCCTAGCTGCTCGCGGGAACACCATGAAAAGATCCCGTCACATTGCTCGATGTGCAACTAGTGTTTCTAAGAGAGGTCGAGGCACATAAAATGCCACAGAATATGATCCCCAAACATTTCTTTCCCTGGCTACACCATGGGAGGAACGTCGGCCCCAACAGGGTGAGGCTTATGCCCCTAAATATCTGGTCTGTAGCCGCAATGATGGGGAATCTTTTAAGATAACAAAGCCTTTATTTTTTTGTTTGGAGGACAAGTTTGGTGAGGCAGAAGGGATGTCTAAGATGCGGTCTGGGTCATTGTGAATAACAACCTGATCCTCAGCCCGCTCACGGGCATTGCTTGCCTGTGACAAGCTGGGTGATGTTTCCATTACCATCATGCTGCACAAGACCTTAAATATGGTATGCAATATAATCTTTCATATAGACCTGTTGCTGCAGTCAGATGCCGAATTGCGTGCCAACCTAGAACAGCAGGGAGTACATTTCATTCGGTAAGTCCATAGGGGCTCGAAGGACAACATGGTCGCCACCAGTGCCTTCATCTCGACTTTCGAGGACGATTCACTGCATGATAAAGTCTAGATAATGAACTACTGGTGCGACATAAAGCCCTACGTTCCTCCCCCTATGCGCTGTTTTAAGTGTCGGAGGTTTGGGCATATGAGCTTCCAATGTGATACCAACCCTACATGTCGGGAGTGCAGATGTGCGGTTCACCTGAACGTCCGTTGCACGCCCCCTCCAGTATGTGTCAACTGTGGCCAAAATACCTCCCCTTGCTCACCTACGTGCACGGTTCTGCAGCAAGAAAGAAAAATCATGGAGTACAAGACCCGAGACCAACTTTCCTACTCAGATGCAAATAGGAAGTATCAGAAGCTCCACTCTATGTGCCTGGTTAACACCTATGCCACGGGAGCCTCACCATAGTCATCCACTGTGCCTGCTATACACTCCATACAATCAATGCCAGTAGTCCTCCAGATCCAATCAACTGATCCTGCCTCTTGACAGCTGGGGGCACTTCCTTTTTGGTGGCTCCCAATCTTTTCACTGTGGGAGCAACAACCGCTGAAACATCGGGGACACCAGTCCCCACTCCAAAGCCGGAGAAGGAAAACCTTCTCCGACCCCTCTTGCTCAGAAGGGGTCCCCCGAGACACCCCCTTCCGTGGCTACTCAGAGTTCTCCAGAGGATCCTGGCCACAGTCTTAAGAATCCACAACCTGCTGGTCGGAGAGCCTCCCACTCTTCTCCATCCCAGATGCCACTTCTGAGAAGCTCTCTCACCCCTGCAAACCAAAGGACCAGCAAAAGGAAAAGAAGAAGAGAAATAAGAAAAAAGATTGTTCGGTGGCTTCAAAGCCACAATCACCCACATCCTCTACTTCAGAGGATGAAGTCAGGATCCTTGCATCTCTTGAGGATCTCGCACTTGTAATTCACCAGACCATAAGCTCTCTGGTTCTGTGGATTCAGAGCACATAGTAGCAGACGATCCAATGGAATTACCTGCTTCTTTTATTCATCATGGCTGTACAGCCTGGAAAAACATCCTCTAGTGGAATTGTGGCAGCTTTTTCCCCCATCTGGCTGAGCTACGACACCTTCTAAGCCTAACACCTGCTTACTGTATCGCTCTCCAGGAAACCTGGTTTCCAGTAATGCGGTCCCCTGCCCTTTGAGGCTACCGGGGCTATTTTAAAAATTGTTCCACCTATGACAGAGTTTCCAGTGGAATCTGCGTCTATGTCCTAGCCTCTGTCCCAAGCACTGCCGTGCCAACCATCTCTAGAGGCAGTTGCTGTTCACCTCCAGGCAGTGCAAGATGTTACAGTATTTTCTGTCTACCTCCCACTGGATGAGGATGTCTCTCCTGTAGACCTTGTTGCCTTGGTTGCCCAACTTCCCCCACCCTTCCTTCTTTTAGGAGATTTCAATGCCCACCACACTTTGTGGGGTGTCACACAGACCTCGGCGCAGGGTAGAGATGTTGAGACTCTACTAATGCAGCTGAACATACTGCCTCAACACCGGTGCTGCTACACACTGTAGTGTAGCACACGGAAAATACTCCACCATAGACTTGTCTATCTGCAGCCTAAGCCTGCTTCCACATCTCACTTGGAGGGTCCACGTTGACCTGTGTGGCAGCGACTCGGATCACTCCACCGTAAGTCGGTACCCCCGGTGAACACGAGAGATTGCTGAGGCCATCCGGAAATGTCAGCAAGCACTACAGTGCCACCGATACCACCCTTCCATCGATAATCTTATCGCCCTCAGGCATCTCCAGGCACGGGCATGGCGATTGATCCAGCAAAGCAAGAGGGCCTCCTGGGAGCGGTATGTCACCTCCATTTTATCCGGTGCATTTCCTTGTCAGGTGTGGTCGCAAGTTCGACGCCTCTTCGGGCACCGCCCACAAGCGGGAATTCCGTGTCTCAGCATTCAGGGTACAATCTGTACTGACCCTCTCACCATAGCTGAGCACTTGGCACACCATTATGCTCGCACTTCAGTGGCTGCTGCATATGGTACGGACTTCCGCACCCTTAAAGAGTGCACAGAGCGAAATCTGATATCTTTTTTAATGTGATGCTGGGAAGTATACAACATCTCTTTTTCTGAGTGGGAGTTTGACAATGCCCTTGCTGCTTGTCCAGATACCTCTCCTGGACCCGATCGAATTCACAACCAGTTTCTCTGACACCTATCAGCGGACTCTAAGCACCAGCTTCTCACCATGCTCAATTGTCTCTGGCTTGATGGTGTCAGCATTTCTGAATGGCGGGATAGCTTCGTCATCCCGGTGATGAAGTCTGAGGTGGATCCACAGGTGACTGATAGTTACCAACCAATCAGCCTCACCAACATTCCATGCAAGCTCCTCGAACGGATGGTGAGTTGGAGGCTTATGTGGATCCTTGAGGACTGGGGACTCCTGGCCCCACAACAAGGTGGGTTCTGTTGTGGCCACTCCACTATCTACAATCTTGTGTTGCTGGAGTCGGCCATCCGTATAGCCTTTTACATGCCGCAAACATCTAGTTGCTGTCTTCTTTGACCTGTGGAAAGTGTATGATACCGCCTGGTGCCACCATATGCTGTCTACACTGTACGACTGGGGTTTACAGGGTCGACTTGTTGTATTCATACAGAACTTTCTCGCACTACATGCTTTTCATGTTTGTGTTGGTACCTGCCTCAGCTCATATCACTATCAAGAAAATGTTGTCCCGCAGGGTTCCGTTCTTATTGTCCGTTTATTTTTAGTCGCCATTAATGATCTTGTTGCTGCTGTGGGGTCATCAGTTTCCACCTTATTGTAAGTCGATGACTTCTGCATGATTTTAGTTCCTCCAGCATGGCGTCGCTGAACAGCAGTTGCAGATAGCTATTCGAAAGGCGCAGTCATGGGCGTTTGCCCATGGTTTTCAGTTTTCTGCATCGAAAACCTGGGTGATGCATTTCTGTTGGTGTTCGGCGATACACCTGGAAGCCGAACTATATCTGGCTGAAAACCTACTGCGTGTCGAAGAGACACACCGTTTTTTAGGTGTGTTGTTTGACGGCTGTCTCACCTTGGTGCCACATCTTCGCCAGCTCAAACAAAAGTGCTGGCGATACCTCAATATACTGAGCTGTCTCAGCCACACTGTGTGAGGAGCCTCACGCCTTTATGAGGCACTCATTTAGTCGTGCCTGGATTATGGCTGCATAATGAAACTTTCACTCTGCAGTGGAGTGTGCGCTGATATGAAACTTCCTGAAGTTTGGAAAGTAGGAGGCGAGGTGCTGGCGGAAGTGAAGTTGTGAGGCGGCATCGTGTGTCGTGTTGGGATAGCACAGTCAGTAGTGCGCTCGCCCACGAAAGGCAAAGGTCCCAGGTTTGAGTCCCGGTTCCGGCACACAATTTTAATCTGCCAGGTAGTTTCATATGGCTGCATAGTTTATGATTCAGGCACACCTTCAGCACTGCAGGCATTGGACACAATTTTACATTGTGGTGTTCTTTGGCAACAGGGGCTTTTTGCACGAGCCCTGTGACAAGCCTCCTAGTTAAAGCTGGGATCCTCTCCCTGTGGTTCTGCTGGCAACACCTGTTAGCTTCGTACATTGCCTAAGTTCACGCCTTGCCACACCAGCTGAACCATACACTGCACTTCCTATCCCTCCACGATGGCCCAAGTCGGGTTATCCGATGTCAGTCTGTGTTCCGATGAATCCACAGGTGCCAGTACAATTTCTTCTTCACTTTCACACTGTCCTGAGTCTGAATTATGTTCACTTTGAATCTCATAGTCACTGTCTGATCCCACATCACTTTCTAAAGGGTCTTCAAACCATTTCAAAACACTATCATCAAAATGAGGGTCTGTAACATGCAGAGTAGAAGAAGACCTCAGTGCTGAATCCATAACCCAGAGGCCTAGGTGCAGTCTCTGAGACTACTAGCACAAAAGATGATGTAATAGTACTGCTCCGACTCGCGTTAACATGGGTACTGACAATGGAAAACAGTGCAGGTGTTGGAAGCAACAATTACACAGTGCTGTATTATCCTTTCCCACCCCTGTCCATTAACAGTTGACCATCAATAAGCGCTTGTGGTCTGTGAGACAGCACCTGGTAAATTAAGTGTTAAGTTTGCTGACAAAGCTTGCAACCATATTGAGGATGGTTAATGCGGGTAACAAGTTTATAGCCTGGGAAATGCCCTCGCTTCCACAGAGCGTTATCGTCTTCAGCATGAGTCTCTTGCAGGGCTATGACATCCACCTTATTCATTCCTAAAATTTTTGACAATAATGCACCCTTATTTTTTGAGAGTCCCTCAGTTGGCAAATTTTGAAGTTGGCTCTGAGATGTGCAGGTTGTATAGAAAATTAGTGTAAATTTCATGATCACTGCTGAAATTATGTGCAAAGAGAACGGCCTGATTGCGCCAATTAGTTGCCCAGGGAACGCCAGCAGTGATCAAGGCACATATAGATGCATGTGAAGGAGAACAAATTTTCTGCATGCTTGGAAGTCTCTTGCTTGCTTCCAAAATATGACATGACCTGGGCCATAGTGCTGGCAGAGTAATCATGCAATAGGTGCTACTGTTCATTACAATATAGGCAGAAACTATTCTGGAAGTATATTACAAGATTTCAGCATCATTCACCTCTGTTTGGTTTGTTGTTCTTATTTGCAGGTTTGGCTTAGCAAAAACTGCACTTCCATATTTTGCGTGGGGTCTTTCAGCTATTAGTTTCATCCCTGGAACTTTGGGACGCCGATGGTGTTTGTCTCTGTGTGTGAAGAGCTCACAGCATATTATAGGAAAAACCAACTCAAACCCAATCCTTCAAAAACTCAAACCTGTGCTTTTCATCTAAAGAACAAGGAGGCGTCAAGGCCCCTACAGATAAACTGGGAAGGTATTTCACTAAAACACAACGCTTACGTACAAAGAGCATTGCATGAACACCAAATGCAAAGTAGCTGCTAGGAATAATATCGTTCGCAAGCTCGCAGGCTCAAACTGGGGTGCACAACCCAATACATTAAGAACCACAGCCCTGTCCCTGTGTTGCTCAGCTGCAGAATACGCGTGTCCAGTATGGTACAACTCATGCCATGCTAAACAAGTGGATGTGGCTCTAAACGAAACCTGCCACATCGTCATGGGATGTCTAAGGCCAACGCCAGTTGAAAAACTATACTGCCTGGCTGGTATAGCGCCACCTGGGATTAGAAGGGAAGTCACAGCCAGAATGGAACAAACAAAGGCATCGAAATTATCAACCCATCCCCTTTTTGATTATCAGCCAGCCCATAGCAGACTCAAATCAGGGAAAAGCTTTCTGTGTGCAACGACGGAGCTCGACAAATCACCACAACTGACCAGGCTGGAGATGTGGAGAGCAAAGATCGGGAACCTTGGTGACTGGATGACCCCACAGGAAGCACTCCCGCCTGGCTATGAGGAGGACTGGATGACGTGGAAGTCCCTCAATAGACTGCGGACCAACGTAACAAGATCCAAAGTCAACATGAGAAGGTGGGGCCTCTCTGCTGCATCTGTCATGTGCGAGTGTGGAAAAGAACAAACCACGGAGCATCTGCTACAGTGTGAGCTTTGTCCAGCCTGCTGTACCATGCAGGACCTGACTGGTGCTACCCGTAATGCATGCGATGTAGCCAGATTTTGGGCTAGCATAGTTTAATGTTTAATCCTGGGGAAAAGACCTTTTGAACTGTTATCACTGTTACTTGTAAATATGTGTACTATTAATGGCTAATTTGTATTTATATTCATTGATCTTAATTTTCTTTTGTGTTTTCATGTTATGTTTGTACAAGATGCTTCTGACACGAATAAATAAATTACAAGATGAAAGTATTTACAGCAATACAAATAAATATATTTAACATATATTTTTTTAATTACTAAGAGAAAAAGATTTAGTGACAATGTTAGTCTGAAACTCTGAAACATTATTGTAATGTACCCAAGTACAAGCTCAATAAGCAAATGAGCTAAGCAAATGAGCTAAGTAAAAGTGATAAAATGATTAGTCAAATAGTTGAAACATAGGATTGAAATGAGTAATTAGCTCCCTCTTTTGGAATTGTTACTGGATTGTGGCATTTGTGAGTACTGATTGGAGGGACACCAGCATCCAAGGATTGGGGTTATGATATGCCACAGTAAGACTAGGATAAATCATTGTGCCAATGTGATCATATAGTCAGTGAAATACATGATACAAATAGAGAAGAAATGAACAAAGAAAAGGTTGACATGAGTAATAACACAAATTAAGCATGTATACTAGTTTCTTTGGCTCTTAAGTGTATAATCAATAAAGGCTAAGACAAAATTTTTGATTTCCATTTTTCATGATACATTGTTCATTGATCACAATTTATTGAATATATTCAACCTATGATTTATCTCTTAAAATAGTAAAAATGTTGTAAAATATGGTAGTGAATTTGCAGTCTTTCAGTTTGTCATAATTTTTGGCATCATTTTAAGTTCTTCATAGGCAATTTTTTTGCCATTTCAGTATCACTCATTTTTTAATACTTGCTAGAATTACCAGGACAAAATGTTAGCATGGGATGAAAATGTCATGTAACAATTTGCTAATCTACATCTATTATTACAGTGGAGAGCATATCTGATAAGCAGGTAAACTTTGCAGAGACATTAACCACAATTTAATCTGTGCTTTAAAATTGGAATTGCATTTAAGATTCATAAGAATGTTCATACAACTTTAAAAAGTAAAACCCTACTGAAAACCGAGCGAGATGGTGCAGAGGCAACACATCGGACTTGCATCCAGAAGGAAGGTGGTTCAAATCCACCTCCGGCCATCCACATTTAGGTTTTCCGTGATTTTCCTAAAAATTACTCCAGGCAAATGGTTCCTTTCAAACAACACAGCCGATTTCCTTCCACATCCTTACCCAAAAATCCGAGCTAGAGCTCTGTCTCTAATGACCATGCTGTCGACGGGACGTTAAACCCTAAGCTACCTACCCACCCTTCTGAAGAACCAACTATTTTTTTAATGAAAAATATTGGACAAAGAAAAATTTGAATGGTGTGATGAAATTTAATTTCCTTATCTGCCTCCACTTTATATTATTTCTCACTATCTCACCTTATCAGAAACTCCCCCCTCCAAATAACAACAACAACAACAACAACAATAATAATAATAATAATAATAATAATAATTTGTTGTTATTCCCTTTCACTGTCAATTATTTCATCCTCCCATGATAACTCGGTAAAATATTGCAAAACTAATATATTCATATGTCCTACTAATTTTCATTCTTTTCTATATAACATTATTTGGAACTGTTGTTAAATTTATTTATTAAATATTTTAAAGGATAATACTGAAATAATGTTTATGTTACAGTGTGAGAAATATGGAAGTGGTTGTGTCAATGCGAAGTCCCAAAAGTGTGCAACTAGATTGGTTAGGACAAGTGAGACCATTAGCATTGGCCCTGATACTTCCTCTACTACGAAGAGCCCTCGGATCTCGCATATTATGTTTGGGAGTTTGTTTAGGTGCTTCAAAATCTTGGAATCCAAGGCAGAAACCACCTGTTGATGAACCTCATCTTGTATTTGGTTTGAGGCTTAACCCATCACATGCTTACAGCATTCTTGACAGAGGTCCTGAAGCTAATATTGCAGAGGTAATATATTAATGTTATTAGGGTTAAACTGTTAGTTAGCAGTTAGTAACATTTGTTTTAATTGTTAAATGAAAGCATTCACGTGCGGGAACAGAAATAATGTTTTACTACTTTATTGAAATTTTCTGAAATTACTAACTGAATGCAGTTTATGTACGAGTACAAAACAAACTTTCATAATTAACTATATATATATATATGTCTGCCTAAGTGTGTTTGGATGTGGATATGTGTGAGTGTGTGTGTATTTGTTTACCTTCCTTTTTGTCCCCTAAGGTAAGTCCTTCCACTCCTGGGATTGGAATGGCTCCTTTTCCACTTCCTTAAAACCCGTATCCTGCCCTTTCTCCTCTGCTTCCTTCCTCTTTTTCCCGAAGAAGCCACCACTGGTGGCGAAAGCTCGAATGGTTGTGTGTTTTTGTGTGTGTTTAGTGTTCCTATCGACCAGCCTGTACTTAGGTAAGTCAAAAATCTTTATTTTATATATATATATATATATATATATATATATATATATATATAAAATAGACGAAGATTACTCACCAGGCGAAGGAGCACAGGTGTGACAGCATCACAAATAAATAAATGAATACACACACACACACACACAATCGCAAGCTTTCGCAACCCAGTTGCGTCTTCAGGCAGTAGGGTAGGAGAGGGAAAAGGAAATGATGAGGGTTTTAAGGAAGGGGGTAAGGAGCCATTCCAATCCCGGGAGAGGAAAGACTTACCTTGGGGGAAAAAATGGAGGGTAAACAAATGCACACATGCCCACACATTCACACAGACACAAGTACACCTAGGCAGACATACTGTAGAAAGCAAAGAAGTTAAGTTATAGAAGTTAAGAAGTTAGACAGAGATACCACTTGAGGCAGAGGCTCTGTCCAGAGAACTGATGCAAAGATGTTAAGAAGGTGGGTGGGAATTCAAATTTAGCGGAGGTTGAGACCAGGTGGGCAACGGGAAGAGAGAATATGCTGAAGGGCTAGTTCCCATCTCCGGAGTTCTGAAGGATTGGTGTCAGTGGGAAGTATCCAGATAACCCGGATGGTGTAGCACTGTGCCAAGATGTGCTGGCCGTGCACCAATGCGTGTTTAGCCACAGGGTGATCCTCGTTACCAACAAACACTGTCTGCCTGTGTCCATTCATGCGAATGGACAGTTTGTTGCTGGTCATTCCCACATAGAACGCTTCACAGTGCAGGCATGTCAGTTGGTAGATCACGTGGGTACTATCGCAAGTGGCTCTGCCTTTGATCGTGTACACCTTCCGGGTTACGGGACTGGAGTAAGTGGTGGTGGAAGGGTGCATAGGGCAGGTTTTACAACGGGGACGGTTACAAGGGTAGGAGCCAGAAGGTAGGGAAGGTGGTTTGGGGATTTCATAGGGGTGGACTAGGAGGTTACGGAGGTTAGGTGGGCGGCGGAAAGACACTCTCGGTGGAGTAGAAAGGATGTCATGAAGGACGGATCTCATTTCGGGGCAGGATTTAAGGAAGTCGTATCCTTGCTGGAGAGCCACATTTAGAGTCCGCTCCAGTCCCGGAAAGTATCCGGTGACAAGAGGGGCACTTCTGGGATTCTTCTGTTGAAGGTTCTGAATTTGGGGGGATGAGGTAGTAGCTCTGGCAATTTGTTTCTCTACCAGATTAGGAGGATAGCCGCGGGATGTGAAAGCTGTTAATAGGTTGTTGGAGTACTGGTTCAGAGCTTCAGGACTGGAGCAGACTCGTTTGCCACGAAGACCTAAGCTGTAAGGAAGGGAACGTTTGATATGGAATGGATGACAGCTATCATAATGCAGGTACTGTTGTTTATTGGTAGGTTTGATGTGGACGGATGTGTGGAGTTGGCTGTTGGACAGATGGAGGTCGACATCGAGGAATGTGGCATGGGATTTGGAATAGGACCAGGTGAATTTGATGGGACCATAAAATTCACCTGGTCCTATTCCAAATCCCATGCCACATTCCTCGATGTCGACCTCCATCTGTCCAACGGCCAACTCCACACATCCGTCCACATCAAACCTACCAATAAACAACAGTACCTGCATTATGATAGCTGTCATCCATTCCATATCAAACGTTCCCTTCCTTACAGCTTAGGTCTTCGTGGCAAACGAGTCTGCTCCAGTCCTGAAGCTCTGAACCAGTACTCCAACAACCTATTAACAGCTTTCACATCCCGCGGCTATCCTCCTAATCTGGTAGAGAAACAAATTGCCAGAGCTACTACCTCATCCCCCCAAATTCAGAACCTTCAACAGAAGAATCCCAGAAGTGCCCCTCTTGTCACCGGATACTTTCCGGGACTGGAGCGGACTCTAAATGTGGCTCTCCAGCAAGGATACGACTTCCTTAAATCCTGCCCCGAAATGAGATCCGTCCTTCATGACATCCTTCCTACTCCACCGAGAGTGTCTTTCCGCCACCCACCTAACCTCCGTAACCTCCTAGTCCACCCCTATGAAATCCGCAAACCACCTTCCCTACCTTCTGGCTCCTACCCTTGTAACCGTCCCCGTTGTAAAACCTGCCCTATGCACCCTTCCACCACCACTTACTCCAGTCCCGTAACCCGGAAGGTGTACACGATCAAAGGCAGAGCCACTTGCGATAGTACCCACGTGATCTACCAACTGACATGCCTGCACTGTGAAGCGTTCTATGTGGGAATGACCAGCAACAAACTGTCCATTCGCATGAATGGACACAGGCAGACAGTGTTTGTTGGTAACGAGGATCACCCTGTGGCTAAACACGCATTGGTGCACGGCCAGCACATCTTGGCACAGTGCTACACCATCCGGGTTATCTGGATACTTCCCACTGACACCAATCCTTCAGAACTCCGGAGATGGGAACTAGCCCTTCAGCATATTCTCTCTTCCCGTTGCCCACCTGGTCTCAACCTCCGCTAAATTTGAATTCCCACCCACCTTCTTAACATCTTTGCATCAGTTCTCTGGACAGAGCCTCTGCCTCAAGTGGTATCTCTGTCTAACTTCTTAACTTCTATAACTTAACTTCTTTGCTTTCTACAGTATGTCTGCCTAGGTGTACTTGTGTCTGTGTGAATGTGTGGGCATGTGTGCATTTGTTTACCCTCCATTTTTTCCCCCAAGGTAAGTCTTTCCTCTCCCGGGATTGGAATGGCTCCTTACCCCCTTCCTTAAAACCCTCATCATTTCCTTTTCCCTCTCCTACCCTACTGCCTGAAGACGCAACTGGGTTGCGAAAGCTTGCGATTGTGTGTGTGTGTGTATTCATTTATTTATTTGTGATGCTGTCACACCTGTGCTCCTTCGCCTGGTGAGTAATCTTCGTCTATTTTTTATATTTTATTTATCCTGCTAGGAATTTTTCGTCTTAATAATCGTTTCATATATATATATATATATATATATATATATATAAATAAATATGAATACACACACACACACACACACAATCGCAAGCTTTCGCAACCCAGTTGCGTCTTCAGGCAGTAGGGAAGGAGAGGGAAAAGGAAATGATGAGGGTTTTAAGGAAGGGGGTAAGGAGCCATTCCAATCCCGGGAGAGGAAAGACTTACCTTGGGGGAAAAAATGGAGGGTAAACAAATGCACACATGCCCACACATTCACACAGACACAAGTACACCTAGGCAGACATACTACAGTATGTCTGCCTAGGTGTACTTGTGTCTGTGTGACATACTACAGTATGTCTGCCTAGGTGTACTTGTGTCTGTGTGAATGTGTGGGCATGTGTGCATTTGTTTACCCTCCATTTTTTCCCCCAAGGTAAGTCTTTCCTCTCCCGGGATTGGAATGGCTCCTTACCCCCTTCCTTAAAACCCTCATCATTTCCTTTTCCCTCTCCTTCCCTACTGCCTGAAGACGCAACTGGGTTGCGAAAGCTTGCGATTGTGTGTGTGTGTGTGTGTGTGTGTGTGTGTATTCATATTTATTTGTGATGCTGTCACACCTGTGCTCCTTCGCCTGGTGAGTAATCTTCGTCTATTTTTTATATTTTATTTTTCCTGCTAGGAATTAAGAAATCTTATACATTGTTGTGGCTAATAGGAGCACAAGAAGGAAGTTAGTTCAAATAAGTAAAGTGTGAAATATGTGTGCTAGTTTTACAACCAAACCTTGTATGTTTTTATGTTAACCATAGATGCAGTCGAACCCTACATTTACGCTATGAAGAAAAAAAAAAGTTGTAAAATGGGAAAAAATTATGAGAGATTACTGTCTTAAGTGGTGGACATTATATAGAAACACAACCTCCTGACAGATTGCACTTTCCAAGTTTGTGTTCTTTTATATACACAATATGCATCAGAATACTTCTTGAAGACTTGTTTCTTAGCTAATAAAGGCTTTCTGAATTTGGTTCTATCTTTAGCTGCTGGTTTGACAATTCCCAACACTAGTGCCACAAATCACAATAAAAATGGTTCCTTGTGGTTAGAAGCAGACATGTCAGCTGCCATCTTCATTTAAATGTTTGTGAAGCTAAGATTTCACATTAGCAGTTTCTGTTTTTCTTCTTCCTATACATTTTATAAATGATAAAGTTTGTATGTTTGTTACTGTATCACACTAAAATGGCCCTCCTGTAGTACATTTGGAAGGTAAAATAATGTCCAACTGCAAGGGTTGCAAATTTCTTGTACAGTTTGATAGGAGGAGCTTCAACTGGGCATTATGTAAATTAATCAAACACTGGAAATTCCACCAAGGATTCAACAATATTTTTGAAAAGGGTAGGTTGCTTACTCAACACAGAGACATCCGATGTGCCGCAGAAAGGCACAAATAATAGAATACAATGTTAGAGCTTCCGGCCGTTAAGACCTTTGTCGGTTAGAGAGACACAAACATACACACATTTACACAGAAATGACCGCCTACTCCAGCCGCTGTGGATTTCGGCCATTAAGGTTTTCCTCGGTTGTGGCTGGAGATGGCGGTCATATCTGTGCGAGTGTGTGTAAGTTTGTGTCTCTCTAACCGACAAAGGCCTCAAATGCCGAAGCTCTAATGTTTTATTGTATTATTTGTGCCTTTCCGCAGATCATCGTACGTCCCTGTGGTGAGTAAGCACTTATCCTTCTCAAAAATATTATTTTATAAATTAATGATTTTTAGATGTATGGAACACTATTATAGGTTTCATTCTTGTATTAAGGCCATTGAAATTTCTCTTCCAGTAGTTCCCATTTCTTCATGCTTTTTGTTGGCAGCACCTTAGATTGTGGGCTGTCTTATTATTTCTTCATTGTACTGTTGAATGAACTTGATTGTTTCACTCCATTGCAATTTTAATCTTTAATAAGTTCCAGTAATTCATCCCACCTTGCTATCCATTAAGAGTTTTAATATTTGCACTGTTTGTTTCACGGCTTACAGTTTTTTATACCTCATTATATCAAGTTGAAAAAGTCACACGATAGCGCTCAATATCGTGAGCATTGTAGAGAAAAAATCCGCTTCATTTGCACATTTTCTTTACCATCTTATATACAACCAGCTCCAGGCGTGTTAAATTCCATAATTAGGTTTTATCAAATCAACAGCCACGCAGGTTCCACACTCTTCCAACGGGAGGTGTTGGACTCTATTTGCGGTCTTGGCATTTCCTTAACAAAGTGCAGCTCGAAGTGACCTGGAGTCATCAAGTCCCTTTCAGGGATTTTGAGCTGTGCTGCCTGTGTTAGTTGTTCATAATTACAAAAGTGATGCTATGCATGATTTTTTGCATGAACTGACCCCTTGATTTGTCTTGTAAATGTTTGGTGGAATCTGTGTCCGGTGATCTGGATGGCCAAATAATTTTCTGGAATTGTCCAGAATGTTATTCAAAGCATTAGTGAAAAATTCTATCATTGTTTGGGAAGATGAAGCCCTTGAATGGCTGCATATGGTCTCTTAAGTAGTTGAATGAAACATTTCCATGGTCTGTTCAGTTGGACAAGAGGATCCAGTACAACTAGGGCCCACTGAATCCCTATGATCAGCTCATTCTTTCTGAAATTTTGACTCGTCTGACCAAGACATGGTACTCCAGTCATCTAGTGTCCAACTAAATATTAGATGCAAAGAAGTAATTCTGATTATATTGTCCACTTTTAGTGTCT